>CAJHZI010000431.1:0-32500 GCA_905160935.1 Enchytraeus crypticus
GGCGCGGATTTAAGAATAACCTTCCATCACCCTGGGATTTTTTCCTTCCTAAGCTATTACCAACACTCGGTCTTCCAAGGTGGTCACCCACAAAATACTAACCGAGGTCGATGCAGCTTAACTTCGATAATTGACGCGCAAGTAAACCAAGTGCGCTAATTCCGCCGTCAATGCGCTAATCCTGCCGTCAGTCTAGTTATTCTCTAGGTAGTAACTGCTTTCAGTAATCTGTCTCAAACAGGAATTGAGGTTTTAACTGATCAATTGGATAACTCTCCCTCTTAGTGAACTGACTAGTGGCAGGTCCATGGTATATAACGCCTCCGCTCTTCTCTGTCTTCCGCTTTCCTCTTCATTTCTACATATGCGTGGGTCTTTAAATCATCTAACATACTTAATTTCGGCCTGCCTCTGCCTCTTTTCCCTTCCATTCTGGACAAGTAAGATTTCACATTCTGATTGCATACGCCAGTGTTTACCCATGTTGTTTCCGTGGTTGATGAAGAGTAGATCAATTGTGGACTGTACGTGTCGTAAAAGGCGGCAAAGCACTAAGATTCAAACCACCGCCAGAAAGGGCATTCGGTTGATGAGCGACTAGGCTCCAGAAATAGCTAAAAAATATTCTAATCCCGACCCTAGTTAAACTGGGATTCAAGGGAAGAAGATGATGATAATTTTATATATCCTCCACCCACAAAGAATCGAACCTCTGTCATTAGAGCAGGATACCAGTGAGCCCAACGGCTGAACCTCAGAGATATTCCTAACTATTTATTCTATTTCTTTAAATATTTCTTTAACTTTAACTATTTATATTAACTATTTCTTTAACTATTTCTTTAACTGTTCCTTTAATTTCTATTAAATATTTCTTTTTTTAACTATTTCTATTAACTATTTCTTCTTAACTATTTATTCACTTACACCGAAGATGTCCAGAGGCCCATAAGTGACGTTCTGATACTCCATATAGAAAGCTGGAGGTCTGAAAGGAGGCAGCCCAGCGGTGATGTTACCAGTTGTAGAGAAAGGGGAATCTCCAGTGCGTTGAATACAGATGGCAACAGTGGCGGCCGCCAATAGCACTATGACTGCATTCCTTGCTGCAGAAAATATACACAACTTATTCTTTTTATCGTGTCCTTATACAACATTAATTCAGCATCTGACACAATCTCCGATCATTGAACTCTCTGAGATCCTCACGCGTGACACCATCATCGGACAAGTTGCAGTTCGTCAAATGGCCAATGTCCTCCTCCTCCAGACCAAAGAACTTATTAAAGGTTTTAGAAGCTAACGAAAGGTTTAATCTCAGTGTTGTATCCCAAAGGTCATGTCATCGTTGGCACGTGAACTGGGTTAGAACTCAGCAACTACTGATCAAAATTTTGACAACTTACCGGTAAACTACCGACCCGGCTGGACTCGCAAAAGCTTTCTACACAAAGCTATTGCATCAAAGCTTCAATGGAGGAGTAGCTATATTTTATAATATATAATTCTGTTAGTATGCGTGCAATATTATTAATATCAGTAATAAATTAACGAGATATATTAATGTCAGCAGTATAACAGAACTATGACAAAGAATATATGGGCTAGAGATACAATATACTGGATTAATCACTATATTGATGTTTAGTCACACCAAGTCAGCAGCCATTCCATGATAAACGCTTTGCTAATTTATGTAACTATCATCTCTAGCAAAAGAAATAGTATACAACCTTACAGTTAATTATTCAAAAACTAATATATATATATATATATATATATATATAATATTATATGAATAATTAACTGTAAGGTTGTATACTATTTCTTTTGCTAGAGATGATAGTTACATAAATTAGCAAAGCGTTTATCATGGAATGGCTGCTGACTTGGTGTGACTAAACATCAATATAGTGATTAATCCAGTATATTGTATCTCTAGCCCATATATTCTTTGTCATAGTTCTGTTATACTGCTGACATTAATATATCTCGTTAATTTATTACTGATATTAATAATATTGCACGCATACTAACAGAATTATATATTATAAAATATAGCTACTCCTCCATTGAAGCTTTGATGCAATAGCTTTGTGTAGAAAGCTTTTGCGAGTCCAGCCGGGTCGGTAGTTTACCGGTAAGTTGTCAAAATTTTGATCAGTAGTTGCTGAGTTCTAACCCAGTTCACGTGCCAACGATGACATGACCTTTGGGATACAACACTGAGATTAAACCTTTCGTTAGCTTCTAAAACCTTTAATAAGTTCTTTGGTCTGGAGGAGGAGGACATTGGCCATTTGACGAACTGCAACTTGTCCGATGATGGTGTCACGCGTGAGGATCTCAGAGAGTTCAATGATCGGAGATTGTGTCAGATGCTGAATTAATGTTGTATAAGGACACGATAAAAAGAATAAGTTGTGTATATTTTCTGCAGCAAGGAATGCAGTCATAGTGCTATTGGCGGCCGCCACTGTTGCCATCTGTATTCAACGCACTGGAGATTCCCCTTTCTCTACAACTGGTAACATCACCGCTGGGCTGCCTCCTTTCAGACCTCCAGCTTTCTATATGGAGTATCAGAACGTCACTTATGGGCCTCTGGACATCTTCGGTGTAAGTGAATAAATAGTTAAGAAGAAATAGTTAATAGAAATAGTTAAAAAAAGAAATATTTAATAGAAATTAAAGGAACAGTTAAAGAAATAGTTAAAGAAATAGTTAATATAAATAGTTAAAGTTAAAGAAATATTTAAAGAAATAGAATAAATAGTTAGGAATATCTCTGAGGTTCAGCCGTTGGGCTCACTGGTATCCTGCTCTAATGACAGAGGTTCGATTCTTTGTGGGTGGAGGATATATAAAATTATCATCATCTTCTTCCCTTGAATCCCAGTTTAACTAGGGTCGGGATTAGAATATTTTTTAGCTATTTCTGGAGCCTAGTCGCTCATCAACCGAATGCCCTTTCTGGCGGTGGTTTGAATCTTAGTGCTTTGCCGCCTTTTACGACACGTACAGTCCACAATTGATCTACTCTTCATCAACCACGGAAACAACATGGGTAAACACTGGCGTATGCAATCAGAATGTGAAATCTTACTTGTCCAGAATGGAAGGGAAAAGAGGCAGAGGCAGGCCGAAATTAAGTATGTTAGATGATTTAAAGACCCACGCATATGTAGAAATGAAGAGGAAAGCGGAAGACAGAGAAGAGCGGAGGCGTTATATACCATGGACCTGCCACTAGTCAGTTCACTAAGAGGGAGAGTTATCCAATTGATCAGTTAAAACCTCAATTCCTGTTTGAGACAGATTACTGAAAGCAGTTACTACCTAGAGAATAACTAGACTGACGGCAGGATTAGCGCATTGACGGCGGAATTAGCGCACTTGGTTTACTTGCGCGTCAATTATCGAAGTTAAGCTGCATCGACCTCGGTTAGTATTTTGTGGGTGACCACCTTGGAAGACCGAGTGTTGGTAATAGCTTAGGAAGGAAAAAATCCCAGGGTGATGGAAGGTTATTCTTAAATCCGCGCCGGCTGCAATTGATGCGCCATCAAAAGGCAACGATTACTAATAACTATAGAGAGGAAGGAGGAAATGGGTCTTAAAACAAGCATCTGTGCTTCCTGACCCAGTGTGCCGTTATGTTTATAACTGCTTCTACCGATTGCCAAGTTAACAGCAGGTCTAGTTTTAAGATTCTCTCTGGTCTGTGAGAATGATGACCTCGTCTCCGGAGTTTATTGTTGTACAGTAATGCCTATGTGTCAGGCTAATTTTCTCTATATTGGCTGGAGCCAGTAGCGACGTCCGTAAGGTATTCGACCACGGATCAGTATATGCAGGTTCAAATCCTGGGATCTCCCGTCACTGATATCGCTTTCGAGTGAGGAAACTAACGTTAGCGTTAGCTTTTTTGTACTAAAGATGCAAAGTGTACATTACATTCTGTGTTTCAGACATCGTTTGTTAACTTTTACACTCACAATTTAGTCTGTGTAATGCATGTAAAGTTTAGTAGTTTTCTTTTGTATTTTGGAAATATTTTATTTCTAGAAAAAATTTTCTCGGATGATATGATTGCTATTACTCTGTGTTTATATTTTTGTTTTTAAAGATGGTTTATGGATCATGAAATTAGTAGAATACTTGATTAAAATGATATTTGCTGATTGATTGATTAATTGTAGCACATAGGAGCAGGATTTGCTGTTATTCCTATATTGGGTTTGGTCGAAACAATGGCAGTTGGCAAAGCGTTTGGTAAGATATTTTTAGAAATACTATTATTAAACTGAAAAAGATAAGTAAATTTTTGGTTTTACTACCTCATGATGAAACTCTTTTATGACAATTTTAAATTAAAATTTAACAAATTTAAATTTACATTATATCCTTCTATGACAATCAACTCAATTGCTCTAATACTTTCGATGCAGTTTGCTGTCAGAATCTTTTTTAAATTACTTAATATTTCATTCATGTATTGTTAGGTTACTCAATGTTTCTAAACATTTCTAAACATCCATTTTGTAAATAGGACAATTGATTTTTAAATTTTGTTTTACAATTATATCTTGTTATGTATAAAAAATCAAACTAAAGTTATTCAGGATATATATTAACTGCTCTATGCTATGTTCTCGATGTTTTTGCTAACTATTTCAGGTTTTACAGAGCTCTCTATGGTTTAAATTGTCTAAATTTTGTGTATAACGTTTGATACAACTGGTAGCATTGTATACTTTATAAGCACTTTAATGTTGATTCTGCTAATAACTCAGACAATATTATAGCTTAATAATATTATGTAATATTATTTACAACTTAATATTATAAATAATATTACGTAATATTATTTATAAAGTTTTATTATAGCTTTTGTTTATACTTAATTGTGCTATGAATTATATTTGTAATTGATAATTAATTTATTGATATTTCAGCGCGAGCCAACAAGTATACAATAGATGCCAACCAGGAACTTATAGCCATGGGTAGATCTTCTCATTCTATTGCACTTAAATTACTTTATTGTTTAAATGACAGAGTAATAATGTAATAGTATCAGAATTACAGAGTAATTATGATACTATTACTCTGTCTTAGTAATAGTATCAGAATTACAGAGTAATTATAATACTATTACTCTGTCTTAGTAATAGTATCAGAATTACAGAGTAATTATGATACTATTACTCTGTCTTAGTAATAGTATCATAAATTGAACTCAGTGGTGAGATATGTTTCACATGTTTTTATTTTATAAAACAGAGCACTGCATGAACCTATGCTAATTTTGGTATTTAGTTAAATGTGTATCTACTGTTTATTATTAAAAAATGTAAGGTTTCAGTATAGAAGTTAGCCCTGTCAAAACCTAAATTGTTATACTAACGTATACTCATATTATACTGTCACAAATTGTAAAAACTTAGATTGAGAGGAAAATATACATGTAATAAAATATATTACATCTCACAAATTGAAATATTGAAATGAGATTGTGGAGATTGTGGATTGTCATAGTATACTCATAACGTATACTTATTTTAATATTTTTTAATTTATTATTTGTGTTTTGAATCCTCGGCCAAATTTCTTCACTGCTAGGAGAATAATTTTCAGAAAGTGATTTTAAATTCTAAACATACACTACTATCAAATGCTCTGAATTAGACGTCAGTGACAGCTTTGTTTGATGACGAAATGAACATAGTACTGAAATTGATATAAAATATTGATGCTGTAGGTGTAGCAAATATGGTTGGTTCGTTCGTATCGGCCTACCCTGTCACTGGAAGTTTCTCAAGGTTTGTTTTGCCTATATCAACTTATTAGTTTGCTGTACCGGTTGGATGGTTGAATGGATAGCTCGCTTGCCTGAGAAGCTGAAGGCCGTCGGTTCGAATCTCTGCCGGAGATTCGAATCTCGGATTGGATCTATTAAAGTGAAAGAAGACTTTAAATTAGCTTTTTTCAACAATTTAAGCGTACAATTTATTTCAATTAAAGAATTTTGGCTCTGTAAGCTATTCACTTTATGAAATTATCGTTTCATGTTACTTGTCTTACTATAAATTCTTCTGTAAAAGGGTGAAACAGATTATAGAATAGTAAAGCAGATTGTTCCTTGTTTGTTTGTATATTCGTTTATATGTGTGCATGTATGTGTAGGACAGCTGTTAATTCACAGAGTGGTGTTAGGACTCCTGCTGGTGGTATTGTCACCGGTTAGTCTTTCTGCTTGTCATTGTCTCTGTCTCTCTCTATGTCTCTCTCTTTCTCTTTCTCTCATTTTCTCTCTCTCTCTCTTTCTTATGTATTACTAACTGGTACTTCTTCATGGTTGGGCTATTATTTTTTAACAGTTGAATAAGATGGTTGGTAATATATAATCTTATGATACTATTATAATACTATGTATATCTGAGTATATGTTTGTATGTGCTTGTAATTGTATGCGTATGCTTTTGTATGTATGTGTGTTTGTATGTATGTTTGTTTATATGTGTTTATATGTTTATGTATACTTGTGTCTATGTGTATTTATATGTGTAGGTGTACTGGTGCTGCTTTCCCTACAGTTCCTCACTCCGTTCTTCCACTATATCCCAGACGCCGCCCTAGCAGCAGTTATCATCATGGCTGTACTGGATCTAGTCAGCTTTAAGCTGCTCATCAGACTCTGGAAAATTAAGAGTATCTATCTTCATAGCGACTAAAGCAAGAGTAAGATCCAAACCAACGTCAGAAAGGGCATTCGGTTGGTGAGCGCCTAGGCTCCAGAAATTGCTACAAACATTTAAATGAATGGAAAAGTCTCAAATAGGGGATTGGCTGGTGGTGTGGTGTAGGAAAGAGAAGATTTGAAGCAGTCTATTCGTATCCCGACCCTAGTTAGGCTGGGAATCAAGGGAAGATGATGATAGTGATCTATCTTCATATCAGGTTTAGAAATATTGTCGAGGATAAAACATTGACGTGATTAATTGTTTAGGATGAAGGGATGTTTGAAGATCTACTCGTATCCCGATCCTAGTTAAATTGGGATTTAAGGAAAGATTCTGATCATGCTGATGAAGGGATGTTTGCTTTTGAATCATCTGTTTACTTGGCTTAGCATTGTTGGTGCTTTCATTTTAAAAAAAACTTATGCATAAATCTAACGTTGTGTAGCACCTTTATTTTGACTTCTCTATTAAATGAAGTTGTGTAGTTGACTGCACATTAAATATTTGTATTTCTTGAGGAATCGATGCACTGCTCTTAATTGCTACTGAAATATTAATTTTTATTTCTTTAGGAATTGATGTTCTGCCGTGGATTGCTACGTTCTTGTTCAGTCTGCTGATCAATGTAGAGGTGAGAACTCTGAACTATATGAGCCGTTAATTAAGGTCTTCCTTAACGACTTATTTAAGTAAAATCCTTCTTACTTATCTGAAATTCTTCTTCCCTATCGTTCCTCACGTGCACTTCGTTCCACCGATGCCAATCTTCTCTCTGTTCCAAGTATTCTCACATCATTGGGCAGACGTTCATTTTCTTGATGCAGCTATAGGCATATTATCATCGTCGCCTTGCCTTGAATCCCAGTTTAACCTGGGTAGAGATGCGATTAGACCTTTCTTACCATTCGTTTTAGAAAATTTTCTAGCAATTTCTGGAGCCTAGGTGCTTACCAACCGAATGCTCTTTGTGACGTTGGTTTCTGTCACAGTGCTTCGTAGCCTTTTACGGCGCATGCTGTCTACGGTTGGACAATCTTTCAGCTACCCGGACACAACTCGGATAAAAGTGGTGAAAAGATTGTTATTTTCAGACTTATTCGCCGTGTGTTCTTAGCTCTGGTATTGTACGTATTAGCTTGTTATATCACCTGTCAAATGATGTTTTCAGTGGGGTATGATAGTTGGGGTGGCGCTTTCAATCGTTTTACTGCTTTATCCAATTGGACGCCCTCGTGTTACGGTAAGATTATAGAAATTTTGTAATTCATTGATAATATCTAATATCTACTTAGGGCTTCTGTAATTCATTCTGCTGGAGGAAATAGACATTACTTTCATATTTTATTTAGTACTGTTTCATGAAATATATTTTTCTTTTAAACCTAATGCATTTTAGTCCTTATGAAAATATGAGAATTAGTCCTTGAATCTTATAGTTCAGTTGGAATTAAGTTTTATATTGTCTTTTATCGATTTACTGCTATATATCTTAAACTCTGCCGCAGTATATTCCGTTCAAGGTAGACATTTTAATTAAATCGCTAACGTTTTCATAATTCTATGAATTTTAAAATTCCTAAGACGGGGTAAACATTTCATCTCTTAGCCTATTGATTCTGTCATTGGTTTCATTTGACTTAATATCTCTAAATGAGTTCTAAAGGGAGCAATAAGTGCCTATGTGTAGTCTCAGCTTGTCCAACTGTCCTCATCTCTTTCATAGTGACCCTAGGCATAGGTCATATATGCAACGCCATACAGTGCAATGAAATTTTATTTCCTCACCCAAGGTCGGTGTCAGGTATGTATCAAGAAAAACATGAATCAACAAGTAGATCTACAAGCATTCATTTATTTAATATGCAGTTAATTATGTGTCTGTTGGTACTCCCGCTAGCCATACAATTTAGTCATCATCATTATCATCCTCCCTTAAATCCCAGTTTAACCAGAGTCGGGATACGAATAGACTTTCTTTTATCCATTCGTTTAAGTTTTGTGGCAATTACTGGAGCCTAGGCGCTCGCCAACCGAATTCCCTTTCTGACGTTGGTATGGATCCTAGTGCTTTAGTCGTCTTCTACGACACATGCAGTCACCTGTTGGTCAAATTCTTCAAACGATCCGGACACAACACGGGGATAAAATAAGATAGCGGATACAACATATCGATAAAATTAAGTAAATCTGTTAATAAGATTAAGAATCTGTTAAAATTAAGTAATCTGTTAAATAGGGCTTTGCCGTTAGTACAGGGCAACAAAACCGTGATATAAAAATTGAATTGTATTTTCTTACTTTGAGAGCCTAATTGCGCCAGCCATTGGATTCATCTGCATCCTTGATTAGAATTCATATTTTAAAGGTGAAGTTTTCAAACTTTCTATGCATGCATGGTGGGTGATCAACTAAATAGGTTTTTTAACCTCTTTGACGGCCTAGTATGTGTGCATATTTGAGTGTATTTTTGAAATAAAACATAGTTCTCTCTCTCTCTTTCTCTTCGTTAAGTTTACTAGGTCAAAATATGAAATTTCTACTTATATTTTATTTTTAGGTTGATGCAGCTGCAAGCACCCTTCAAACGGTAAGACCGTTTTGTAAAGTTATTCTTGCTCTTTATACCCCCAAGTCCACTAAATGCAACGTGCTGCTCGCGTCTCTTCAATCTCCGCATAGCTAGATTCCAGTGAATAAGTGATTCCAGTGAATAAGTGATTCCAGTGAATAAGTGATTCCAGTGAATAAGTGATTCCAGTGAATAAGTGATTCTAGTGAATAAGTGATTCCAGTGAATAAGTGATTCCAGTGAATAAGTGATTCCAGTGAATAAGTGATTCCAGTGAATAAGTGATTCCAGTGAATAAGTGATTCCAGCGAATAAGTGATTCCAGTGAATAAGTGATTCCAGTGAATAAGCGATTCCAGTGAATAAGCGATTCCTTTGAATAAGTAATTCCAGTGAATAAGTAATTCCAGTGAATAAGTAATTCCAGTGAATAAGTTATTCCAGTGAATAAGTGATTCGAGCTAGTAAGTGTTTGGGTCCAGTGAATAAATGTTTGGTCGTGCATTAGATATGAATAAAATTTTCATGCTTTGCCATGCAGATTAAAGCGATTATTGTTGGCAAACAGATCCGTCAAATATATATGTTTATGCAGACATTCGGAAACCAATAATAAGTTATAAAAGGCTCGTCTCTCATTGGTTAATCGATGCGGCGCTGCGGCACATCTGCCGCAATTAATCGCTCGATGACTGATAGATAGCGGCAGGTAACCTCGCTACCGCTTTCGCAAGAACTATCGCTATGGTTGATTAGCGGCAATAGCTCTCAGTGATAGCTCTAGAAAGCGATTGATACGGCGGCGCTTCTGATAGCTAGTGTCGCGCCGCATTCATCACGCCGCATGAAGCACGCCGCATGCCGCACGCTACATGAAGCGCGCAGCATGCAGCACGCCACATGCATCAAAAACATCAAAACGCACGCATCTCAAAACATGCATCACACCGCATGCATCACACCGCATTTAGTGGACTCAATCTTTTAAACTAGAAAATTTACAAATCCCTCCACGTTATCGTTTGACTATTTGAATATTTCTCTGAAAATATTGTAAACTCGATGGGTGTTTAATAGCTGCATCATCCAGTAACCTATAAAATTAATTAGATTCATGAAAAATAATAACATTTTAAGACGATTATTTCGCATATGAGTGGATTTATAAATCATCTAGCTTTCTTAATATCGGTCTGCCTCTGCCTCTTATTTCCTTTCATTCTACCTTCTATGCTTCTTTCAGTAAACGTACCCCTTATAATGTCTTACCAACCTCTTCTTACTATTTTTTAACACATTTATCAACTGCCTATATCAACTCTTTCCAGAACTTCTTCTGATGATACTTGTCTCATTATTCCATCGCAGTCTCTCCTACTACTGATGATGAACTTGCTAACATTGTATTGTGGTCCGGTATTAATAAGCTTCAATTGAATAGGTTTAAATACTGAGAAATTCTTTTCCATCCACCATGATCTAGAATTTTAGCATGCTTCAGGCCGCTTTGTGTTGACATCATTAAGCTAAGCTTAAGCTAAGGTTAACGTCAGTTTCCTCACTCGAAAGCGATGTCAGTGACGAGCGAGCCCAGGATTTGAACCCCGTACATACTGATCCGCGGTCGAGTGTTTTACCGACATCGCCACTGGCTCCAGCTATTAGAGTAAACTCCTTGAAAGGTCTAGGCGTCAACCTTCAATCCAACATTTTCATTCCTGTCTATATATTGATCACGTAATTTATTTACAGAACCAGTCATCCCATAGCAAATTATGATATTGTCAAATTCTTAAACGTTGGTGGCTTCTCCATATTTCACTGCCTTGAGAACTTTCATTACTCTGTTGTATGGTTAATTTGCTACTTGATGGGCTCATGTTACTCTATTTATATGGTAATTTTATTACTTGATAGTCCCATGTTAGGCTACTCTATTATTTTATAGTCCAATGTTAGGCAATTCTACTTCTCTGATTATTTTATTACTTTATAGTCCCGTGTTATTCGCAGACATACGGAGACGATGTTCTGGTGTTCAGACCCAACAGTGGCCTGGTGTTTCCGGCTGTGGAACATTTTAGCCAGGATATATTGCGCAATCTATCCTCAAGTAATATTCACAATCCTTTGTCGACTATTTTAATGCAACGTAATAAAGGTTTCATTTAGGAAACTAATGGATGCTGTCATGTTTTATCAGAAAACGACGTTATTCATTGTCTATTTCGAAGTACTGTTGTTGATTTATTATACTTACTTGATGTATATAGGATTATAATCAAATAATTTATTTCTGTTAATGAGATAATCATACCAAATGTTGAATGAATGACTATTGGTCCAAGTGTTTAAGATAGATTTCTGACACAGTGATTTGACTCGACTGTGTCAAATATGCACTGCGTAGTCGTGTTAGTCCTGTAGCTCAGATGTATTGACAGAAGCAATATTCTCTTTTTAAATTCCTATTGCTATTATTTCAAACTTTATTAACTGCTATTTCTTTTACTTCTGTTGCATGTTTGCCTAGTTATTTTTCAATTTGTATGATTACGGGGTGGTCAACTAGATAGGTTACTTGTGACCTCTTTGACGGCCTTGTTTGTGTATGACACTGTATATTTTGAGTGTATTGAAAATAAGCATAGTTCTCTCTTTCTCTTGTTAGTCTTGTTAGGAACACTGGAGAGTTTCAACTGATCACAATGTATGAGAGTTGTCAACTAAAATTAATCCTTGATTGGTTGTCTTAAGTTATCAATCGATCTTAAGTTATCGATCAATCAGTGCGAGCGTATTGCATGCATATGGCAGTCATACCTTGATTTGTGAAGACTGCTTGACACTCTCTAGAGCATATGTGAAATTGCCAAGTGAAATGACCTCACGTCTAATTGGGTGATCAAGTGAAATGACCTCACGTCTAATTAGGTGATCAAGTGAAATGACCTCACGTCTAATTGGGTGATCAAGTGAAATGACTTCACGTCTAATTGGGTGATCAAGTGAAATGACCTCACGTCTAATTGGGTGATCAAGTGAAATGACCTCACGTCTATTTGGGTGATCAAGTGAAATGACCTCACGTCTAATTGGGTGACCAAGTGAAATGACCTCACGTCTAATTGGGTGATCAAGTGAAATGACCTTACGTCTAATTTGGTGATCAAGTGAAATGACCTCACGTCTAATTGGGTGACCAAGTGAAATGACCTCACATCTAATTGGGTGACCAAGTGAAATGACCCCACGTCTAACTGGGATGTAGGCAGTCTATCACAAGTCTTTCAAGGCAGTCTGTCAAGTATAATTTACTAAAACAATTTTCTAAATGTATCCATCCGCTAACTTCAGAACTACTTTTAGTGCAGACCCCTCAGCTTCTACCTGTGCGCTATACTTGTTTAGTTGGCTTAGTTAGTAGACTACTTGAGGTGCCTGTGAATTAATTGGTCATTTCTCAAGATCCCGTAAATGCATGTAGCATGGCTTGTTAATTGTTGTGATTGGTTTTGATTGGTTATGATTGGTTGTAATTTGTTGTGATTAGTTTTGATTGGTTGTGATTGGTTATAATTTGTTGTGATTGGTTTTGATTGGTTGTGATTGGTTTTGATTGGTTGTGATTGGTTGTAATTTGTTGTGATTAGTTTTGATTGGTTGTGATTGGTTGTGTAGGCGAGACCGCTAGACATGTTGTTATTGACGGATGTCACATAACTAATGTAGACTATACCACGGTAGAGGTGTGTAATATTACATTATCTCTTTAATTAGGCAATTATTTTATACTAATTGATTGATTGGTGTGTTTAGTGGATTCATTTCGATCAGATTTATTGAAAAAATGTTTCAATTACGTAAAATACAATCTACTGAAACAAATTTAATAAATTTAAATAGAAGATTAAAATGCGAAGTTTTAGTTGAATAGTATAATAGTACTTACTTTTAATAAATTAGATATATTATGCTATTAATTTAAGATCTGATAACGTTGACTTGTAATTATGAAGATATTGATTGATCCTTTTATGTTATTAGTTTAAGCATTTTCATTTATTTTATGTTATTAATATAACTAAATTTTACTGTTTAAATTACCGATGTCTCTAATTCGCAACTTACAATTTATTTGCAGTTATTTGTATGTTTCACGCATAATTTAACTACAAAAACCTATTTATTTGATTGATTGAGATATTACTGAATGTTAATAATTAAGTAATAATTAATAGAACTTAGCTAATGAAAAATTGACTATTGATTGATTGATTTGATTGATTAATTTTGCTTTTTTAATTTTTAAATTGAAGTTGAATTTAATATTGAGTCTTAAAAATATGTAATTCAATATTGACTTATGCAGGGTTTTGAGAAACTATTAGAAGAATTACATTATAAAGGCAGCATGCTGGTGTTCTGCAACCTTGTGGTATGTTCAGTAAATCTATTCTCTGTAGCTTACTCAAAATCCTTAATTTTTATTTACTGAAATATAATTAAAAATTATTACCGAAATTAATTAATAATTAAAAATTATTACCGAATTAATAATAATTGATACAGAATTTCATTCAGCTTAGTTCTCCATTCATAGCATTTGAAAAGACTATTATTAGCAAAAGTTGATGTAGATCTGCCGTCTGAGTATCACTGAGTATCTCTGAGTATCTCTGAGTATCTCTGAGTATTACTGAGTGTCACTGAGTATCACTGAGTATCATTGAGTATCACTGAGTGTCACTGAGTATTACTGAGTATCATTGAGTATCACTGAGTATCTCTGAGTATCACTGAGTATCTCTGAGTATCAATGAGTATCAATGAGTATCATTGAGTATCGTTGAGTATCGTTGAGTATCACTGAGTATCGCTGAGTATCACTGAGTATCTCTGAGTATCAATGAGTATCACTGAGTATCATTGAGTATCGCTGAGTATCACTGAGTATCGTTGAGTATCGCTGAGTATCACTGAGTATCGTTGAGTATCACTGAGTATCGCTAAGTATCATTGAGTATCTCTGAGTATCAATGAGTATCACTGAGTATCATTGAGTATCGCTGAGTATCATTGAGTATCATATCGCTGAGTATCATTGAGTATCACTGAGTATCACTGAGTATCATTGAGTATCACTGAGTATCACTGAGTATCTAGGTATCGCTGAGTATCCTTTATATTCAATTATCTTTTTATGTAGTTTTGATTGTGTTTGCATTGATTATCATGCTATGTTGTATATGGAAAATCTGGTAAAGGTAAGGTTAACGTCAGTTTTCTCACTATAAAGCGATGTCAGTGATGGGCGAGCCCAGGATGAACCCCGCTTATACTTATCCGCGGTCGAGTACCTTGCCGCGGATTAGTATGGCTTCTTCTTTATAGCTTCTGATATGCAAGATTATTAAGCTTGACAGTCCTTGAAAAGATTTGTTCTACAAAGCATTAAAGCCCAGTCATGTTGTGTAATCTCTTATGGATACAGTTTAATAATATTAAAAATAGATTTTCATAATTTCTCTGTTTTATATTTATACAGCCTGAAGTTCGGCAGATATTAGAGTCGGCTGAGTTGCATCATTTTCTTCATGCTGATAGTGTGAACGAAGCCGTTAGACTTACATATAGTAAGTTGCAGGATCTACTACTAGCCTACTGCTTATTGTTTGTATTTTGCTTATTATTATTATTGTTTTTTTCTACCAAATAGCTGCTTATAATTTGAGCAATGAACATATCGATAATCGTTCACATTTTAGAGGAAAGGAATGACGAAGAATGTAAAAAATATCAATGAAAATATTTAGCTTAAGTGTTGTAGATTAATTTGCTGTTAACATTCCAGAATTAGAAATTGGTTTAACAGCTACGCTAGTGTTGACTTTCGATGTCTAATATTAATACTGAGGTCTGAGGGAGAGAGTCATGTTAATTTATTGATTGTTTTACCTAATTGAGCCTTTAATCGGCTGGAGCCAGTGATGATTACGTTAAGATATTCGACCGCGGATCAGTATGTGCGGGGTTCAAATCCTGGACTCGCCCGTCACTGACATCGCTTTTGAGTGAAGAAACTGACGTTAACATTAGCTTTACCATTAAATTTTTTAGCATTACTATAAATGATTGATCGATTTTGTAATGATTGATTATTTTCTCTCAGCTGAAGACACACAAACTGATGACGTCACCGCTGGTTTGCTACGCCATGAAGAACTGAGTCCGCGAATGTGGGACGAAGGGGAAGAGGGAGTTGAGGTAGGAGTAGCTCGGGTGGGGGGAGCTAGGAGCAGTCTATACTGATTGATGTGAACCTAATGGTATCAGCTTCACATTACAGGTATAATCTAATATGTACGCTTCACATTACAGGTATAGTCTAGTATGTACACTTCACATTACAGATATAGTCTAATATGTACGCTTCACATTACAGGTATAATCTAATATGTACGCTTCACATTACAGGTATAATCTAATATGTACGCTTCACATTACAGGTATAATCTAGTATGTACACTTCACGTTACAGGTATAGTCTAGTATGTACACTTCACATTACAGGTATAATCTAATATGTACGCTGCACATTACAGGTATAATCTAATATGTACGCTTCACATTACAGGTATATTCTAGTATGTACGCTTCACATTACAGGTATAATCTAGTATGTATGCTTCACATTACAGGTATATTCTAGTATGTATGCTTCACGTTACAGGTATGATCTAGTATGTATGCTTCACGTTACAGGTATGATCTAGTATGTATGCTTCACGTTACAGGTATGATCCAATATGTATGCTTCACATTACAGGTATGATCTAGTATGTATGCTTCACGTTACAGGTATGATCTAGTATGTATGCTTCACGTTACAGGTATGATCTAGTATGTATGCTTCACGTTACAGTTATAATCTAATATGTATGCTTCACGTTACAGGTATGATCTAGTAATTGTATTTGTTATGAAATTGTTAGCGGAGTAATTGTTCTGTATGAAAATTAATTGCTTAAAATTGATTGTGTAAATTTGTGTTGAAGTAAAAAATATTCGTTAAGTTGGAAATATTCTCCGTTCTGTAGGTACAGGGTTCAAATTCAGTGCCTCCCCCGTCATTGACATGCTATCGAGCTGAAAACGGATGTTGAACGTGGCTTTAGTTTTTTTTTATTACGTCGGATGAAATGTCAAATGCATGGCACTGAACCTAGGATTGAAATTTTGCATATCAGGTTTTTGTTTGAACCATTGGTTATGAGACTATCATGGCTTGACTATAATTTTTTACGACCATTTCTATAACGGTATCATGGCAGGTGACCTTTGACTGTCTTCGAGACTGCTTTACATACCTGATCCTTGAACTTTTTAATGATCCTTGAACTTTTTAATGATCCTTGAACTTTTTAAAAGTGTTTTCTTCAAGTCCTTTCTCTTCATGACCAGTCAAATGTTTTGCTGTTGCTAGCGGCCAATAGCAGCAAGCTTCGATACGCGATTAAACTTCCTGGGCCTTTGGGAGATATCCTTTGTTATTCACTGATCGGGGCTTTGAACCCAAACCAAGTGCTTCATAGGCGAATCCTCTAGCCCTTACGCCATATCCCCTTGATTAAGACTTAATATGTTTATTTTCTCGGAAAAAATATTGGATAATGTGTATTCGATGATGTGAAATTATTTCTATATACTTTATGATGTGTATTGTATAATGCACATTTGAAAGTGTGCATTAGATTATATGTATTTGATAATATGAAATTATTCATGTGTGTTTGTTTGGTGTGTTTTACTTTCAGGCAATATTGAAACAGGATAACATTGAAACTTGTGATCAAAGATGTTTTATATTACGTGCCTTCTACGCAAGCAGTTTTATTCATTCAAATATTTTACGTGCATAGCCTATATTTTGGTTGATATTTATTCTAGTGTATATCTGTATGGTTACATACATTTATGTCTGATTGCCTATTTGTTTTTTGTTTTATTTGTTTCATAATGCCTATGGGTTGAGAATTGTTAAATCTCTCTACCTCGGCTACTAGTAATAATAATAATAATAATAATAATAATAATAATAATAATAATAATAATAATAATAATAATAAAGGTTTAACGTCAGTTTCCTCATACAAAGATGATGTCAGGGACATTTCGATTCCCGCTACCTTTCCTTGGTCATCTGCAAATCTTGCATCTTGTAACAATCTCCTAGTGAGAGTGTTTTGTGGCAGCGCCAGCGGAGGTGACAAGACGGACGTAAATTAGCAAGCAACTAATTAAATAAGCAATTAGTTAGCGGTTAACTAGCAAGCAATTAATTAAACAAGCAATTAAGTAGCCGTTAATTAGTAATCATTTAATTAAATAAATAAGTAGTCGTTAAATAGTAAAGTGATTATAGGCTATATAATATTATTATTATCGAGTTGCTTTGTTCTTAATGGTTATGAAATGATTTATCCATTGATTAGATCTTTGTTTATATTTTCATTTTTCCATTTGATTAATTGATAAATTCACAGATAAACAGATTAAAATAGTTAACAGATTAAATTGGTTGAAGTCTTTCATCTCTTTGTTGACCATTTCTAATAATTCCAAATTGTTATTGTTGTTAATTAAATTTTTAGAGTAATTTCAAATTTCCTTTTAAATGAGACATTATTTCTTAGTCACAGGAAACATTATGTGTGTTATTTTTTCTGATTTTATTGCATTGCTCCTTACGTTGGTCAGTAAAGATAAAGTGTAAGAATGTAAATAGCCGATCAAAATTACGATAAAATATTAAAAGATTAAAAGAAGAAGAGAAAGTGTTCTCATGACTGTGATTTGTTGTATCTAGACGCCTCGATGGTTCTAGTCATATGGGTGGATCGCTTTTCTGGCATTTGACGATAAAGTTTATTTCTATTGCTAGTTGGTTAACTGATATTGTCCTTTGTTGAGAATGTTTTATTATTTTGGTTGTTTTATTGATTTGTTATGAAGCTGTTTACTGATTATTTTGATTGACTATTTAGAAATATTAATCTTGTTACAGCTAACAAGTGATTTTTTATAAATGTTTTGACGGAATTAAACATTCATTACATAACTAAATTTAGCATAATTTATCCATTCTTTGTTTGATTGTTGATACAGATCAGTTGATATCAAAATTGTGCATGCAGTGATTGATTGATTGATTTGTTGATTGATATATTGATTTATTGATTGATTGATATAGTCTTTATGCGTTAGCCGAGTTCTGCTCTACTTTTTCTAGTATATTTTGATTCAGGAGCAATATTTTATATGTTGGGCTTCCTAGCTACAAATATTTCCTGTTAAGTAGAATTTTGCGAAGCTTTATCACTTGACATCAATTAGTTTTCTTATTTGTTAATTGTAGACGTACGTAACGTAGTTATTCTGTAGTTTGTTGCCTCTAACGTATATATATATATATATATATATATATATATATATATATATATATACTATATATATAATATATACATGCATATATATATACATATATATATATATATATTATATATATATATATATATATATATATATATATATATATATATATATTACCGACATCGCCACTGGCTCTAGCCAGTCTGGTTGTCGGTAAGATGTTCGACTGCTGATCAGTGTGTGCTGGGTTCAAATTCTGGGCTCGCCGTCACTGACATCACTTTCGAGTGAGGAAATTGACGTTAACATTAGCTTTAAATATATATATATATATGTATATATATATGTCATGTGGATAATCTATATCTAAATTTCTTTGTTCTATAATTTTCATTGCCAAGTAGAGATCTTCTGCACAATTTTCTCCCACTATAGAAAATTTTGCGCCGATTTCTATGTTAACAAGTGGTAATAAGGTTGTTAAGGTTCTTACTTGTAACTGCACTTTTATATACTATTTATTTGCTGATTTTGGTGAAAGACATTCTGTATTGTTTTTTGTACTGTTTATCATGGCATAATAGTTCAAATTTAGTTTGTGCTTCCTGTTACATTTGCTTGTTTGTATGTTTTGTATGTGAGCTCTACAGGGGTGTATGACCCCTTTAGTGTTCTTCTTAAATTTGATTGATTTGAAATAATAATTATACGCGCATTTGTCTCTCGGTCGCGCCAGTGTAACATTTGAATTGACGAGTCAACGGTTTGAATTTTACTTGCAGTTTATGTAGAATCGATTCAAGACTATATGTGGTCATGTATTTATGTTTAAAATGCACTATCCTATACATACAGGCAATAATCTATCTTTCTTATGAGTTAAGTATAACTTAAATACTTGAATTTTATCAGCCGTTAGTTGTTTGTTTGTTACGATCATTCAATTTTGTCTAAGAAAATACCAGTAATATAGCGCCTATGGCGTTTCAACCGCATTTCTTGAATCCTAAAGATTCCTGTCAGTTTTTATTGAATTAATTTTACTCTAAATTAAATTTTGCAATTCCTGTTTACGTGTAGATTATGAAGTAGTTTTAGATTAGTTGGTTCCTGTTTATTTAATAAATGTTTCACTACTTTTAAATTTATGCATGATATTAGAACTGTAGATCTGACTTTGATGACTTACCCCATTAGTATGCTTTTAATTTTCAGTTGCTCTCTTGTTTGCGCATATATTGTATGTTATAATCATTGACCCATAACAGTTAGCTTTCTCGCTAATCATCAAATTAAGCATATCAGAACTTACCTATTATCAAATTATATAAATAATTTTCAAATCGTGTAATCGTGTAAAAAGATTTTATGATTTGTAATACACATTTCGATTATAGGTCGTCCGAAAATTCGAGAATATCCCATGAACTGTTTCCCTATTTTGTAGGGTAAATCTAAAAACCGATTAGTAAATTGAAAACTTAATATTCCAGTCTATTAATTATTATTCAGTTTTTATTTGCGTATTTAACCAGATATCAGATGAATTTGAAGTATGTTACACTAAGATGATTTTCCTATGCCTTCAGAATATCTGAATCAGCTGCCTCCTTTGATTTTGTTTCTTCATTTTTAGTCCGACTTCAATATGTACATTTGAAAACGGTGTAATTTGGAAAATTTTGTAATATCGTAGGATAATGAGAGAGATAATATTTTTATTTTCATTATTCCTCTTCGTGTATCACGTAATTTCCAAGTCATGAACTGGTGTACTGTAGTTGCTTTGTAGTTGTTCTATCATGCTATTCATTCTGAGTAGTTGTAGGAAATTATTCAGCCTGTCATTTGCTTTGGTGGTTCCAATCTTATAAGGCTAATAATGCTACCCATATCATCCGATTTTCATTTATATGTAATTTACATGATTTCAAGTAAGCTGTCCAATTGTTTAGATTTCTGACAAAACTGTCGATATATCTCTTGATATAGGGTAATAAAATCCTCCCGTTTCATGATTTGTGCGGGCTGCTACAGAAAAAGCAATCTGTAAAATGGAAGTGTTATACTATGCCATTTAACAGAAGCTAAACAAGGCACTGGGAAACCATCACAGAACCGTATTTCCCGTGCTAAAGGTCATATTAAGATATTTGTAAAGGTTTAGCTTTTAAGGTAGAATAAATTCCTTGGTCAGTTGAGAGCTTTTCCTCAGCGTAGAGGTAAACGTTGAGTTATAATATTCTCGACATACTATGTGTGGGTGTGTGGGTGTGTGAGAGAGAGAGATAGACAGAGAGAGAGAGAGAGAGAGACAGAGACAGAGAGAAAGAAATAATCTTTTCAACTTGCCGACTTGCTCATTTTCCAGATTTTTTAAAGTTTAACGACCATTAGTCTATTGCATGATGTTTAGTAGTGTAGTTTTTTGTACAGGTAGAATTATTTACTATTGTGCAATTTACAATTCAGACATTTGAGTGTCATAATATGAGCAATAGAGTATTTAACTATTTATATAGTCGCACTGTTTATAGAATAAAGTTGTACTGCTTATACTATAATGATGCATTTACTACTGTTTTAACGGCTACTAGCAGATTTAATAATACTTATATGATAATATAATTCTGTAAAACATATAGCTTAGTATTGGCTATATGGCCAGATAGATAGCACGCTTACCTGAGAAGTAGGAGGCCGTCGGTTCTAGTACAAATGCGTGTATTATCACAACCATTAACACAACCCCCTATCACAACCATTAACACAACCATTAACACAACCCCCTATCACAACCATTAACACAACCATTAACACAACCCCCTATCACAACCATTAACACAACCATTAACACAACCCCCTATCACAACCATTAACACAACCATTAACACAACCCCCTATCACAACCATTAACACAACCATTAACACAACCCCCTATCACAACCATTAACACAACCATTAACACAACCCCCTATCACAACCATTAACACAACCCCCTATCACAACCATTAACACGCCCCCTATCACAACCATTAACATAACCCCCCTATGATTACCACTAGCAGATCTCCTAGCAGAGCTCCTACAGCTGATAGTGTGTGAGTGACTCAAGTTCTGAGCGAGATATTGAAAACTAGCAGAACGATCAGTGCGGCGCCTATCTTCTGTTTGATTGTAGATGTACAGTTTTTTAAACACCGTACAGTGGTCAATCTATAACAAGGCTTTAAGGATATTCGACAGCGGATCAGTTTGTGCGGGGTTCAAATCCTGAGCCGCCCGTCCTTGAAATTGCTTTCGAGTGAGGAAACTGACGTTAACATTAACTTACCAGCTTTTAAAGTCCACATGTAGCTATAACATTGCTTTTATGGATAGATTTGATCGTCTATAGGTCTATTAATAACAAAGCTCTAAAGTACTATGGTCTATCTATAACAAAGCTTTAATGTACAATTTTATGTCTTGTTCATTTAAGAGCAATTTCCTCTTCCTGCCTTTCCCTTACGCTTCTGGCAAACTTGGACTGCACTGTTATCTATCTCGCTTTCTTTTGATCTATGAATTTGCTATAGAGTAGGTCTACTATGGGTGTAGAACTGAACCTAGTTGCATGAGACGTCCCTGACATCGCCCTTGGGTGACAAAACAGAAGTTAAATATTCATTCTCCTGTGGGCTATTAATGCGGAGACAATCTCAGTCTTAGTATTGCCTTAGTCTTAGTCTCAGTCTTAGTCTGCCTATTGGCAGGTCCATGGCATATAACGTCTCCACTCTTCTCTGTCTTCCGTTTTCCTCTTCAAGTCCACATAATAAATTATGAGTGGATCTTTAAACCATCTGGCATTCTTAATCTCGGCCTGCCACTGCCTCTATTTGCTTCCATTCTGCCTTCTCTGAACTCCTTTGTAGATATTGTCAATATATACGAGCTAGATAATTCATGATCTATGCCAGGTGTGGTTATTTTTTAAAGAAATTTATAATACAGCACACTTATGGGAAATTCTGTCATGCGACTCCCCTCCCAGATTCCAGCTACATCTCGAAGCTCTCCGTGAGAGAGATTAAAAGCCAAAAAGCTAATGTTAGCGTCAGTTTCCTCACTTGAAAGCGGTGTCAGTGACGGACGAGCCCAGGATTTGAACCCTGCACATACTGATCCGCGGTCGAATATCTTACCGATATCGCCACTGGCTCTTGCCATACATGTAGATAGAAAATAATTCAGATATTAGCTAAATTTATACCATGCTTAAATTCCGTTGATAAGTTTCTTTTACAGGTGACAGAATCAGATAAAGCCTCGATTATACGTATAACGTCTAATAAGAAGATTATTAATCATGATAAATCAATCAGTCGAATTGGATTTATGGATATAGAAGAAGAAATGATCAGCTATGCTTTTAAATGTTTTCATATTTGGAGTTATTTTTCCAGCAGTAGTTACAGTCCTCGTATTTGTGGTTTTCATAATTTGCTGGTGCAGGTATGTAGCAGTGATTCTCTAGCTCTTATATTCGTCTAAATGTGGTTTTAAATATGATTAAATAGGTTTCAAGAATCATCGCATTAATCATTGCAATTTCATGTTCGTTTCGGATTAATATGAGTTTCATTCCTTGGTATTTGTATTCATTCATATTAATCTCAGATAGGCCTACACTTTATTGTTCGTATGGTTTTTCACACATGTCAACCGCATGTTTACAAAAGGTTCTTTTCTAATTGTCAAAAAATTCTGTTATTTTATCTTAATCGTGTTTAATTGAAACGCGACCAAACCGGTGCGCTCAATCCCGCCCCTATTTTCCTATTAATTTCCTATTATTATTCTAATTTACATAATACCCTTTTTCTCAGCTTTTTACAATTTGGTACTGACCTCATATTGTCGTAAGGTTAGAATTTCTTTTATCCACCTCACTTTCTCACTCTCGCTCTCTCTCTCTCTCTCTCTCTCTCTCATCTCTCTCGCTGTATCTCTCTGTCTCTATCTCTCTCTCGCTCTCTAACTCTATTTATAACCTATCATTGTCGGTCTCTTTCTCCTATATCTCTCTCTCTCTCTCTCTTTCTGGCTCTCTCTCTCTTTCTCTCTCTCTCTCTCTCTTGCATTTTCATTCTGCGGCTTAGATGTAGGCCTACCTCTATTATTCTAAGACTTCCTCTCTTATTCCCTATCGTTTACTGGCTCTCTCTCTCTCTCTCTTTCGCTCTTTCTCTCGCTTTCTCTTCTCTCTCTCTCCCTCTCTCTGCCCTTCTCACACTTTTCATGGCCTCTATCTTCCTCTCTTCTCTTTTCTCCCATTCTATCTCTATCTCTCTCTCTCTCTCTCGCTCTTTCTCTCACTCTTCTTGACCTCCATCCTCTCCTCCTCTCTTTCTCTCAATCTCTCCGCCGATCACTGCGCACATTTCTAATCAATCAATCATTGTCTAATATCGATAACCTCGCCCCGCGTATCGATCTACGGCTGCATTGCGCCGTTGTTTCGCCGCACAGACGCCGCTCGGTAATAAAATTATATCGAACAGTCGTTTCAATTGGAGGCGTCAGCACAACAGAAAAATTTCATACGTAAACATAACATCGTAAATACACATTTTTATTTCGCCCGTCGGTAGAGCCAAGTAACAAAGGGCTGCAGGAAATATAGAGCCGCACATCTATGCTGCTTAGCCGATGTGCCACACGCTCTTGTCAATAATATGTAGCATTACCGTATAAGCTTAGCCTCAGTGTTAGTGTTATCATGTAGCATAAGTTTAGTGCTACAATGTTGTATTGGTATCTAGAGTTAATTGTTATGATCCAGAGTAGATCAATGGCAAGCTGCACGTGTCGTAATACACGACTAAACCAGAACTGTGAAATCTGTTTGAAATCGGCTGATATCTTCGACAATAGCAGGCTGCACTATGGTTCAACGGAGGCTGAGCCCTTAGGATATATCAACTTGTTTGTGAACTAAATAGTGAACGAGGAAGTAGACTGTGATTATAAAGAAATGTGTAGCTATGACCTGCCATAGAGAGAAAAAGCTGGTAAAGCTAAAGTTAACGTCAGTTTGCTCTCTCGAAAGCGATGTCAGTGACGGGCGAGCCTAGGATTTAAACCCCGCATATACAGATCCGCGGTTGAGTAACATATCGACTTCGTCACTGGCTCCAGCCAGAGAGACAAAGAACAGAGAAAGAAAGAAAGAAAGAAAGAGAGAGGGAGGAAGGGAGGGAGAGAGAGAGCGGCTAAAAGGAAGGACACCAAAAGACTCTTAGTCAGTCGAAAGGTAAAATAGAAAATACAAATTATCCGCAGTTATTGTTGCAGCTACAAGCTATTAGCATGTATTATAATAATGAGAACAAAAGTCATAAAAAGTCTCAATAATACCTCCTTGTAAATTGGGTAAAATAGTGCCACTGAAATGGCTTTCCATTACCGCCCTCAACTTCTTTTTGGAAAATTCTCATTAAAAAAGAAATATTAAGCAATAACAATGAGACATAGAGTTAATCATTCAATTACGTTACAATCCTGGGAAACGATTTCCACTTTTGGACGTCTAAAAAATAATACTTGTTTCCTCACTTGATTCGTTGTTTTAGAATTGCTGATCAGTTTGTGCATGGTTCAAATCCTAGAATCTCCTGTCGCTGAAGTTCATTCGAGAGATGAATGCACAGTTATATTCGGCTTGAGTCAATTTAAATCATTTTAAGTAGACATTATATCATTGATATCGATTTTATGTTTAAGAGATGCCCAGAATTGTTCTTAATTAAATAGTAGAATAGGGTCCTAAATATTGCAACAGCAGACATATAATTATAACAACAGTTTTAGTCAGAAACAAGCTGGTTTAGTTAATAAGCTTAACAATCTATGCCCTATACATGTGTTATTAACACGCATTTATCTTATATTTTCAGTTCTCAATGCCAAAACTCGGTAAACCTAATACGGTTGCCATACGTGGAAAATAAATACAATAGAAAAAACTGGTCTGAACCGTCAGAAAACTGACGTTAAACTTGGCTTTGGCACCTATAGCTTTATATTATACAAAGTTTACTGAATACGGTTTGGATTTTTGCTCGAATGTCTTCCCTCTATAGTTACCTTGACCTTTTTCCGCATTCGAGACTATCCGCAAACAGGAAATGGAATGAGCAACTGAAACAAACAACCGGAAGCAATAAATATCCCAAAATATCAATAATTGAAGGAACTGCAAGCAAGTGATAAGAAAGTGAGTACACGTATGAAAATATAATGGAGAATTACCTTGAAATGAATAAATGGCGGATACAACGAAAGATAATATCGTAAATTTGTGCAGTGTCGCAGCTGAATTATAGTTCCCTGTTAAAGATTATGTTAGCGACATGGCATGGAATTCAGATATCATCCATCAAAAATCATAATTTCGTTGAATCCTGTTTTGGATATGTAGAATTTTCTTATTAAATTTACTTAAAGTTAATACCTAAAACGCTGCTTATAGTGACACATTGGATAAACACTTAAATTGCGATTCTATATTGATGTGTAGGTTTATATGTAAAACGTAATCGTACATGTAAATATTTAAACTAAGAGATTGTAAAGAAGAAATAGTAAACACAATTAGAGAGATAAAATCACTACTTGAATCCAGATGATCGCAATGTAAGAGCAAAGTTAGGTTTCGGGCATGTATCCATTTTAAATAAATTGCCAAATTCGTTTGCATTGTAAACTTCAGCATATCCACACATCAAATATTGCATTTTACCTTCTTTCTGCATTAATAATTCTAGCTCAGAATATGTCTCTGTCTAGATTTCTTAATAATACTCTCTCTATTTCTCTTTTCTTTGTTCACCTACACCCATAAATTACGCTAAGTTCAATATAATGAACAAAATATTAAACACTTTTAGAAATAATCAATCAAGTAGCCACTTATTAGGTTTACAGCGAACTTGACGTTTACGACTCTGCCATGACGTAGCGCATCTACAACGAATAGCAGTTAGGGAGGGAACGAAGCAAAAACAGTAGCATTAATAATTTAGCATCCACGCAGTTCTACCGAGGTAATGCTCATACCGGCTCACGCTGATAGCTGTCGTAAACTATACATCGGCTTCAATCGTGGCCGGATAGCACAACAAACTGGTGGCAAATGTTTGTTACAGAGAGGTTACTAACTGGAGGGATTTGAATTTCCCGCAAGAGAGGGCACTTAAAACGTTTCCGGATGCTTAGAATTTAGAAGATTTGAATTTTATATTTTCTTCGATAAAGGGGAAGTGATGACTCCCTTGTAAAGGGATTTGGGATACTTGGAAAATTCTGTTTTTCCAGGATTTCGCTTAGTAGCTTACATGTAGCTCTTGAATAAAGCTTGATGCCATCGGAATTCAAATCTTGATTCTTTTGAACACATATAGTTTCATGTCGTTAAAGCTGTTTCAAATCGTCAATAACTATACTTCGATGCTCTTTCTCGGCGCTACGTATGAATATATTTTAAAATGCAATAATAACTCAATAAGATAAATAATACGATTAAGGCACGATTGTATATCAATAAATAAAATTTATGTAGAAAAGTGTTGTATATGTTGTATATTTTAATCGATGTATCATATATAATTTTTATATCTCTATGAGTAGATACAGCAGACGGCTAAAGAACCGCAAGAAGCTGGGAGATGACGTCATATCAACCAGTGACGTCACAAGTCCCCACGTGACCATGTGTCACAGGTGTCTGTGTCGTCATCAAGGGATCCGCCCCTCCTCCCCACCCCCTCCCCCTACGTCTAATTCCACTTTCGCATCTATCGTTAACCACTGGCAGTCCGTTCCAACCACCGGGCGGTGGTCGGGCTGGAGAGGTGATGACGATGTCGCCGTCGTCGATGACGATGATGATTCAGGCATAAAAAGACTGTCATCTAACTACGTGATAACAGAGCCGCGCGTTGTGGATTGTGGTCAGGTGGTATTGACGCCTCATGCTGAATTGAATCCAATGAGGCAGTCGGGTTGGCAAACTGAATTGGGGTCTCTCAAAAATGAGCCATACGTTTCTTTTTCGCTAAATTCATCAAAATCAATGAGATTCGAAAGGCAAAACAATAAATCCAGGACTAAGAAAGTTGCGATAACGAGCGAATCTTGCAGAAATACGATTAATTATCGGTTAAAGGAACGTGAAGGGAAAGAATTCCAAATCGATGAGGTAAAATTGAATAGAGACGAAAGTTTAATAGAGAACGACTGCATTGTGGAAGAAGTTCAAGAAGTAAAATCAAAATCTGACAGAGAACACTTGAAAGTGTCCAGAGATGAACGAGGACTACGATCTACAGATGAAGTCACAAACTCAAATAGACTTCTCGAGGACTCCAATGATATGTCGCTTTATGACGAACATCACTTGAATTTTGTTAAAAACTATCGAGGCATTAAGACAGTTGCTGTAACTGAAGACCATAAATTGAAGAAATTCGAAGAAATTTGGAACGATGAATCATTAAATAGAGATTTTAAAAATTCAAGCGTAACCTTCGTTTGTGACAGGGCTACTCAAGTACATTGCAAAAACTCTGACATGAAAATAAGTAAAAAGAAACAGAAATCGCAAATTAGATGCAATAAAGATCGCCAACATTCCAAAGTTCGCCAATATTCAAATGAATTGGCGTCTATGGAAGTCTCTGACTTATGGAAGAAAAGTGAAACCGGAGGGAAACCTGAACTGTTCAAAGAAGCGGACACAGAACCGTACGTGGAGTTACATTATAGTAGCCAAAGATCTGACAACGGTGATATACATAACTACGAGAAAATTTACCCCTCTAAAGTTCTTCAACTTCAACAAACTTATCCACTGAATACCAAGAAGCCTTTGTCCACAGTTTGTGACGCACATATAGCCACTCAAAAGTCAAATGTAAACGTCACCATGTCATTAAATCTTGAAACTGCATCTATTAGTCCCAGTACTAAACTTAGCGCTGTGTATTCTTTGAAGAAACCCTCTGATTCATCAACCGGGGCTACCAGTTGCGTCGAAGCTTCTAGATCTGCCTCAGTATCAGCGGATATATTCAATATCCATGTTCCTTCCGGAAGCTCGTCAAAATCATCCGTAAATACATCTGCGTACCACTACGCTAAGCCATACGCCCTAATCTCTTCCCGCTCCAGATTTGCCAGAGTAGTCAAGACATCACTGCCTTTAAAGCACGTCATGGAATCAAGCGATGACGTCATGAAGAAGAAAACAAACTGTCCAGAACAGGCAGTTAGTTGCCACCATGATGACGTATATAACAACTATCTGTCAGGTCAGCGATATAGTCCAAGTGCCATGGTTGAGGACATGCCGGCATCTAACGTGCTACTTTATAAATCCATGTCAAACAATTCAGACGATGAGTGCAAGGAGAAGGACATTTGCGCTGATTTGACGACAACTGCATGTGAGACTGCCCTACATTATCCAAATAACGTTTTCAAAATTTCGACAACTGCTAGTACAGATAAATTGCACAAACTGAAGGAGGGAATCTAGTGAACAATCTAGTATTGACACAACTATCGATTTAATGGTCTGCATGCATTAAACTACTCAAAAACTGAAATCAACTGCCTTCATGTGACGGGTAATAGCAATAATCTTAGCGCTAACATTGGATAATTGTTCGTTAGTTATTCCAATCCTCATAATCACAGAAAAATACAGTTGATAAAACGTGGTCGATTGTCTACGAAATCTCTTTAATCGGGCTACTGATGTTTCTGGGAGATGGACGCCTCATAATCACAGAAAAATACAGTTGATAAAACGTGGTCGATTGTCTACGAAATCTCTTTAATCGGGCTACTGATGTTTCTGGGAGATGGACGCCCTGCGGTGTGCGGTTTGTTTCAAAAGAAAGCGCAATGGTGGCTGTCCAAAATCTTTTCTAGCTGAAGCCTAGGTCCAATAGTATAAGTTATGCAATGAGAGACAATGCAATATCGCATTAAGCAATTAGATTCAAGTGTAAATATACACTACACTTAATAGTCTTTATTGTTAGTGTTTGTGTTGGATTGCTGAAGACTAGACCAGTCACGGAGTGCTAGTGTCGTGAAAGGCGACATAACATTAAGATCCAAACTAACACCCGAAAATGCATTCATTCGATTGGTGAACGGCTAATGGCCCATTTTATGGGATAGCGATAAAACAAATTTTTAACTAGTTGTCGATTTGGTCTTAGTTTCCCTGATAACTTAATATTTGCTTTTTGGATTTTATGAAACAATCTCGATCACAACTTCAGACTAACTCTATTTCCAAGAATTCAAAGCGACTGAAAATAATTGAGCTCTGCCATTGGCTAGTGCGATCTCCGCGCTTAAAATGTCCCAGAAAAAGTTCTCAGAGCCGTTTGAATTTAGCGAACAAGCGACAAGCTTAACCGGTGAAATATGAGACAAGTCATCCGCTAACTAGCGAGTCAACAAGTGTTCATAAAATCCAAAAGTGACTATCCCTTCGATAAAATCGTCGATAGCTTACTATCGAAGTGTCATAAAATTGCCTATAAGCTCCAGAAATTGTTTTACAAAATTTAACGAATTGAAAAGTTCAACGGTCTATTAGTATCTCGAACCTAGTTAAAGTTGGATTCAAGGGAATATAATGAAGGTGATGATGATCAACGATATAATTGATTGAAAAAATGAATATAAATCGACGTTATCTTCACGAATCAAGTTCCACGTTAACTTTCTTAACTGCTGACATGTAAGACAACATTTGGTCTACTTGATTGATTTCTGTAATTATCTAACATATAAATAGTTTGTGCCTGTATAGGTTTTTAACTTAAAGCACTTACAGTTGTATGTATATTTTATCATCTTTAATTATCTGTACCTATATTGAGCACAATGATTAAAGTAAATGATTATCTACCTCATTATGAAAGTTATCATTGAAGTATTGTGACGGTCTACCTCACCTTTTACGATTTTCCTATTTTGTTATATTTTATAATGCAATTAACGATACAGTTTTCTCTTTCGGTTCATCTCTTGAACTAATAGTTAATGTGCTGTAAAATATCGTAATTTCTCTTTAATTTGTACGAGGCCTACAACACCAGTAAAAGATTTTATATTGTTGAAATGGAATAATATGGAGCTTTTTCTTTTCAATTTAGTTATTTATTTTATTACATTTTATTTATTTACATTTAGATTTCGTTTACATTTGCCTCTATAATGTTGAGTAAATCTCTGCTTGAATTCAACATGTATAGAATTCTCCCTGGTAACATACTGCATGCCTCAAAAAGTGAGTCATACTCTCAACTCAAGGTCTGGTCTGGTCTGGCATACTGTACATACTGTGAAGATCAAGGTACCCACTAGTAGAGATTCAAGCCTGACTATTTCCATTCTTCGCAGTCGTGGTGCTTTAGCTAAAGAAGATTTTTAACTATTGATACTAGTATCTATAATGTAATTACTACCGTACTACGAGTTTTCTGTACACTAAACTTAATAACACTAGAGTTGATATTTTACATTTTCTATACCTTTAAAACTTCTGCGAATTCTTCGGCGATTCCATCTGAACATGCATCAATTGGATGATCACGTGCCAGCTCGCTTGACCTATAAATAAGATATACAGGTTCGATTTTTAACCTGGCCTGACAGTACGACGACCATCTTAATCAATGCGATGTTACACAGCAATATGAATTTAACGTCCGGTTCCTCGACATATAGCAATATCGTGGACGTCTCTTGTAGACCCTACGCAAACAAGCGCCAAAGCACCACACGATGACGACTGAGTATATAGAGACCACAAGAGAAAGCGAGATCGAAAAAGCGCAGCATAATAATTATATAATTTTGTAATTATAAAGATTATATTGAATGGTTCTTCATAGAATATCTAGTCATGAGAGGAGAGTGCTGAAGTGTCTGGATTAATTAAACTGATAGCAAAGCTATAGCATAAAAGGCTATATACTGCTACAGCGTTTTGCTGCAGTCTCAAAATTTGCCTGGAGTGATTTGCGACTACAGCTGTGTGGGACATGTTCCAGGCGGAACAGGCTCTCAGGGACAGGGATCAGTGTAAGACATTCCAGGAAGCGTCTCGCTTGTCGATCAAAGACAAGCGATCACTTTATCTTCTCTTGAATCAAAATCCTGCTGCAGCAGGCCTACTGCAGACCTACTAGAGCAGGCCTACTGCAGCAGGCCTACAGGATCAGGCCTACCAGAGCAGGGCTTCCCTTGAAATAGTTTTATTGATAAGTTGACGTTTAGACATTTTAATCTGAAATTTATAATTTTCCTAGATTTAAGTTTTGACTATGCGAAAACGATAAAATTTGTCCTAAGTCAGGCTTTTGATTGAATTTCCTTTAATTATAATAATAAAGGTTTAACTTCCGTTTTCTCATACAAGGATGATGTCAGGGACGTCCATACAGCAATACGCTGGCAACACATGAAACAACATTTCCCTGGTTTGCCTGTATTTGCCTGTTTATTCTGAAAGACCTTTCTATTTTCATTTGCTCTGTACACTGTCTTTGCACATATTTGCATACATTTTTCAATACCACATCTCTTTTCAAATATTTTCTAAAGTATATTGCAAGAATGTAGCAATTCAATTCTCACATGGTTAAGTGCGGACTTTAAAACGATATTTATTTTTAAAAGC
>CAJHZI010000431.1:37500-335000 GCA_905160935.1 Enchytraeus crypticus
AATAAAGACGGTATTTTAAAAATATTTTTCACTAAATAATTTAAAGAGACAATATTGGGCAACCAATATCAGTACCGAAACGACTGACTAAATAAGAGTTTCGTTTACCTATTATCGCATTTGATATACTTTTTTTATTGCTATTTTCAAGGTTCTTTACGATACATGCCGCTCTAAATTCAAAAAATTATTGCAACTTCAATGTCTGTACTATCTCATTCTTGCGCAGGTGTTCTGAGGTTTTACCCTGCAAGATACGTTGCACAATTCTATTCCATAGTTGGGCCATTTTCTTCATAGAGCTCGATGTTGTCATGGCTGTTAAACTCTAATAATCGAATTCGTTAAATTAATCAACCAATAATCAATCAATTAATTATTCATTAATTAATTATTAGTATTAATTAATATTATTTAATTATTGGAATTAATATTAAATAATTAATATTAGTTATTAAAATATTAATTATTTAATGCTATTATTAATTATGATGAATTAATTAACCAATTATATAATCTTCGGTTATCGTCAATTTTTAATAAATCTCAAGAATTTTATAAGCCAGTAGTTGGACAGTAACAAGATGCACTTCATTTATCTTGTTTGCATAATATGGTCTAGAATAACATCAAATTGCTGCTGCCTCATTTTTTGTTAAAATTATTAATTCCTTGATAATAAATTCTAAAACTTGCTGTCCACAATTCACTAGCTTTTTATCTTGTGCACAGTTTAGTGTATACTCTCCAATTTAAATCAGTCTATTCTTAGATGACTCGAACGAAACAAGAAGCTTAGCATATATTTGCGATAAATCTCAACATTTTCTCAAACTTTCATGACGCTAAGTTTCCAGTAGAACGGTTTAGAGCGTGGAATGATTGACTGACGGAGTGAAGACGAAGTCAGAGGTGTCATAATAAATCTCATCCACTTATAAACTCCGCAATGAGTCGCGGGTCAATCCATCTGCAAATTGGTTGCACCGTCGCAATAATTTTTCCGAACATCATTCCAGGTCTCTAGCAGAAAGTTGAAGCTATAATTCAGTCCTTCCCTCTTCCGCCGGATTTGAGGAGGCCGTTTCTATTTTTCTCAAAGATATTTCTTTTTCTCTCTCACACTATTTCTCTATTTCTCTCGCGATGATGCTCTAGCAGATGCGAGATCCATAGATCTTATCTCATTGTTAACAGCTACGCTATGTAAAAAGAACACCATCGATCGGAAAGGTAGCAACGTCACTTGAGTTTTTGTCCTATAATCTTAGTTTTTGAAGTAGTTTATTGTTGCTTTCATCATCGCCCTCTATAGCACTGTTATTTGTGTTATATAAGGCATTTGTCTCAGTGAGCTGACGAAATTAGTCTTCTCAGCAGCTAAAATAAAAGGAAATGATAGGAATGGCTACACTTTCAGATTAGAAGTAATTTCACTGGATGATTGAGTTGTCTTAAAGAACTTCAAAATTGTAAATTGTAAGTTCTTGTTGTTATAGAACCATATCTCTATTAATTTCACTAATTTTCTTTTATTGATATTATTACAATTGCTAGTCTAGCTGCAGCTGCTTTCACCTATTGTAACTCCAGCTAGCTCAGCTGCTGCTTTCACCTATTGTAACTTCAGCTGACTCAGCTACTGCTGCTGCATTATATGATGGAGAAGATAAGAAATAAACCGGACTTCTATGGACGACGCCCTTTGATCGATGCCATTATTTCCACTTCTACCATTTTCTTTCTCTCGGCCAATAAAACTCTCTTACTTGAAGCTTACGTAATGATCGCTTTATTACGGTGAAGGTAATAAGCTTAATTATCTCTGTACATCTTCACCGTGCGCAGATGTCGCTGAACATTCGTGTCGACAAATCGTAATTTGTGATTTTCGGCGAGTTTATTGCTAAGCATGCACTTGCGGGAAGACGTTAGCTAGAATTACGTAAGGAAGAAGCTAAAACATTTACAACAACAGCATCAAAAGGTTTAATCATGTCGTTTTTAAACATGACATGCGACATGAAAATCATAAGCTCAGTGCAAAGGACAAATATGTACTTTCATGAAATTAATACAAATTATATTTGAAATGTACAGATATTTTAATGTGGCTAAAGGTTTCTCGTGCAAGTCATCTAGTTAAATATAAACATTCATGTTAATCTCTCTCTTAGAGCACTGCCTACTGGCAGGTCCATGGTATTTAACGCCTCCTCTTCTCTCTGTCTTCCGCTTTGCTCTTCATATCCACTTATGAGTGGATCTTTAGATCATCTAATATTCCTAATCTCGGCCTGCATCTGTCTCTATTTCATACCATCCATTCTGCCTTCAACAACCTGGTTTAGTAAACTTTCCCCCTAGAATGTGTCCTATCCAGTTATTCTTCCTATTTCCATATGCATTTGTCAACTGTCAATCTGTACCAATCTTAACCCAATAAATAAATTAATATTAATATAATATAGTAATAAGTAGTACTATAGGCATTTTCCCTATATAGGCCTATGTAGAGTAGGTCTATTGTGTATAGGCCTATGTAGAGTAGGTCTATTGTGTATAGGCCTATGTAGAGTAGGTCTATTGTGTATAGGCCTATGTAGAGTAGGGCTATTGTGTATAGGCCTATGTAGAGTAGGTCTATTGTGTATAGGCCTATGTAGAGTATTGCATATAGGCCTATGTAGAGAACTGCATATAGGCCTATGTAGAGTACTGTGCATAGGCCTATGTAGAGTACTGTGTATAGGCCTATGTAGAGTATTTGCATATAGGTCTATGTAGAGTACTGTATATAGGCCTATGTAGAGTATTGCATATAGGCCTATGTAGAGTATTGCATATAGGCCTATGTAGAGTATTGCATATAGGCCAATGTAGAGTACTGTGTATAGGCCTATGTAGAGTACTGTGTCGCTATGAAGTACTTTCAGAGTCTTCGTTGAGACTCTCCTCATCCTTATTAAACTTCTTCTTAGTTCTTTTTGAGTAATTTCTATTTGCACATTATACAGATCTAAGTAGAAAAATATAGAAGATTCAGATTAAATTCAAAAGATTTCAAGCTGCATGTAAGTCAAGTCAGATATTAGGATCCGGTGCTAGTCCTAGAGGATCGATCCTTTTGCTAAGTTAGCATCTGGTCATGTGAGTCCCCGAAGTGCACTGAAAGTTCTAACCGAGTTCATCCATGATAATATCGCACCTTACTAAATCCCAAGTTTCTCTTGCATCGCTTCTTTCTATCCATCTGCCTACATTGCACCACCGTTTCTCTACACATATCTTGAATTCATCTGTGGTGCTGTATTTCGAAATAAAAGGCGATGTCGAATTTTCTTTGCATAAAAGTAGTAAGAGACAGAATAGGAAATATTGCTTTCTTCTGTTTTACTTTTAATTTAAAACATATATTTATCGCTTTTATGATCTTTAAAGAGAGTACAAGCAAACTTCAGGCGACGTTTTCCTTCTTTCTGCTATTTTATTCTAGTTTATGCATCTCCTTCTCTCTCTCTCTCTCTCTCTCTCTCTCTTCCTATATACTGTAGCCCTTTGTATCCTTATATATATATATATATATATAGATATATATATCTATATATATATATATATATATAGTGCACTGAAGTATATAATTCTATAGATATATATATATATATATATATTATATATATATATATATATATATACATAATAATACATTAAATAGTATAGTAATTATAAATTAATATATATTAAATATTATTTATAATTATTAATAATAAAATACATTATAAATTAATATAGCCTAATATATTAATGTATATATATATATATATATATATATATATATATATATATATATATATATATATATAGATCTTATATATATATGTATATATATGTATGTATATGTATATCTTATATATATATATATGTATATATATGTATGTATATCTTATATATATATATATATATATATATATATATATATATATATATATATATATATATATATATATATATTTATATATCTTCTCATTTTCCCCCTTCATTTCGATACCAGCAATTAATTTAATTTTAAGACAGCATGACTCTTTCTATTTGTGAAACTCTCGTAAAACTCGATGCCACATGTGAGCTGTTGTTGCTCTTGAGATAGTATCGAATTTTTGAATTACATGTATAATAAATGCTGTGCACAGAAATAAACAATATGGTACCAATTTCTAGCAGCTGACAAGAAGTAAAGAAAGCATGGATACGCTCAAAACTCTATTGTAAAATTCATACATTCCGGGATTTCTTCCATTTCTCTACAGGCTTTCTCGAAAAGCTGTTTCTTGATAATTTAAAGCTAAAAAAGCAACATATTGATTAGCAGTAAACTTAATTTACTAACGATAGCTTAGCGAGTATAGCACATAAATGGCGCTTATGGAATCACATTTTAGGATCGTTATGAGCTATTAGACTTTTTTTGCTCTTTTAATGTACCGGGCAGTATGATTTTTAACAATAAAGCAATGGCGCCATATGCTCCATCAGACCGCTTTCATCCGGGTATTAGTTACAATGGTCATTCAAGCACTGGACGAAGGGGTTTGCTCAATGGTCCTTCCCCTAAATTTTTAGCTGCACCCTTGTTCAACTACGAAGATGGAATATCACACTATAATGCAATAATCATCTCAGATAATATCAATAAATTTAATGCATATTAAACCATATTAAACAAGCATATTAAATATTAAACAAGAAATTAAATTATTAAATTATTAAATTATTAAATTATTAAATTAAATTATTAAATATTAAACAAGCATATTAAACCGTTGGGAAGTTTTAAATTCTTCATTAATTTACCGGTTACATGAATGGGCCAGATTGTGACCTCTGACAAGGTCGACTTGGAATCAAACTTAAAAGAATTCATTTCACCTAAAGATCGTTCAAATTACATTTGTAATACTGTCAGAAGCACTAGAGGATATCATTTATTCTAATGGCTAATCATATCAGTTTGCATACTGAAATAGTTATTGCCATTAAAAATGATAGACTCTATCGGTTAACATTATGTAACATGAACAGCAAAGAATACAGCCTCAAATTTAATAAATAAGACTAAGTAATTTTAATCTCTCTCTCTCTCTCTCTCTCTCTCTCTCTCTCTCTCTCTCTCTCTCTCTCTCTTTCTCTCTCCACAGATTTAATTTCAGCCGGAATCGTTTTTGTGGTCCATATGAAGATAGTCATGACTTAAATCAAAGCTAGCCTCCCTATGGAAATTTCTGCAACAGAATTGATTTCAATCTCCACTAACTTCGGACACCAACAGTTTGACTGAATGGCTATTGTATTCTGTAAAAGCCTTCATGATTGGATGTCAATGACGTAGCCTGCTGTATTATGATGTAATTGCCGATGCATGGCGTAATTAAATCAGCGGACCAATGGGAGCGATTATTACTGGATTACACTCGACTTTAATCAGAAATCCTGACCGTGGGCGAAAATGAAAATTTTGAAAATAACGGGCCCGATGCTGAATTGGAAACTAAATTTGTAATCGCATTATATGAAAAATGTTACTTTATATTTATACATAATATTTTTAAAGTCTTACTTATTGCAACGGTACTCAAAAGTCAAGAATTTTCACAGTGCTAGAAGCGAGACGGGGTATATAATAAGGAAGGCAACGAGAATCTCTACTTCGGTCGCTTCATACAGAAGCCTGCTGATTAGAATACACTAAAGTTAAACGACGTAGTCTTAGCTCATTAAAATGTTTTAATTTATATCGTATTTTATTTGTTTAGTTATTTTTGTTTTATACACAGGATTTTTTCCTTATATTAGGCCTACAGATATCAGATATTTTATTCATGGTGAAATACATATACGATTTCAAAATGTAATTTAGCAGCTTATATTAATCGACTGTTACCTTAATTTAGCGATCGATTCTTTGGTTAATTAATTTATTTGAGTTCTAGGTGGCGTAAATATTATCTGTCCAATTAAGTAGTTTTTATTTAAGTAGAAGTTTTAGTGAAAATAGGAAGCGGGTGTATTAATATGATGGATATAATTAAATAATATGCATGGACCTATAATATAACATATAACAACAATTAGAGTGCTACAGTCATCAATGACAACATCGAGCACTATTGATACAAAATCAAGCCGGCGAGCAAAGAAAGAAGGTCCAAAAACGGTGCAAATTCCAAATTCCAGAAATTCAGTCCAAAGTACAGGGAATTAAAGAAAAAGAGGTTTAGGCGCAGGTCGCTGCTCATGGACACTGGATGGAAAAGAGAGATGGAAAAGATAGGTCTTCAACTGCCTATGTGCTTCAAATGAAGATTTCCGAAGATTAGATGGAAGAGAATTCCAGATCTGAGGTGCAGCATGCTGGAAAGAACGATTAGATAGCTTAGAACGCGAAGGTAAGCTAGGTCTCACAAGAGTAATTAATTTAGAAGACCGAGTAACAGCAGGCTGCATCACTTTAATCAAGTGAGACATAGAAGTTTGTCCAGGGATGGTGATGGACTTACAGGTTAACGAAGCTGTTTTGTAAATGATACGCTCTTTAATCTTTAGCCAGTGCAAATACTTCAAAATAGGCGTAACATGTGAGTACTTGGAACTACAAAAAATTGCTCGCGCAAGAGAATTCTGAACAAACTGCAACCGATCTATCTCACAGTCAGGGAGATTTAAAAACAGGGAATTGCAGTAGTCCAACTTCGATTGCACAAGAGCAGCACCAATTGTAGCAGCTGTTTCACGTGAAAAATATGGACGTATTCGACGAAGATCACGGATATGGAAGAAACATGCTTGTGAAGTTTTAGTTATGTGTTCGTGGAAGGTTAGGTGTTTATCAAGGACAACCCCGAGATTTCTCACAGAAGAAACAGGTGATATTTTAATACCCGAAGATAACGAAAGAGTTTTCCATTCAGCTTCAGAAGCTGTTGAGGTGTCCCGACCAACAAGAATTCAGTCTTAGATGGATTAAGTGCCAAGAAATTAGCAGACATCCAAGAGGATATAGACTGAAAACTTTGTTGCAGGAGGGTTTCAGCATTAGAATAGGAGTTAGGGGTGAAACAAGTGTACATTTGAGTGTCATCAGCATATAGTTCATGATCAAGAGAATGAGAAGAGATTAGAGTGCTTAGGGGTGTTGTATAGAGGTTAAAGAAGATAGGATCAAGAGCGGAGCCTTGAGGCACACCATACTTTAAGTGAGAAGGCGAAGAGATGTACTCCATCACTTTCATCACTAAAAGAACGATCCGTCAGATAGGAGGAAAACTAATCAAGAACAATTCCACGAACACCAAACCAGGAAGAAAGACGTTCTAGAAGAATATTGTGATCAATGGTATCGAAAGCGGCCGAAAGATCAAGCATACATAATCCAGTTAAGCGTTGTGTGCACATAGCATTAACAATAGAATTGCACACAGATAGAAGCACCGTTTCAGTTGAACGATGCTTAGTATAAGCAGCTTGATGCTTATTAAATAAATCGTTGTAAGAGAGATGAGTAGAAAGCCTCTGAAGAACTATTCTTTCAGCGAGCTTAGATATGCATGACAGATTAGATATAGGCCTGTAATTCGACAATAATTCCTTATCCAGTGTGGGCTTTTTAAGCAATGGAGTAATAACTGCACGCTTAAAAGCGCGAGGAAATTTGCCAGTGGAGAGAGAGAGAGGTAAACAATCAAAGTTAATACTGGAGCAAGTATATGAATATACTTCTTTAAAAGAGAGGTTGGGATAGGATCCAAGTCACAATGTTTAGCTGGAGAGTCTAAAACTAATTTAGTAATCTCATCAATTGTAACTGGAGTGAAATTAGAAAGCTCATCTTTGGAATGATTCTCTACTGGAGTATGAGGAGTAGAGTTAGGAGCTGGAGTGATAGATTCTCTAAGATTGCTTATCTTATCTGTAAAGTATTTGAAAATTGTTCAGGCAGTGACTCCACAGGAGTAGAAGGAAGAGAAGGAGAAATAGATCTATGTAAAAGATCATTAACGGTTTTCCATAAACTTTTGACATTCACAGCCTTACTGACCAAAAAGGAGTAGTACTCTTTCTTAGCATTAGCAATAGCAGTACGATAAATCTTGTGATGCATACTAGAAACAGTTTTCCAAAAATCTGAATGGGTATGACGCCACTTTCTTTCAGCTCTACAGCATGCAGCCTTAGCTTTCTCAGACCAGAAGTATACCAAGGGTTAGATTTCTTAAGCTTCTTGGTAGTTAGAGGTGCATGCTTATCAAGTAGAGATGAAAGAGTAGTGTTATACTGTTTTACTAATTCATCAAGATCATTAGCAGGAGAGTTGATCAAAGTCGAATTTTCAAGATCAGAACAAAAGAGATCAAGATCAACGTTATTTACACACCTAAATGAAACAGTAGGTGAATTTTTAATAGTATCTGGCTTAACATGATTATAAGTGAATACAACAGGAAAATGGTCTGACGGCGAGTGAGATAAAATAGTAACACTTAAAGGATCAATAGCAGAGAGACTTGGTGTAATAACAACATCAAGTGTATGATTGTCAATTGACAATGATCTGAGAGTATGTAATTAACTAAGAGAAGATAGAATGGTTTAAAGGATATAGTGATATAATGGATAAAGGATATACAGATATAATGATATAATATAGTGACAAAATTTATATAATGTTATAATGATATACATGTAATGATACAATGATATCTTGATATAATGGCATTTATTTGTAGTGACATGTGATGGGAGACGTCCCTGACATCATTCTTGTATGAGGAAAAAAACGGACGTTAACCCTTTATTATTACTATTATTTTTATTTTTATCTTTTTTATATTTTTTGCCCTGGGCTGTAAAGGGCCAAGGGCTAAAAAATAAGATAAAAGAGACTTTATTATTATTATTATTATTATTATTATTATTATTATTATTATATACCCCCAATGGATATAATGATTCAGTTGTGATTATGTCAACTTATTGGGAGCAATGGTGTAATTAACGCCAACAGATGGACTAAGCTTTAGTTCCATCAGAACGGTCTTGGGTCTGAGTAGTTAACACGCTTTCCCGTTAAACAAAAAGTCAATTCAAGTCATGTGTTCGAAACCAGTCTTACCATTTTTGATAATACTTCCGTATCAGCTGGGATGAAAAATAATGAAGTGATGGTCAATTAATATTCATGAGTTTATTTATTAAACAGATTCTAGTTAAAATTGTGAAAAGCTACCTTCCAGCAAACGTCATTTGTGTAGCCTACCCTTTTAGAAAAACTCATTTTTTAAAACATTTTGAGAGCGTAATAATTGCATCCGACCTAGCCCATCGTATTTCTGTCAGTTTAGGTAAATAAAATAGGAACCTAGGAAGTTATAATAGCCGTAATATAATTTTTAGTTACTGCAATAGTTGTTAAAAAGACGATAGCAAAAAGGTGCGAGTCTGACCTAGTTTCCGCGGAATGTGGGCACTACTGGAAAAATGGAGAGGGTGAACCTGACCTGACGCCCGCTCCAAGTGTTCTAATGCCTGGCATTAACTGTCATATACATGTCCCAAGTCTTTGTCGTTATCGGCCATTCCTCCTGATCCGCTTTGATTTAGATATCAAATCATCCTCTTGCAAGTCCATCGCATAAGTTGTCTTTTATATTCATTGAGGAATGAGGATCGTCGAATGCAATAAAAATCAATGAAAGCCAAAAATATATCGTTCATCATCTATTCAAACAATAATCTCCAATATAAATTGAATTTTTTCCCATCATTTTTGAAAACGACGGTTGGTCAGGAACTTTTATCTGTAGTTTTTTTTCCAATGAAATCGTCCTCATTCAATCGTCTGCATCCAGTTGAAATTTAATATTCAATATTTTGTTAAAATGAGCCATGCATCAAAGTTTTGGTCAAAGAAAAATTACTGTCACTTCTCTCTCTGAATCTCTCTCCCCCTCTTTCACCCCCCTCTCTGTCTCTGTGTCTGTGTCTGTGTCTGTGTCTCTGTCTCTCTCTCTCTCTCTCTCTCTCTCTCTCTCTCTCTCTCTCTCTCTCTCTCTTTCTTTATGTATCTCTATCTCTCTCGCGCGCGATTTCTTTCACTGTCTCGTTTTCTCTCGTCTTCTGCTCTCACACTAAGCAACCGAATTGAACGGGTTTTAGCGTCACTGTCATACTCAGCTCATATTTAGTTTTACTTCATTAATTCCTTCCCTTAAAAGAAATAACTTATAGTAACAAATACGATTTCGAGAGTTTGCTTAGAAGTGCTACTTAATGTCAATGTAGGAAGCCTTAGAGGCTTCTCTTCAGCCTTAACTCATTTGAACAATTCTATCAAAACGCATTAACCAACCAGTGAATTACATTTACCATTACATTCTACAATTAATTATTCAGTGCATCACAATGTGGAAGAGTGCCCTATGCCATAGCTCGATGGTGGTTTGGCTCATAGAATAAAGAATTATATAGAAGCGGCATGTCCTATCTCGGCCATTGTAAGGAATGGCAGCATAAAATGCTAGTGTTACCAGAAACTAATTTTGTTTTATAATTCTATATCTTTGGTTTGGCTCGTCAAAACAATTTAGATGAGATTGCTAAACGATGGCTAAACTAGTGCGATATTAAGATAATAAGTCAGTGAAAACCTTTTGGTGGTCACTTATTGCCCTTTTTGTCAAAGTAATTTATAAGGAAATTATTGTACCGATTGGATGGCCGATTTGGTTTCCGCTTGCTTGCCAACTAGGAGCCTATTGATTTGAATTCTAGGCGGAATGCAACTAAAACTATCCACTGTGGCACGGAAATGTTCAATAAATTTATTTTGCCTGACACCAATTCTGCTACCATCTGGCGAATAGAGTTCAACTATAGAGTAAATATATTATGGGACTCAGGTTAATAATTACGCTAGTTTCTGGATGGCGCCGGACTAACTGTACATCTGCATGATAACTTTCCAAGGGTGTCAAGAGTTTTAATTTAACGTCCGCTTTGACTTAATTGTACAACACAGAAGTTCATGCATATCAATCTCCACCCGTAACGAAAGCAGCTTACAAATCAGCCTTAATGGCCTTTTTAAATCATGACAGGGTTCTTAGAATAGAGCATAATGAAATGTCTAGAAGAGCAAAGTTCGTTATTTATATTTGTTCATTTGTCATGTTGCATTATGGTCATCGTTTTCTGCAGTTTTAGTAATATTTTCTGTATTACAATAATTGTGTCAAAGTATAAATAATTTTAGTCTCAAGGAATTCTGTAGTGTGAATGAAAACAGCCCTGTTAGAAACTGTATTACCAGTGGTTAAGAGGGGGAACGCAGGGGAATATCCCTAGCTAACATTTTTCTGAGATGTGTTCCCCTACTTGGGGCCCATATTAGAAACTAGGAGACCCGTAAATACATTGCAGGGGCCCGAAAAATTCTCACAGTTCCCCTAACTCTAAATTTCCACTTTAACCACTATTATCTTTTATCAAGTTAAATTTAATAAAATGTTTCTTAATTAGAAAGTAGGACTAAAAGATACCTTATGCAAAATTGAAACTCTCATTTCGTTACTTTAATTTCTAGAGTACTTAGAGGTTAGCTCTTTCTCGTTTTGTCTTTTCCTTTTTACTATCTGAACTTCTTGATTGCATTTGTGTGTGTATATGTGTACGTATGTGAGTGAGGGTGAGTGTGTCTGTGTGTGACAGTATTTTTTATATTAAATTAATGCATTACAAAAGTGATGAGCTCTCGAAAAGTAAATAAACAGAAGCCAAGTTCGGGAAATGCTCAACTGTTAATCTTTACAATCAACTGGTAAATGTGTTAACAAATGTGTAATATAAATGCGTTTTACAGGTTTTACATATAAATGAGTTTTTACAATTATTGCGCATTTACTTAATTTTACAAATGATTTGTGTATTTCGATATACTTAATCATCCTATTAAAAGTTACTACACGCTGAATAGACCGTTTATTGCACGAGAGCTGTAGGGTCATACAGTTGGTTGTCTTTTACACTCAGAGGTCAGTTTATTCTTAAATAAATAGTGCCAGAGGACTTTAGAAATTATCTAATATTCCAATATTAAACTTCACGAAACAGCAAAATACGCCAGAGAACAACATAGCACATTAGAAAACAACACAATACTTCAGAAAACGGCACAATACATCAGAAAGCAACGCAATACATTAGAAAACAGCGCAATACATGTCAGACAACAGCGCAATATATCAGATAACAACACAATGTATTAGAAAACAACGCAATGCGTTAGAAAACAGCACAATACATCAGAAAAGTCTACACAATACATTAGAATACAGTACAATGCATCAGTAATACTGAATACTGACTATTATTATTACTAAACCAAATAGAATCGCATAGAGTCTACTCCTTCTAAACCTTTAGTTGAAGTATGAGTTTATCAAGTTAAGATAGTTAAGATGAGTAGTTATCATTGATAGCTGAATGTTATTTTTAGAAATTTGTGCCCTGAGGCTGTTTTTATGAGACAGAAAGACAACACTTAACTTAAAGACAACCTAAAGATTCTAGTAATAACGGAATTATATATCCTTTGTTACTTAAGCTGACGTGTACAACTCAAAGATGAACAGAGCATTCAAATGATTTCAGAATCCCTACGGCTTGTCGGACACTGGATTCATTTCCTTCTTATCTGTTCACCGGAAGTGTCACGTGTCTCCATTGAGAACCCATTTACTGGAAATATGTCCTATTATTCTGGAAATCTATTATAATACAGATTTATTTCTATATATATATATATATATATATATATATATATATATATATATATATATATATATACATGTATATATCTCCTCTAAAAGATCTCCTCTAAATTTTCGGAGCTTCTAGGGGAGGAAATTCTACGTATAACCTGCATATTTGGTGAAAATATTTCAGTAGTTACGCAATTACAACATTTCTACGAGAAAATTACAAAAATCAATTTCAACAAGGCTTTTCGAAATGTCAATCACTCCTTTTAAAGAAAATAACGGCACTGAAAAGGGCCGTTTACTTAAGTGGTGGAGTATAAGCCTACACTACCTTGATAGCTGCTCCAACAAAATATGCTTAAAAGTCGTTCTTCTGTTAAAATTACTCCTAAATTTGGAAGGAAATTAGCGTTCATTTTGTTTAAATAAGCCTTGTTAAAATTGAATTTACACTTTTTCCGGAGAACACTGTATTTTTGTTACTTCTGCATATATTTTCACCAAATTTGCAACATACATGCAGAACTGCCTTCTTTAGAAGCTCCGAAAATTTTGTAAAATTATTTTAAGCTTTGTTGAAGTTATTAGGACTTTTGATAAAATAAGCCTGGTTAAAATTGATTTTGCACTTTTTTCGTAGAAACGCTGCAATTTTGCTATTGCTAAAAATATTTTCACCAAATTTGCAGGTTAAATGCTGAAATTCCTCCTCTAGAAGCTTCAAAAATTTTGTAAAAATATTTTTGAGTTTTGTTGAAGTTATTGAAATTTCGTAGGGGATTATTTCTTTTTACCCCAGTCTGTATATACATGTATATACGTATATATATATATATATATATATATATATATATATATATATATATATATATATAACCATAAAAAAACCTATTTGTCCGGGACGCTCAAAAATAGATCAACCGTAAATGCACGTGTCGTGAGCGGAGACTAAGCGAGAGCTGAGGAAGAAAGGGAAGCCACCTCAGAAGCAATATTATTCTCAAGATATAGCCTACATTAAGGTATGGATATGACATAGCCTTTTGCGAAGAGATTTACTCGTTGATCGATGGTTTGCTCTTTAGCTTAAGCAGAGTGAAAAGCGGTATATGAGTAAGAATATCTACCTTGGACCCTTGGATCACCACTTGGCACACGATTAGACCTATATACATATATATATATATATATATATATATATATATATGTATATATATGTATATATATATATATATATAGGGCCTATATACTCATTATGAAACATGAAAGCAGATTCTGAGTACGGATATGCACCTTAGATCTGCCACATCATATATAACACATGTATAATTTGGATATATGCATATATATACATGTATATATATATATATATATATATATATATATATATATATATATATACAGTATATATATATATATATATATATATATATATACATGCCATGCATGTATTTATATATGTACATGTAGGCCTATATTTTATTCTTTGTGTTTGGTATTCTAATTACAATCAATCCTTATAATATACATAATTACTTCCTGACTTTGTACAGTTACCTTCTTATATTGAGTCCAGTTTACAAAATTTAAATATTTTCTATCTAATTTCAACGACTCAGTTTGATCTAATTTAAATATTATTTAAAATAACATTAATTTAACTCTAACAATGTCGACGATGCCGCTATAGGTCTTTCTTTGTCATCGAGGATGGATGTAGGCGGAACAATGGAAAGAGAAGAGGAAGGAAGAGCGGAGGTGTACTTCCTGAAACTTTCCTCCGTACTCTAATTGGGAATCCAGACACCTGATGACGTGTTATTCCGTGAATGGATAGGCGGCTTTCAGCAGATTCCATATAAGCCTGCACGCCAGAGTATTTAATCTCATTGTTTCAGGATTACAACGTCTTTGTGAGGGAAGTAGAGATCTTGCTATGGTAAGGTAGTCCAGTATTCTGGGCGTACATACTTCTTACTACCACTAGTGCATTAAGTTGTGAAGTACCCTGGGCTTACATACTTCATACTACCACTAGTGTATTAAATATCAGAAACAATAACCTGATAAGTAGGCTTATTTAACAATTAGAGTATTAAAATAATGAAGCTAAAGCAATAATACGTTCACTTATACATAATAATACGTATGCTTGTTCAAGTATGAAAATGTAACGAAGTTAGCCGGCTATTCGTTATAGCTCTGTTAGTAATAGCATATAATAATTTCTCTCTCTCGCTCGTGCTAGTGTTTTACAAAGTGATAGGTTCTTAGGATATATTCCTACTCACTCTGCTTTCACCCTTAGAGAACTATTATCAATCGGCCTATTTACAATTCGATCCCAAAGGCTAAGCCTTTGCCAAACTTTAACGTTGTCTTTAACTTGTAAATATTTGTATTCTAAGATGGTTTTATCTTATATGGCTTCCAACTTATCTTCCTCATTCCTGCTTAGCCCTCTCTCGACACATGAAATTTACAGTTAGCATAGTATATTTATTGTTATTATTCTATTATTTTTATTTAGAATGTCTCACTAGCGCATTGGTTAGAGGCGTCAGGTAACGTCATGAAGTTTTAAATGACAGATCTTGAGGTAATTGAACTCTTGTGGGTTCGATTCCCGGCCGAGCTGATCTGAGAGTAAAATTTCGGACATTCGTAGGACTGGTTATACTGAAAATAGCATACAACTCCTAATGGTTTTAAGGTGTGGTTTTAAAAGTGATAGATATTAACATGGTTGATCATTTCATTATAATGCATGCTATTATTTAGCCTACTTGTCTGCAGTAACCCACACCTAACACGTGTACACGGATTAATATTATCCAATATAAGTTTGAAATACATTTAACAGTTAACAATAGAACTAAGCTATTGTAGAGCATAAATATATTATTAACTTATTACCGATCTTTACTCTAATAATGTTGACTGTTACTCTAATAATGTTGACTGTTACTCTAATAATGTTGACTGTTACAACTGTTGATGGTTGTAAGTTATGTTTATATCGGCCTCATGGGAGGTCAAAATATGGGTTAAACTCTCAGTGTAATAGCAGGATACGATGCTATATAATTCATACAATTACCAGTTTTGTCAAAACCAAGACAGATTTTGCGGAATTCGTTACAACCCAAACACTCTAAAGTCAACTACCTTGTTATTAGATCACAACAATCAGTGTTAGTTTTAGTTCTGACTTACATTGTAACTATAGAATTTTAAGTTTTTCTGTATACATTTTCTAGTAAGCTCAAAATAATAATTATTTTATAAAAGATTCTCTCATTCTCTCATTTGACGCTGATGATGTGATGCTTATTCAAATACCGGCGCAATATGGCTTTACATTTATGATGTCCAATGTTGTGCAAATTATACGCACGTGCCCTTATTTCTGAGAAACTTTAATTCATTGGAAACATCATCATAAGCTGGTGGTTAAAATGCGATTCCGCATATCGATTTATTGCATTAAATTAATCATAGCTTAAATGATTGATTGACAGAGTGATTACTCGACTTCATTTTTTAATTAACGTTATCATGAGGGTGCTAATTTTATAGTAATTTTTTCGTCATTTTAAAAATGATTTTCATTAAGATTAGCGAGATATTCTAATTTTAATTATTTCTATAGCGGTGAGAGAGGAGAAAGGAAAATATGTCAATATCTGATGTTTTTATTAGTTTAGAATAATTGGGGTTTTTAACATATCAACTCATTCTCTTTTATGTATAAGTTCTACGAACAATTGTTCAGTATCTAGCATTTAAATTAATTGCAATCAATGTTATCATTGAGTTTAATTAATCAATTATCAATAATTAAATAATTTAAGACTATTTATTTAAGACAATTTTAATTTTCTTCCAATTGGCCCATTATTTCCATATTTCTATGTCGAAGGTCCTATCTGCGACCCAGGAACGAGATTGGGAGGGTTTGGGATGGCTTTGGCCCCTCCCACCCCAACTTCGGTCGGTGCTCCGTCTTCTAACTGTTCTAACTCTCTCATTAGCTTGAATGTCTCAATAGCGTAGGAGTAACGTCTTGAAGTTTTAAATGACAGATCCTGAGGTGAATTCGATGAGGTAAATTGATCGCGGGTTCGAATCCCAGCCGCGCTGATCTGAGAGTAAAAATCTTGAACATTCATTGGAATGGCTATACGGAAAATGGACTAATTGCTTAACGGTTTAAATATGTGGTATTAAAAGTGATAGATATCGATATAGTTGAAAATTTCATTGTAATAAATATTTACTTTTTTGTCAACGCAATGCCCATATAAGCTATAAATGGGCTAGAATGACCCCTCCCCCATATAGCACGCCCCCATTTCATGACCCTGTAGTCTCACCCCTGCTTCGATCTTTCCATTTTGCAGATGGCATATAGCTGCTTGAAATTGGATATTCAATTTGAGACATCTCTGACATCACCTGAAGGTGAAGCCCCGGACGTTAAACACTTCAATACCTGCAATGTATTGTGTTGTAATTGATTAGTTTTGAAATATTTAAATTTATACGTCGTATTAATTGGTTTTTTAATTGATTTCGCAGAATCAACTCTTCATTAGTTTAAAAACTCCTCACAAAAATATTTCATCAGATCCTAGGGCCTATAGCACTCTGAATAGGGAATATCTTGCTGAAAAATTTTCCAGAATGCCAGGAATGTACGACTCCTTTGGATTCTGCATGAAGGACTTCAAGAGTTGGAGCTCTTTTGTAAGCCTCCTCAACAATCGCAAATGTGGGACATCACTGGCTGCCATTAGGATTCTGTTCGGTGTGTTTCACTGTTACTATACGAACTAACTCTACTGATAAAATATCGTCGTTATTTAATGTTAACGATACTGATAATGCGGTTGATAAGTATATTACTTCATCATCTCAATACTACTGATTCTTCTTTATTGTGTAATAGTACTTGGTTCATTCAAAATAATCTATTTTTATTCCACTCTACATAACTTTCTTATAAATGGTTAAAACTTTATTTGATTTCTATTAAAAATCTAACCTAGAATGTTTTCAAGAAACTCTATAAGTGACTCATTTCAAGCAGCTTCTTGATTTCTGAATTTCTTCAGCTGATTAGAATTACTTTTCTTTCCTTTATAACTGTCAGAAATCTAATATCTATCACACTAGGTAGAAACTCTCACTAAGCTCATTTATACTCATTTAGCTGACGCTGATATCAACCGTCAATATGTGATTTTGACATATTGGTCGCTATAAGTTAGCATATACTAAAACGCACGGTAAATATTTACTATACAGTAGATTAGCTGGAAAACTATAACAATACGGTAATTTACTGGTTAAGATAACAGTATTGTGTTGTTGCTTTATATATTGTTTGGCTATTATATTGATCATCTATTTTAATGTAACTGATTTATTATGTGATAGTTTGATTGATTGATTGTGTGATGATTAACTGATTGCCTGTTTGAAAGGATGCCTGATGAAAGTGATTAATTGTTTAACTGACTAACTCTTTGAATAATTGATTGTCTTATTGATTGTTTATTTAATTGATTGGTTGACTTATTGATTGATTGGCTGACTGATTGATTCAGTTACTGCCTATTTTAAGAATGCCTGATGAAAGTGATTAGTGGTTTAACTGATTAATTGTTTGATTGATTGATTGATAGACTTATTGATTGGCTTATTGATTGATTGGTTGACTAATTGATTGCTTCATTGATTGGTTGTTTGAAAGGATGCCTGATGATAGTGGACACTGTTGAAGAGAGGGGTATGGCCATGGTTGAACTGAGGTGGGGTAGCTCTGCAGAGTGCAGGTTTCCATTGTTTCCATTCCTCCAGCCTCTTCCTCTGCACTGGATGTACGCCGTGTACCTTGCAATGATCATAGGTTTGAATAAATAAATATAAATAAAGAATAAATAAATAATAATAAAGAATAAATAACATAGAAGCAAATATAAAAAAATAAAAATAAAAAATAACATTGAAGCAAATATAAAGAAATAAAGGACCAGTTTAGCGGTAGCAATGTAATTGATTGATTAATTGTAATAAAATTGTAATTGCCATTCATTTCATTATTGTAAATAATCAATAATAAATATAACTATTCGTTATTTGAAAAATGTATTGTTTGATAATGCAGTTAAAATATTGATGATTATTATTTGAGATTGAAATATTTCCTTAAATCCGCCATTTGTAATCCGCCATTTGTAATCCGCCATTTGTAATCCGCCATTAGTAATCATATAGCTATCGAAATAATTACGATAATCAAAGAAGTGGTCATTATCTAATCATTATCTGATCTTATCAATATCTGATGTAATTAATGAAATATTAGAAATTGAGAGAATTTATGTTATAATATTCATATTTAATTGTTTAAGTTAGATCTTTTATAAATATGAAATTTGCATAAAGAGTCGGTTGCAGGAAACTGTCAGAAGCATTATGAGATGTTTTTTTATATTTCATAAATGTGTAGGCCTCGTTCTGTTTTATTTTGAAGTGATATGCTTATGTTAAAATTAATTGGCAGATGATGTTATGGTGATAAATCATTTCAATTCACTTGTGTTATTTAAGTCTTTTGTGGTTTGTAACAAACAATTGTGCTTCATGGCCCAGTATTTTTTGTTATCGCACGAATTAAATAGTTTTTAAAGTAATTTTTTACTTGTAGGCGCTGTTGGAATCGCGCTAGGTTTATTCTATCGCTTCAGCTGTTTGGTATACGCACTGAACTTCTGGTACATAGTTCTGCTGGACAAAACCTCGTGGAACAATCATTCCTATCTGTTTGGTCTATCGAGCCTTCTACTACTCGTCTCTGATGCCAATCAATGCTGGTCTGTCACTGAATATTGTGTGCGTTGTTGTCGTAGACAACGGTAGTGCTCTCACAACAGTAGCACTCTTACAACAGTAGCACTCTTACAGCAGTAGCACTCTTACAACAGTAGCACTCTTACAACAGTAGCACTCCTACAACAGTAGCACTCTTACAATAGTAGCCCTCTTACAACAGTAGCATTCTTACAATAGTAGCACTCTTACAACAGTAGCACTCTGATTACACTTGTGGTCGTTAAAATAACTCTCTTCTCCCGTTGTTAATTCTGAGATATTAGAGAATTGCTCGGTCGAAAGCTTTATGTGTATACTAAAATATGATTAATTTAAATACTAAAAAGGCAAACAGTCTGAGAGCCATTTATTTAAATTTGCAAGCTGAAAACGGTGTGATAAAGCCATAACTTTCACGACAAAACCAAATTGATGCTCTTCACAACGTTCACTAATGGGTACTGTAGGGAGCATCAAATAATACGCTAACTTTAAAAGGTGCATGAAAAGAAAAACTGAAGATGGAGAAAAATGTTAGAAGCTTGATGCCCGCTACAATACAGTTCAATAGAGTAGTAATGTAGTTTAGCCATTCTTTATTTTATTTTATTTTCTTTCAATTTTTCGTTTTCGATTCCTCTTTTGTTGCTGATGTCATTATAGATCTGCATAAGTCTTTATTTCTAATCGCGACGCTTTGGCTTCATAGTGTTCAATGTTGTCATGGGCGATAGTAGCACTCTAATCATGTTGGTGTTGTTATTGTTTTCTGATCGAAGGTCCCTGGATAGATGGAGAGGTGTGACAGATTCACCTGGAAATTGCATTCCTCTCTGGAATTATGCTATATTCAGAGCTCAGGTAAATGTAAATTGTTTCAAGTTATTCAAAACTTTAGCTAAGCTGTTGTCTAATTTTAAGTCTATTTCCGTATTACAAGTAGACATGTTTTGAGGAGTACCTGGGTTGACAATTGCAACCCCAAAAAGATAGTATATCGTTACACGACTACTCAGAAACCTTGATTTTGGGTTTTGATCGTTGGTATTTAAATATACTTTAAAACCAATATCTCTCCCTAAGTCTGTTCTAGCGAAACACATGCAGAATTCGGTTGGTCTATTAGCATGCTTCTTCGTACCCTTAGAACTTATAAGGATAATTTGCTATCAACATTTAAAATTAGTATCAAAATAATAAAAAATATAATATACAGTAGTTAAATACAATAGTACAAGAGCGATTATTAGTATCCATCATCATATTCATCCCTAGAATCCCAGTTTAACCAGGGTCGGGATACAAATAGACATTTTCCAATCCTCTCTGTCCCACACCAATCACAATATGCCCATACCATTCGTTCGTTTACGTTTTTGTAGCAATTTCTGGAGCCTAGGCGCTCACCAACCGAATGCCCTTACTGACGCTGACTTGGATCTTATTTTTATGTCGCCTTTTGCGACACGTACAGTATACGTTTGGTCTACTCTTCAAGCAAACAGGACACACGACGGGGAAAATATTAATAATAACTATACATAATTATAATTTAATAATTTCGCGTAAATTTTTCAATAATTCCTTTCAACCTTCTCTTATTAATTTACCTAGTTTTTAATTTTTCTTATTTGTTTCAGCTTTTCATAGTATTTTTCATCGCTGGACTCAAGAAGCTGAATCCTGATTGGTTATTTGGGTACTCAATGCATATGCTGGCAGCGCATTGGATATTTGACCCCTTCAAGTACGTTAAACTACTTCTATCTTTATTTTTCTTCATGACATTCGCACATATTTTGTGCATAAATCTAATGCGTTTTGTTACAGATATCAGTTGCTCTAAAAATAACGAACTTGCTGCATATGACATATTAGAAGAGAGCACTTATGACCTTCCAGATAAAAGGGCTCTTAAGTAGTGAAATATTTGCAATTACAAAGTTTGTTTTTCAAAAATATATTTGATTTATTACTCTGATATTGTTTCATTATTTATTGATTTTAAACAAAGCGCATACAAATTTTCTTAAACGTATAGGACTAAACTATGAAACAAATATGTTTAAACTAAATATGAACTACAATATGATTAAAATAAGTTCATACCTATAAGGAGAAAAACTAACTTATTGATTGGATGTAGACTCTTGCTCACCGATGATCAGATCGATCTCTTCATTGTACACCTGGGAGGTTTTCTAATCGATATCTCGATGGGATTCCTCCTGTTCTTCGACTCCACCCGACTGATCGGCCTAACCATTGGAACGATGTTCCACGGCATGAACTCTATGATGTTTCACATAGGTATAGTTAAAGGTAAAAGCTAAGGTTAACGTCAGTTTCCTCACTCGAAAGCGATGTCAGTGACAGGCGCGCCCATGATTTGAACCCCGTACATACTGATCCGCGGTCGAGTATCTTACCGACATCGCCACTGGTTCCAGTCAGACTCGAGAGATTGCTCAATATGAGGTCTAGATTTCCTGTAAAACTGCTGAATGTTAAAACTGTACATAATACAAAATATTAATCGATTACAGGATCTCTATTCTTTTTTGGAATATCTCAGTGGGCTTAATTACTAATGCATTATTCATTTATTTACTTACTCTAGATTTTGAAATAATATCTAAGTCTTAACTTTCTAAGATATGTGGATAACAAAATGTTAAGCAATATATGAAACCCAAACAAATTCAAATAGGTCGATTTCTACTTATTAAAGAGTTTAAACTGGAAGTGAATACAGCATCATCTTACATCATCATCGGACCCTTACAGAATCATCCATCATGTTATGCAATATTGCAAAAGCTTTATAGTTCTCTTAAGGCATTTTCATTTGTTGCAATATTACCGTATCTTTATGTTTCACTTGAGGCGAACCTCTCGTCTATTTTAAGAGACAAAACAAACGTTAAATCATTATTGATTGACTACTGAACAAATTTCTTCATTTTTTAATATACAACATCTAAAATATAATTTTAATTTAAGGCTATTATTGTGCCTTCGTTTAGATTCTACTTTTTTGTTATTTTTCCATCATGGCCTTTTATTACTCGTAGGTATGTTCCCGTACGCCATGATTGTGTTTTCATTGATATTCTGCGACTTTAACTGGCCGACGAACTGCATCGATGCGTTCACTAAACTTCGGTTGAGTCTTTTCAAGAAAGCTTCGGTCGTCACTCTGATCTCCAGCGGTGCACAGATAGACTCAGCGATACACGAGGACACACAAACACACTTCTCAGACACACACAGAGAAGTTACTTCAGCTAAGCTAGAAGGAGAGAATAAAAGCAAAGTCGTGCAGAACTTTGAAACCGAAATGGCAATTAGCGATGAAAGCTATCGGAGTAAAGTACAGAAAAGAGAAGAACAAGTCAGAGAGGTTGCTTGGCAGGAGCAGACATCAAAGAAGAAGAAACAAGAAGAAGCAGATGAAGTTTCAAAAGGTGTTGGAGTTGAACAGCCGGAAGGAATTGAGGCAGGTAGAAAGATTGAAGGTCTTAAAAGAAGATTTCCGTCGAAGTCTAAATCCCATGCGAGCGGGAGTAAAGCAAAGATGGAGGATCAGAAAAAATATGGACCCGAAAGTAGAAACGAATCCTCAGTAGAAACAAAATCAGTGAGAAAATCAGCAGAAACAGAGGAAACGGTTTCAGAATTAAAGCAGACAATAAATGACCAGTTAAGAAAGGATCTTCCAAAAGTAGCAGGAAATTTAAAACAGGAGTTGGAACAAGGTGACATAAAGTCTGGAAAATCGCTAATCTGTGAAACGAAAGAAAGTAGTCAACAGCAGGTTATTCAAAAACAATATGAAAACCAAATCACTCCAGCTGTAGCTAAACTGGAAATGGAACATATAAATTATTTCAGTTTGAAGGAACATGTTGCAGCCCTTGGTTTTGTCTTCTATGTTCTACTTCAACTTTTCTTGCCCTACTCTCAGTTCTTAACTCCAGGATTCAGCGGGTGGAACTCAGGACTTTACGGATATTCGTGGGACATGATGGTCAACAGCTGGAATCTGCAGCATATCCGAATCCAATTCAATGATCCGGAAACAGGAAGCAATGGATTTATTAATCCTGACGTAAGTGGAGGAGAAAATATAAGTAATTGTATTGAATAATTAAATTATATGAATGCAGATAAATATTTTAATGTTCTTATTATTTAAAACAATGATAAACAAGTGTATGTTTTAATTTAAGATCATTAAGGTTTGCATTAAATATGCTCTGTGAAATTTTCAAATTAATTAAATATTCATGACTGACTGACTGACTGACTGGCTGGCTGGCTGACTGGCTGACTGACTGACTGACTGGCTGACTGACTGGCTGACTGACTGAATAACTAACTGAATCACGGACTGATTGACTGACTGGCTGACAAACTGACTTGCTGACTGACTAATTGACTGACTGGCTGACTAATTGACTTGCTGACTAATTGACTGACAGACTAACTAACTGAGTCACGGACTGACTGACGGACTGATAGTTAGGCTGACTAACTGACTGACTGATTGATTGACAGGTCTGGGGTTCAAATAAGCGCCGATGGAGTAGCGAGGCGAGTATGATCAAGCAGTACGCTGTGTGTATCAGAGATCGGCTGATAGCTGAGTACAACACGTCTCTATCTACAGAAATTTATCTCGATATTTGGATGTCCCTTAATGATCGCTTCCATCAGAGGTCAGCTGACTTAGATAACAATTATAACAACAATTAGAGTGCTACAGTCATCAATGACAACATCGAGCATTATTGAGACAAAACCAAGCCGGCGAGCAAAAAGAAGGTCCAAAAACGGTGCAAATTTCAAAATCCAGAAATCAGTCCAAAGTAATTAATAGATCTGTTAATCTAGAGCAAAACTAGTAATCGACTGTCCATCCCGTGAATTATAATTTACTTTTAGCTCCATAAGTGAATTATTGGCATATTTTATAGTTCTGTGGTAAGGCCAGTAATGATGTTTGGTTCGGAATGTTGGGCACTAAAAAGGGAACAGTTACAGAGTTTACATGTGGCAGAAATGAGATTGTTACGTCTAATGTGTGGAAAAACTAGAAAGGACAGAATAGAAAATGAATATGTGAGGATGACTTTGAATGTTGAGCGGATCGGGGATAGGTTGATTCGGTCGAGACTCGAGATTGAGATGGTATGGACATATTGTGAGAAAGGCAGGTGAGGATGTAGTAAAGAGAGTTTTGATGGAAGAGCTGGATGCTAAACTAGAGAGAGGAAGACCACAACTGACGTGGGATGCGGTAATTAAGAAAGACATGAAAAATAGGGGATTGACTGATGATATGGTGTGGGACAGAGAGGACTAGAGAAAGTCTATTCGCATCCCGACCCTGGCTAAACCGGGATTTAAAGGAAGCTCATGATGATTAGTTGCATGAGTGATTCATTTTAATTCTCTTCAGGCTATGGATTAATATGCTCAGTGAAAGCGACGATTAAAGGAGATTAATGTTTCAAAACTAGAGCTCATTAGCTAAGACAAAGGAGCTTTTAAATTATGTTTTTCTTTCAATTCAAATTTAAATTTAATGAGGGTATTTAGCAATTACCTACTTAATATAGTTTTTTCAAACTAATATTAGAATTCTTTCATTATACTTTGTTAATTCCATTAAAGACAGTTTCACTTTTAAATTATGCTTAATGCTCAATTTTAATATAAAATTGATGAGGTAATTAAATTCACCTTCTTGATTAGGTATTTTATTCAACTAATATAACCATCTTTTCATTATATTCGATATCTTCACACAGAGTAGTTCGTCCTAACGTTGATATAGCTGGAGCTGATTGGAGTCCGTTTCGTCACCCCACATGGCACCTACCACTCCTCACAGAACTCTCGGACTGGCGGACTCGTCTCAGTGAGCTGGAGACACAGCTGGAGTCCGAAACCTGGAATAAACGCCAGCATAGTGGCGTCACGGATAAAAGTAAAAGTCATCCAGGTGGTGGTAAGGCTGGAACGAAGATGGAAGCCGGCTACAGTAGTTCCACTGATCTTGATTTGAGGAATGCTGGAGAGAAGAGTGGTGACATGAAGGTTGGTAAAGATGACGAGAGCAACTCCGAAGTCGAAAGAGTTATTGGGAGAGAAGATGGTGACAGGAGGATTGGAAGCAGTGGAGCTGAAAAAAGCAGCAACCACAGCAACTACAGCGCTGTCTTCATGGCAGACTATCCAGGTCTGTTGAACTGGAGTGATGAGAGTGTTTGTGATAGGAATAAAACTAAATATAGGATTTAATTAAAAAATAAAACCGAAATTATTTTGCTAGTAGCGCTTTAACTGCATTAATATAAAATAAAGACTACTTATTAGAAATCTGTCATCGTTTTTTGTCGTTTTACCGGAATTTTTAAAATTATAGCTTGAAAACTTCAATCAATCAGTTCTAAAGACATATTTTCATTGCAGAAGATTATTTACTTCGTGGTTTATCGTTTCAGGGATGACCATAGAGAACTTCATCCAGGCAGACCTGGATGACGTATGGATGGAAGTACTGGAGGGCTCAGCCGTTGTGGAAATTTCAGAGTCCGAAATCCAGTCTGTGCCAGCTAATCGAACAATAGATAGCGGAGATAGAATTCAGGTATTATACATATTCATCTCTCTCTCTCTTTGTATCTCCCTTTCTGTCTCCTTTTCACTCTCTATCTCTCTCTCTCTCTCTCTCTCACTCTCTAAAGTGGCAGGACCACGGTATATATTCCTACTCCCATTCTGCTTTCATGCACCACAAAGCGAATTATCAAATTAAAAAATTATTAAATCAAAAGGTCAAATTATTTAGCTATGGCCAATAATTGTAAGTATTGATTTATCACCCTTTTCATGATTTGTTTATCTTGAATCTATCTGTTTATTTATTTATTTATTTATTTATTGCTTTATATAAGGCATAATAATCCATACATGAATCTTTCACATACAACAATGCAACAAGAACCAGAAAAGCAAATAGGCTGTGAAAATTTCTCCTTCTGATATGTAATTTAAATACATTTTTCGTTATGGCTCTATTACTTCTGGTATAGTTACCTAAGGAAGTTCTGCACATGATCCACACAATATCTGACAAGCCGTCCTGCTTCATGATAACGTTCAAGAACACGACACAAGAGCTGCTCGAGTCAGAGAACAGTCTCTATGAAGAACTGAGGACTCTTGTTAACCTGCATGGAAATCTATCAGTGGCTGCTTCCATAGCGGGTAAATTTTTTCCATCGTACTCTAACTCTACAAGTCCGTTTCGTATCTGTCCTTATGTGTTTGTCCGTCACTCTGTCTGGCTCTTTCTCTCTCTCTCTGTCTCTCTCTCTCTCTCTCTCTCTCTCTCTATATATATATATATATATATATATATATACATATATTATATATATATTTTATATATTATATATATATATTGTATATATATTATATATATATATTGTATAGATATATATATATATATATATATATATACGATGTATATATATATATATATAAGGCCTATGTATAATTGGTAAGAAAAAAGCAAATAACTTTTGAAACACAGATGCGTGTAATTCTGAAACATCTGGAAGTGGAGTCTACGAGACATACGATGTATTTATTGATAAATGTAGTGTAAATTGTCGTTTTCGATTGCAACCATTTATTCTAGTGAAATAATCTATTAATTTAAGACCTGATATATGATTGAATGACTGCAGTTATTTGTTTTCCATAGGAATTGGCGACGACGTGGAAATAGAGAGAATATGGCAGGAGGGTGAAACCAGACGATTACGTCAGGAGGCTGAAGGAATGACGTCATCGATGAGTCACATAATTACTGAGCGATATCTCATGTATAAAATAACGTGAGTAACTTTTATTTAATAATTCACGGTACAGCCTTTGAAGAGGAACCTTCAAATCTAAAAATCTTGGCTGATTAATTGAATAGTTAAATTAAATAGATATTAAAATCTAAAAATCCTTCAAATCTAAGAGTCTTTGCTGATTAATTGAATAGTTACTATAGTTAAATCTTCGCTGATTGATTGATTGCATAAATTTTCATAATGGCACATCACATACCGCCACAATTCTTCTGTTCCACTAGATCAATTGTCACAATAGCATCTTCTGTAGTGGATCTTAGAATGCGTGCAACTGACTGTATAATCAACTATAGACAAATCTTTGAGATGGTAGCTTAAATTTGTCGAGTTCTCTTGAGGAGAGACCGTGTGCTTACTAACGTTAACGTTATATAAATTTAAACATGACTGTCACAACGAAAAATAAATTATAAATTATCGTTGGTTAAAGTTAATTAATTAACTGCGTGGTGTCCGAGTTGTTAAAGAATAGATCAACCGGCGAATGCACGTGTCATAAAGGGCGACAAAGCACTCAGATTCAAACCAACGTCATAAAGGGCATTCGGTTGGTGAGCGCCTCGGCTCCAGAAATTGCTACACATTTTCCAATTCGGACCCTAGTTAAACTGGGATTCAATGGAAGATAATAATGATGATGAGATGATTAAAAATAACTATCTGTAGATGATTGTTTTAATCATGATCAATGGTTAATAAAACTAATATTCGATTGAAATATAGAATGTAATGCAAACCCAACGTAAAATCATGTACATATATGTATCAACGAGATTGATTGATTTGAAATTTTCTAAATCATTTTTTCTGCTTTGCAGACTATCTAAGACCATCAGGGCAATGAAAAGTCTGCTCAAGGAGTTGTTGCTGCGCCTGTAGATCTCAGACTTTATTGACAATCATTGACTTGTATTTTTTGTATTTTTTTCCTTTTGCAACAAAATCTAGATATGTAGTTATATTGTTGTATATATGTATGCCAACATCCAGCTCCTGAAAATCAGTTGGAAAATCAGTTACAATTGCGCAATCATCATCATCATCATAATCTTCCCCTGAATCCCAGTTAACTAGGGTTGGGATACGAATAGACTGTCTCAAATCCTCTCTGTCCTACGTCATATCATTAGTCAATCTCATATTTGAGTTACAATTGCGCAAGAATTGAGATTTTTCAGCGAATTCTAAAATCATCACGTCTGATTTTTTTAAGTTTGATTTTAGGAATCATCACGTCTATGTTTGGACTGTTTAAATTGAGAACTTTTTCGCATTGGAAATTTATTTTTGGCATTATCCGGTACGAGATGTAACGAAATAGATTGCCTTGATTGGCTACATCTGGATATCACATGCTACCACATGATACCGCTTGATACCATATGATACCACACGATACCACATGAATGCCTATTGGCAGATCCTAAATGAAATTCTGTTAGTTAAAATGCACATCGCAAATCTTAGACACTAGCGTTTTGGACGTGTAGAACCGGTAAATGGATAACTGACTAGGATGCCAGAATAAGTTGTATCAGTAATTGTACAACATAACACTACGGATTTTTATTACATTAAAATTTATCGGCTAAGCAAACCAAGTCTCAAGAAATAGCCGACATAAATGCATAACTGATGCATAGCTACCGTATAATGATGCATAGCTACCGTATAATGATGCATAGCTACCGTAGCTTTACCAGCTTTAACTGTACGTGTACCCTCAACTTTATGCTTATCAGACCAATAATGATTGTGCTGGGGGGAATTTTCCCGTATGGCTTCTTGGGGCACTTTCTCCTATTGTTTACTGCAGCATGAGTATTTTGTATTAAATTTCAGATACATTAAAATAAAGTAGGCCTAATAGTTATGTTTTATACCGCTGTCTGTTAAGGCGAATACAGGACATTTTCTAAAACATATTCAAAGGACATTTTGTTCAAGAATAAGACACAACTTAGTTTTGCAGAACAATTATAACAAGCAGCAAGTAATGAAACGATTTAGCATTTAAACGATTTTTATATTTTAATTATTTAGTTCTGCTGACAACGTGATATAGGAAATATTTGTCATATATCGCTCTGAAAGAAACTGATGCTAAGGTAAAGATTTTAGTTACGAGTAAACGCACTGAATTAGCAACATCAATCACAACCCTGATAATCATAATCGACGTCCCTGACATCATCCTTGTATGAGGAAACGGACGTTAAACCTCTATTTATTTATTCTAACTCTGATATACCCTCAGAAGAGATTTTCTATCTTTACAATGAAATGATTTCACATGCAGTTTCTTATTCACAATATCCTACTTCAGTTAGCACAATTTAGGACATCTAGTAGGTATATATGAAATATTATAAATATTTTGGAATATTTAATGCTAAATTCTAGTTTTGGCTTTATTTAATCCTCCAATTATATTGATCGATTTTGTCATGGATGACAATGACCCTCTAATAATTATGCAATTTTTGCTATTGGTATTGCGCCATACATGTGACTAAACTCAGTTTCAGTACATAGACAAAGTAAACACGCATTATAGTAAAATTATCAACTATGTTGATTTCTATCACTTTTAATACCACATGTTTAAACTGTTGGGCAATTTAGACCATTTTCCGTGTAACCATTCTAGTGAATGTCCGGGATTTAACTCTCTCTCAGATCAGCGCGGCTGGGATTCGAACCCACGAGGGTTCAATTCACCTCAGGATCTGTCATTCAAAACTTCATGACGTTACCCCTACGCTTTTAGGACATTCAAAGATACTGTTTCAATACAATATAATATCGATTAGTTCTGTTTGGCACAATTAGAGCCAGTAGGCCTAATTGAATTACAGGATGCGTTGAAAAACTTCTCCTTTCTCTAGGAATGCCTCACCCGTTGTCCCATAATAGAAAACCCGGCTACATTACTACATTCTAAAGACTCCTTTAACAGAAGCCTCTAAAAGTAAAAGCTGTCTTCTTTTACTGAAGCCTCATGCAGAAGTTGCAGAAGTTTATATGCGGTCATTCATAGAAAACATTGTGATAGAATAATTATTTGATGTGTATCTCTCATCAGGCGATAAGTTTTAAACAGTTTCCAAGTCCACAATAAGATCGTCTCTGTCAGCCGTTGTGGTCTTTGATTCTGACGGACGTGCTCCTCTGTCGAATAGCGTTGGTCTTTTGAAGCAGCGCCTCAGCGTCTCGAATGCGTCCACAACTTCGCCCCACATGACTCTGATCTCTCGAAGAACAACGGCTCGGTGGAAGAAGAACAGAAGGATTGGCGGTACTATGATGAATTGAATAAAGGTTAGCTTGGCGATGACGCTGAACAAGGCAAATGGAACATTCCATTCGCCTATGATATAGAAAACATTATGCGCTACAACGTTTGGTAATTCGAAGATCAAAAATACTACTGCTATGAAGTGAAGAGATTTGGTAAGTGAATCCTGCTTTACTTCATCCATTAGGTCAGGAATTTCAAAACTGATGCACACATTTCTACCGGAACCTTCCACACCGGATTTACTTTGGGTATTTAATCCTGGTTCGGTTGAAATTTCAACCGTTTGTCTTTCTGCACTCCACGTTGCCCTCAGTTCCGGGGCATCCGTGTTCGGTCTGGGCTCACCAAGCCTATCCCAAGATATCCAGTGACCGTTTCCATCAGTGGTGGCATCCATAGAACTTCTTGACGTCAGTTCATCATTTTCAACTAATCTACTTCTGGAGAATTCTGTATCATAGTTTCCTTGAACTCTGGCATTAAAATCCGCTGCAACATTACTCTGGGCAGAGCCTCCGCTAACAGACTGAATTTCCTCTGCTTTAGGCTCTTCTGATTCCTTTGACTTTAGTTGTTCTTTGGCCCATTTGCGCCTCTTCACTCTATAGTAGATAAGAATAATATTGCAAACCACAATAAACAGCAATGGTATGAACCAAAGCAACAGCCTAAAAGAGAACTGCCAAACTGATCTTAGCAAGGTAGAAGAGCAGAACATACTTCCGTCTGGAGAAATATAAGCCCACCACACCCAGAGATTGTTCAAACATATTCCCACGAAGATCAGTACTGTAATTACCGTTGATGCATACTGATTGCAGAAGCGGAGCGCATGAGCGCTCAACCAATCAGAGCGCATCTCACGTCTGGCTGCTTGCCTGCTATTGGCTGGTTTGCTACCAAGTATCTCGCGATTGGCTAGCGCTATGACGATGCATCTTTCAAATGCTAGGACTCCTAAAATGAAACTGTAAGACTGGAGGATGGAATGCTGAATGAAATTCAAGAACTTACACAGAAAAGTTGAAAGTACCCAGCCTAAATGGACAGTTGAAAAGATATAGATAGATGTAATGAAAGTCAAGAAAATTAGGTTTACTGTAGCCAAAGCCTTGTAATACGTGAAAGTGTAGTGATAACTTTTGATTCTTCGTCTGCAGGTCATCTGAAAAAGCCATAAAATAATACAATTTCAAAACAGTACTGTTTACTAATATTAAAATTTAATTAACTAGTACTAACATTAAAAAGTTTAAAAACAGGCTTACCTACGAATGAAATTCAGTGAACCATGTTTTTTTCGAATTTTTTGTAAGCATTTATTTGCTTAGGCCCCTATGTTTTAAAAAATTAAGTAGGCCTAATATTCAATCAGTGTTGAAACAGCATAAGATCATTAGGGCCTAATGATGAAGTAGACTAATAGTAAGGGGGAAAGCTTCAATTGTAAGTCAATGTTATAATTTAAGCTTACATTTTCAAAATGCAAAATCGTAAAATCATTTAAATGTTCTGAAAGTCGTTTCTGTTATAAAGGGATAACCATAGCCTGATGGGTTATACATTTAAAGATAGGATCAGAAGTTCACATCTGAAAGTATTTCAAAAGTTATAATTTGTTATCTGAGGACCACTTCTAGTAGATTAGACAAGAAACAGGATTGTTATCAAATAAATTTGAATATGTGCCACTTCGACCAATAATGACTTGTGCGATTCGTCATTTATCAGTGAAACATGGCAGACCGCTATGTTGTAGCGAAGGTGAGACATGAGTAGGCCTAGGCATGTGCCCCAAGATGTTGTGCAAAATATTGACTGCATAAAATGTATGCCCCTCACAAAGTGCCATACCAAGATTGAATGTCTCCCCAAGAAAAGCAAAGCGGCGAAAAGGGTGGGGTGCGGGGAAGTGGAGTACTCTACCCCCTCTCTGAAGGAAAATTTTGTTAAATTACTGAAAAAAACCGGTTGATTTTCGGAGCATCTCATACTGACTATTTTGCTTTTTAAATTTTTCGTTAATAATAATAAAACTTTCAAGTTTTAACATTAATTTTAAATCAGACCAGTAAGTATAAAATAGTCATGATCATAATCGTAATTCATAACTCGTCAGACTGAACACAGAAAAATCAACAGTTCTCAACAATAAAAAATACAGCAACTCAAAGGCTTGAATGAGAGAGAACTGTGTTTATTTTCAGAAAACACTCAAATACGCATTAACACACAATAGGACGTCAAATAGGATATAAAAACCTATCTAGTTGACCACCTATCATGCATACCAAAAATACAAAGTAAAAATGCAATCCTACATCCAACAAGTATTCTCTATAATGCCTATAATATAATTTAGAAATTCGTAAAACTAACCAACCATTTGGAGTTGTCTAAAGTCATGGCAAACAAAAAATAACAGAAGAGCACGATCCTCAAGAGAAATAGAATTAAATGGAGAAGATTTGGGACAGGTCACATAGCAGCAGACTAGGCAACAGTAATAATAATAAAAACAATTAGAGTGCTACAGTCATCAATGACAACATCGAGCACTATTGAGACAAAATCAAGCCGGCGAGCAAAAAAAGAAAGTCCAAAAACGGTGCAAATTCCAAAAATCCAGAAATTCAGTCCAAAGTAGACTATAGGCTACCTGACGGTCAGACAAGGTTAATATCCCGTAGGACCTCTAGGCTCTATTTGTGATATCTTAAATTGAAATTTCTTGTTTGTGATGAAAAATCTTTCGCTTTCCCTTTGACCATTTCAGGAGTCAGGTTCAATGGAAAATACTGCCCTTTCAAAACACATTGTTGACCGCAGACAGATTTTGAACCGAAATAGTTGGAAAAAGTGAACACGGTAAATTCCTTGCCAGTGACCATTTCCTCGGAAATGGTCACTGGCAAGGAAGTCAAAATTTGTAGAAACATATTTACACTGGAATAGTGATATGGACAATGGGGCAATGCCAATGTCAATGTCAACAAAGTGGGGGAGGGGCATTCCATTTTGTATCCTCCACCCCAAAACTTTTGGGGGCATGTCCCTGCACTCGGCCCCTTATTGATTATTATTATTATTATTAATTGCGCCCCTGGCTATGCCACTAGTTGAGAGAGCGTCAGAGAGTTCATAAAATAGACTTACCGTCAGAAAAGATATACTGACTAAATATCCGATGAAAATCAGTTCCGGGAGAATGTAGGTGGTAAGTATTAAATCAAATTCAAAAATCAACGAAGTGCTGTCCCCGAATCTATGTGGCCTATTTTCCAGCTCGAAGTCGTCCCAAAAGTCATTGTTAGGCTGATGTGAAATGTTCAGCCTAGAGCTGTTGTCACATTCTATCATTTCGACTTTTAAATGCTCTTCTGCAGGCCTGTAAGAAGAGGTTTACAAGAATCTTATTCTTTCTGAAATATTAAAGAAATCAATTGAATTTGGCTAAGAGCGAAATAAACATGTAGACCTAAAAATAAATCTATCGACTATATTTTATTTTATTATTTATCAAACAGCTTACAAAATTTTTGATCCTCACTCGATAGCGAGGTCAGTCACGCGCGACCCCACTATTTGAACCCCGCACATACTGATCTGCAGTCTAATATCTTACCGAAATCGACACTGACTCCAGGTCGAATACTTTCCTTTGCTAATGAAAATCATTCAAACAAAGAATGGCTCCTGCATGTGAGCAACAGGCAAAGTCTAGGAAAATGACATCTCCAACTACGTATATGTTTATTCATCTGAACATAATTATGATGAACAGTAGGCTTAATAAAGTTTAACTAATACTGAAGATAACTACAAATTGGATACTGTTAACTACAAATTGGATACTGTTAAACAAAAAATCTTCGATCATAGAAATTAAGTTGGCCTAATTAAGTCTTTATAAATAATTTCCTTTATTTCTTTATAAATAATTTTCTTTATTTCCTAATTTATATCTTATAAAGACCACGTTAAAAATGAAGATGTTCTACAAAGAATGTCAACTTGTCGTGACCTTTAGAACCGAATACGACGACAACAGATGAAATTTTTCGGACACATTATGCGGAACAAAATAGTTGCAAATACCGCAGTGACAGGAATAATAGAAGGAAAAAGATGCAAGGGTCGGCAACGAATGACGTTTATTAAGAGTCTTAGCAAATGGATGCAGTTAACTGAAACAGAGATGATCAGAGCAACAATGAACAGAGACATATGGAAGAATATGACCATGACCGCCCAGGCTTGGAACAGGCGCGACACTTAAAGAAGAAGAAGAATTAAGTCTTAGCATAAATATGATTTTTAATATTATTAAATTAAAATGCATGTTAATTATACAAATTTCACATTTGTAATACATAGTGAATAAACAGAATGCACTACATGTAGGCCTATATATCATATTATAAATATTGCCTAGCATAGATGAAAATAGTTCCTTAAGAGGGCCCTATCAGCATTTGCCATATCATCACTATAATGTAGCCTATAGCTTTAGAAAAACGTGATTTCTGAAGTGATTTCCATTAGTCCCCTATATCAGATCATTCCTAGTAGACTCTTACGCCACGTTCAGTTTACGGTTAGTCTATTACTCGTGACGCAATTACACCGCAATTACATGAGGATAATTTCACTAGTATACCAATCCGAAAATAATTTACTACTTCATATACTATATAGGCCTACATGTTACCCGTATTAAGTCCTTGTTGCTGAAGAATAGACCAATCGTGCATCATCATCATCTTCCTTTTATTTCTATAGTTAAATACGGTCGGGATTAGAAAATTTTCTAGCAATTTCTGGAGCCTAGGTGCTCACCAATCGAATGTCCATACTGACGTTGGTTTTGATCCTAGTGCTTATAGTAGCCTTTTACGATACGTGCAGTCCTGATGATGATGATGACGACGACGACGATGACGACTATGAGTATGACGATGATATACTATATTCGTGTGAGTATGTCTAGCAGCTGTCGTGTTTTAGTTCTAACATATTGGTTTAGCTGCAGTCATTTGCTGCGTGTAGAGTCTGTAGACTGTGTCAAGTCAAAATTGTCAGTTTAAATTGGCTGCTCCAGGCCTGTATATAGAATCAAGAGTAAAGTTTAGACATTTTACACAGCGGACTTCCTTCAACATCAGTTGTACAGACTGCGACGCCAAAAATTACATTTTGTCTACAAATTTAATTTCATCTCTTTCTGCCTGCGCTCGAAAAAAGAAGGACTGCTTCTTTCTGTTTTGCTATTTACATTGATCTTGTTCATTGTAAAAATTAGTTGAAAATTACATTAGTAAACAAACTGCAGGCGAAAATTAACATGGTGACATGTCATTAATGAATAAACCAACCATGTCTGTGGCTCGTATCTCGTAAAAGAACCCTGAGAATAAAAATTAAAGTATGATATTAAATAGAAGAAATTCCTTTTAAAAACTACTATATTTTGATGCGATGATATCATTATCACTGATTTATTTGATATTAAATACTATTGTTCATAAGAATGATCTTGGGATACCACTGTATTCAAGACGTGCAGTAAGTATCCTATAGGCTACATCTACTTTTAACAACAAGGATCAAAATCCTCAATTTATTATCAAATACGTTTTCAGTTATCAAAACACATTGACCGAATGTATTTAAATATCAAAGTTTTAATAATATGTTCTCTCACACCATTTTAATTTACGCAACTTAACTGAATTATTTTATTTTAACTGCCGTAGTAAAGCAAGCCAATAAGCACAAGAGGAGCCCCCAATGGAGATATACAAACATTTAGAGGCCCACAAAAACAATGCACCACTCCTTAACGGAGTCAAAGTACACAGTTAATGTACACAGTTAATGGCAAAAGCCGTTTTGCGTCAAGTCGAAAGGTCTGATAGCCTTACGATAGTGCAACGGTTAATCCAGCTACATAGGCTCAGGGATGTAGACTTATAGGGCTTAATAATAGCTACTGTCCATCTTTTTGTATACTAAAATTTGTCTATTTACCGTAGCACGTGTATACACCATGTGATTATTTATGTTCTTAATCTTTCAAACGAAATCTACGTGACTCAACAGGGTTCTAGTAAAATCACAGCAATTTAAAACTGCTCCACAATATTTAAAACATTCGCATAAATTCATTACAAATCGTTTTGCGTTTTTAAATTGAATTCCACGCATATGTTTTACTAGTAAAACCTATTAGTACAGCGCTCAAGAAGTATTCTAATGGCAATGCTATATATAAGCGAGTAGTCTTACTCAAGTATTTTTAATGAATATTATATATAGGTCTATTCTTTAGATAATGCTTACAATTGATATCAGTCCCGTGATGTGTCCGATCGATTCACTGAAGCATTGACCAACCATAAGCTGCATAAGAGAAGAATGAGCAAGAAATGAAGAAAACAAATGGAGATCACTTCAGAAACCACATTCCTCCAAGATATTGGAGGAATATGGTTTCTTAAGTGATTTAGAAACGTAGGTAGGTAGGTAGGTAGGTAGAGAGAGAGAGAGAGAGAGAGAGAGATAGAGAAAGAGAGGGAGAGAGAGAGAGAAAGAGAAGAGAGTTTTGGGCGGTTGTACAGAATTTAAAAGTGCCAATGAAACGTACGGCTGCTTGAATAATAATGAACAACTAATATCATCAGTATTCACGAATATCTCACGACGAGTATCTTACGGGTTCATTCAACAAAAGCCGTTACACAATTAAATCAGAGTTCATCGGTATATAGCAAAAATAAAAATCATAAAAACAATGACAAAAATGACATTAATAGTAATATTATTTTCATTAATATTACTAGTAGTAATAGTACTGCTTTAATTATTAGACAAATAACAATAATACAGCCACAGCACAGCAATTAATCGCATCTAAAATGCTACAGTTAAGCTTTTCATCTCGTTATCGATATTGTCAAAGTTAATCCATGATATCGTCATAATAAAAGTTTACTAATAGTTTAAACTCAGTAATCTAAATCAACCCCACAAACGATTAAAACTGTTAGGAATGGCAAACAAATGACATTCAATGATTTTCAGTTTCATGCTAAGTATAAAAAGTAAACACGCATTACAGTGAAATGATCGACTATGTTGATATCTATCACTTTTTAATACCACATGTTTAAACCGTTAGGAAATTTATTCCAGTTTTCGTGTAACCAATCCAGCGAATGTCTGAGATTTTACTCTCAGATCAGCGCGGCTGGCATTCGAACCCACGAGGGTTCAATTCACCTCAGGATCTGTCATTTAACACTTCATGACGTTACCCCTACGCTATTAAGACATTCTACACATTAACCGAGCTAAGCTTCTTCAGTATTGCCAGGACCCCAGGGTTACCGAGCTAGCAACACACTGACATAACATGAACAACGATGGGTGGGGCGGGGTTTATATACACCAGCCGGTTCAACTCTCTGTACGTAAGCGTGTACTGTAGACACAGAACAGACGTTATATACACCTTTCAGGGGATTTTTCTAGTCGATATGGACTGGTAATAGTTTACGTAAAATATTCTATAAATATATAATCAAAAAATAAGAAAAGTTTACTCAAAACACAGAGAAAAAATAAAGTTAAAGCACATGAATGCCATGATGAGATAGAACAGTTTCACTAAGTACATCGCAACAAAGTACTTGTACGGAATTCTCCCCTATGGCATTCGTAACAGACGTTAAAATAATCCACATATCAATTCGCCAAACATTAAACCCTACCAAAGGCCCCCGAAAATAGTGGCTCCAAAACTATACTTATTGAAAATTAAATATGAAATTGCTAGATGTTTTATTCATCACCCGATCATTCTTACGTCTATCGAACATCAAACCGTACACAAATAATAGTGAACAACATATATTCAAATTACAATGCGTTTAATTTAGCATCGTCATCATCTTCCCTTAAATCCCAGTTTAACCAGGATCGGGATACGAATAGACTTTCTACAGTCCTCTTTGTAACACACCATATCATCAGTCAATCCCGTATTTTTTATGCCCTTCTTAATTACCACATCCCACGTCAATTGTGGTCTACCTCTCTCTCTAGCTTAACATCCAGCTCTTCCCTCCAAACTCTCTTTACAACGTCATCATCTGCCTTTCTCACAATATGCCCATTCCATCTCAGTCTCGACTAAGCCAACCTATCCCCGATCCCCTCAACATTCAAATTCATCCTCACATAATTATTTTCTATTCCGTCCTTCCTAATTTTTCCACACATTAGACGTAACATTCTCATTTCTGCCACATGAAAACTCTGTAAATGTTCCCTTTTAGTGCCCAACATTACGAACCATACATCACTACTGGCCTTACCACAGAAAGTTTAATACAATTAGCACAACGAACTTAATTTAACAATAAGTATAAATTTAAAACAAAATAAAATAAACTTAATACAATTGAAATATCATCCAATGGCTTTACTAAGCCGAAGTAAATTTCTCTGAGACATAGACATTATCAAAATACATGCCTTAATCAGTGGCTTTCAGCAATCTACAAATATAAAGAGTTAAACCCCGATCAACCTTATAAATATCAAAATGTAATTATTCCATACATACTACTCCGCTGTGAGGCCTTTACTCCCTCTACTGTCTAATTAACTCTTCCACTAAAACACCTTATTTTAGTCTATTATTTGTTTATAATTATATTCTATAATCTTTTACTCTAACTACAGCAGTTTTCCCACCACTCTATACCATACAATCAAAAGGAAATAAAAACAACATTAATTATAGAATCACTGTCGTCAATAGCAACAACGAGCATATTGAGCAAATACAAGCCGTTGAGCAACAAATAGAGTCGAAAAACGGTGCAAATTACCAAATCCAGAAAATAAATCTAAAGAATTATTAATAATTTTAGTTCACGTTATAGTTCAAAACATCATCTGATATCTGGAGGTTCACGAGATTTGTGCCAGTATGACATTATTACTGATGACTCTTGCATTGAGCCGGAAGCAGGAATCCATATAAGGATACACGTGTCCTTGATGATAACGCTGCCTTAACGTTAAACTCGTGCGTTCATCGTTTAACATTGGGCCAATCTCCGTATCTCTTGTAGTTACGATAATTAAGCCACAGAGTCGACAGCATTAGGTTTATATGTCAGCAATATCTTATTCACAGTCGTTAAAGTGGGAATTCAGAGCTAGGGAAACAGTCAAATTTTTCAGGTACCCCTCTAATGTATTTACAAATCTCCTAGTAACTAATGCATGGCCCCTAACACGGGAACGCACCTCAGGAAAAAAAGATAACTAGAAATGATAGCTAGGGGAATTGAGTTCCCCTTCGTCCCACCAAAGTTTCTTCTTCTTCCTCAGTGCACTGCCAAGTGGCAGGTTCAAGATACATATTCATACTCCCAGTCTGTTTTCTCGCTCCATAAGAGCACTCCATAGATCAACAAGTAAATCCCTTCACAAAGTCTATGCCTTATCCATACCTTATGTAGCCTATAGCTTGGGAACAGTATGGCTTCTGAGATGGTTTCCCGTTGCCTTCCTCAGTTAGGTGGATTAATTAACCCAAACTTTAACTACTGCTCATTCATGATAGGTAGGTAGGTTGTAGTGTGTTTAACGTCAAGGTTCAGAAGCACAAGGCTTACCTTCAAGACGACTCGACACACTCGAGCTACCGTCACAATGAGAAATGTAACAGTAAGTTATTGCTATTCAATGACCATGAAACTAGATTCATGATAGAACCTATCAGGGTTACAGCTTCGTATTGCAGTACCAGTCTCTCGCCCTACCGACAGCTCGCATCCACTCGTTATAACTCTTTCTCGCTTCAGTCGTTCTCTCAGCTCCATCCGGCTTAAACTTCCGTTCCGTTGTTCGAATTTTCTTCAGTTCCATCTTATCTTTCCAGATACCTACAGCAAACGAGCATATTGAAAAGATACGACTAATCCTGATACATAGATAATAATCATAATAACATAATAACAATAACAATAAACCGCTCAGATGGGAAACGATCGGACGGTGTATCTCAAATTCCTTGGGCAGAAGGCAAGTGCATCAGCTGGGATGTCACTGTGACGGACACATTCTCAGCAAGCAATCTCAGCCTTTCATGCGCTGCTGCTGGCTCAGCTGCTGAAGCCGCTGCCAATAGGAAGACACTTAAATATGCCGAAGTCTCTAGCAGCTACATCTTCCGGCCCATTGCTTTTGAAACATTGGGTCCCATCAACTCTGCCGCGTCTGACTTCATAAACGAATTAGGCAGGAGAACCAGTGCTATCACGGGCGACCAACGCGAAAAGGCCATTCTATGGCAGCGCCTATCTATCGCACTCCAGCGTTGTAATGCTGTCTGCATTCGTGGCACATTGGCGGTTGCGGCCTCCCAGAGCGTAGAGAAACTATTCTAAATATTTTTTCATCTTTTTTTTAATTAAATAGAGTCTTTCTTTTATCATATATTTTAGTCCAGGGCCTTATACAGCCCAGGGCAATATTTAAAAAAATAATAATAAGAAAATAAAAAACATAACAATAATAATAATAATAATAATAATAAAGGTTTAAAGTCCGTTTCCTCATACAAGGATGATGTCAGGGACAACATCAACTATTAATCAAACCAACTATCTTTTACTAGAAATCAACTATCTCTTACTATAAAAGGTATCTCCTAAATCAACGGTTAAAAACAAGACCGTGAGATTAGAAAATTTGACAAATCGAATACCTATTCTCAGAACAAAACGTAAAGTTTCAACGAGAAACTGCGCCGTGATCTGCATTAATTTACCACTAAGTGGTTATTTACTAAAGGTCTTCATAGAAACAATTACGATTTATAACTATCATAAGCTGCTATGCTCCGCCTTTTGTACGTAAGTGTTTCTAGTACGTAAGTATTTATGTATGTATGTTTGTATTTATTTATTTTTTGTATGTATGTAGTTCGTCCAGTACAAAAAACCGTAAACACGAATCAACAGTTGACACAAGTAAAATAAACTCAAACAACAGTAAAAACGAATCAACAGTTGACACAGATTAAATAAACCCAAACAACAGTAAACACGAATCAACAGTTTTTTATCGTTTAGTATCGTTTATTTGTTCATCACAGCACAGATTGTACAAACAATAAGAACGTGCATGTAGTTAGATAAACAAACAACAACTCAAAAGAGGCGACCATAAAAATGCCTCTGCTCGGTAATACCATAACTAGTAGCTATAGCAGAGTCTACTTGAGTCTGAAATGCAAAAATTTCTATTACATTACCAATTACAGTAAAACCGTTGGTAGTAATACAATTGAATATTTTCAAATTAGGAAATGGGCAGACACTGGCAAGTGAAAACTCGAAATATACAGTAAACACGAATCAACAGTTGACACAGATTAACTATACGTACCAACGGCTAGACCAGCAAGGAAGGCTGCGCCCAAGCTCGTCATGTCCATGTGTGTGGGCCTGTCTATAGACCTATCAGTCAGATCTGCTATCAACTGAACCAGAAAACTGTTGTTACATACACCCCCATCACATCTGTTGTGTAAATTCAACCAATCAATGTACATATCATTCAATCGATCGATCGTACGATTGAATTAGTTGAATGAACGAATTTCTTAAACGAATCAATGATCTAGTTTAAAAGATATTAATATACAACGTAAATAGGTCAGGTTTACCAGAGTTCAGATCTAGTTTCAAAGATAATCAAATTCAACGATAAAAAGATCTAGTTTACCAGAGTTTAGATCTAGCAAATAAAAGACAGCCTTAGACAACGTATATGATAGTTATTTGATATTGTAGTGATTTTTACCGTGTGCATTTTATTGTAGGCCTATATAGCTTGTTTTACCGCAAATGTTGTAATGTATAGAGATGCCTTAGCATGATATACTCTAGTAAACATTAAACGGTAAATAGAATTGTATTGCCTAATGGTTTTTGACAGGGGGGTCTTGGTCTCGTCCAGGACTGTCTCGTAGAGCAGAGAGAACCGGTAGGCGAGGGACTCGAGTATCGCTCTCACAATGTGAGCACGTGAAGTTTCGAGTGTCGCACCAATCAGCAGACTCGTGGCTTTGTCGTCGTTCAGCGGCATCTGCGGAAACAAGGCTTCTATTTATTTTTTATTTTAGTGAAAAGTATACCTGATATATTTCAATATTTTAACGCCTTAAATGTACGAGGATATAGTAAAGAGAGTTTGGAGGGAGGAGCTGGATGCTAAGCTAGAGAGAGGTAGACCACAACTGACGTGGGATGAGGTAATTAAGAAGGACATGAAAAATAGGGGACTGACTGATGATATGGTGTGGGACAGAGAGGACTGGAGAAAGCCTATTCGTATCCCGGCCCTGGTTAAACTGGGATTTAAGGGACGATGATGATGATGATGATGACGATGATGATGACGATGATGAACGCCTTAAAAGTAGGCCTAGCTATATAAGCCGGAATCGTTACGACAATTCAATTCAATTTCAATTTATTAAGAGCACAAAAATGGTCATTCAACCCTGTAGAGTTCACATACACAACAAACAAACAAGCAAATGCAACACGATAAAACACAAAACTAAATGAGAACTATTGTGAACTTAAAATATAAGTTATATCAGTCATGAGATCTAGTATTTTATATCTACTCTACTAAAATAGCTATGCAATAAACTCATGCATGTTTTATACCTAAATCTTACCATTATTGTTCCATTCCAATCAATTGCCTTCATTAGTTTCTGCTTGGTCGCCTAGAACGGAACTTGCATTCTGAAGTGCTCCAGACACAACAAGAATATACATGTATTATCGTCATCTTGATTGAATCCCAGTTTAACTACGGTCGGTATACGAATAGATCTTCTTTTCCATTCGTTTTATAAAAATGTTTAGCAATTTCTGGATCCTAAGCGAACAAAACGAATAGTCATTAATATGGATCCCACAAAAAATTTCTAAAAAAATGGAAAAAGATATAAATTTAAAAGATATATTTGGACTTGCACTCTTTTGGATCAGCAATTAATACAGTACTTCCGGCAGAGTTTTGGGAAGACTGGCTCTTGTAACCAATGCCGTCATAGACATCCATCTTCAGAAAACGATTAGGACGTTAACATCGCCATGACCGTTGTCACGTTCAAAATTTAAACTTCCAATTGCAAACAATTTCAATTACTATCATAAATGATTAACTGCATATGTACAGCAGAATTACCTGAAGTCCACTAAAAGCAGGCACAAAATAGGCTCCACTACTGCTCTCCACTGATCCAGCGAGAGCTTCCAACTCGTCAACGTGCGTAAACAGACCTGCTCATAGGAGAATATACATCATGCAATGCAATATCATCATCATCGTCATCGTCATCATCATCATCATCATTATCATCATCATCTTCCCTTAAATCCCAGTTTAACCATGGTCGGGATACGAATAGACTTTCTCCAGTCATCCCTGTCCCACACCATATCTTCAGTCAATCCCATCAGCCAATCAGTCACATCATATCATCAGTCAATAATCCTATAATGCAATATGATACCTTAAAATACAACAGAAATGATGCAACATAATGCAATGAAGGATAGAAGAATAAAAGAATAATAGGCTAATTTATTCAGCAATTGACAAACAAATCGCAAAGAAAGCGATATAAGACATATGCCCAGTAATATTGTGTAATAAAATACAAACAATACAAAACAACACACTGTACAACACAACACACTGTACAACACAACACACTATTGTGTTACTATTGCAATTGATCACGAACAACCCAACAGACTGAAAATATAAACATGAAATGTACTCTGTTTAGTACAATAAAGAATGGAAAAGTCTCAAATAGGGGATTGACTGATGATATGACGTAGAACAGAGAGGATTTGAGACAGTCTATTCGTATCCCGACCCTAGTTAAACTGGGATTCAAGGGAAGATGATGATGATGATGATACTCTGTTTAGTAGAATAATGAACGCTCACTAGATGTTCTCGTTCATTAGCTTGGTCAATAGGAAATTAGTTAAGAAGGATTCGGTATCCAGTCAGGTCCGTCACAGATATAATAACTGCATGAGAAAACAAACAATAAATTCTTACCACGTGGATATAATCAGTGAAAGCTGGTAAAGCTAAGGTTAACGTCAGTTTCCTCACTCGAAAGCGATGTAAGTGACGGGCGAGCCCAGGATTTGAACCCCGCACCTACTGATCCGCGGTCGAATATCTTACCGACTTTGCCACTGGCTCCAGCCAGTACTTACATTTATTTAAATATTCTAAATTTAATCAATTGAACTGGTTAATCTTTATAATAGGGGATTAACTGATGATATGGTATGGGACAGGGAGGACTGGAGAAAGTCTATTCGAATCCCGACCCTGTTTAAACTGGGATTTAAGGGAAGATGATGATGATTATAATGATGATGAACTGACTAATCTTACCAATATTCTTAGACCACTCTAAACAAGTTCCTGTGTCAGAGGCGAATCCTTCTGCAACATACACACATTCCTCGCCTATCTTCCACCCAATCAGGGGATAGAGGCCTAAATCAATCAATTAATCACTAATCAGTTGAAAAATTAATCAAAACAAAATCAATCAGTAAGTCAACTGCGCAGTCACTGGATCAAGAGCAAAAGTATACAAATCAATCACAGTCAACCCCCTCGACCGGTCACACCACCACCACAACAATATAACAACAATACGATTAGAGTGCTACTGTTGTCCATGACAACATCGAACACTGTGGGACCAAATTACAACCGATGAGCAGAGTGAGGGGTCCAAAACGGTGCAAGCCAAAATCTGGGTGGTCAGTCCAAGGAAGGGTACTAGCGGAGGAAGGGTACTAGCGGATGGATACACACAATGGCACCCGTACTCTACCTACACTAACTTAAGAATAGCTGGTAACTTCAAAAAGAAATACCTCTTTTAACTAATACTGTTGTAACAGTTCCATTATAGCATATAGCCGAGAGCAGCAACTTATAATATTTAATAAAGTTACATAATTATATCAAATATCGAAATAAACAAATAAAGCTATATAGCATCAGGAAAGCATGACACCAACTCAATTATTTTTAAATGATAAGTATGCGTACGTCAGGATAGCCGAATGGACAGCACGCTTGCCTGAGAAGCAGAAGGCCATCGTTTCAAATTCCAACCGGACAGTCTCTGATCCCTCGTGATCCAGAAACAAACGTTAAACTTAGCTTTACTGACGGATTGATTCATGATTGATTACCTGCTATGGATGCATGAGGCTTACTGCCTGTATTACAGTCAATGAACGTCCCTGTGCCCATAGTACACTTCACGTCCCCAACATCAAAGCAACACTGACCAAACATGGCGCCCTGTTGATCAGCCACCTAACAACAACAACAAACATGGCACCCTGTTGATCAGCCACCTAACAACAACAACAAACATGGCACCCTGTTGATCAGCCACCTAACAACAACAACAAACATGGCACCCTGTTGATCAGCCACCTAACAACAACAACAAACATGGCGCCCTCTTGATCAGCCCCCTAACAACAAAACAAACATGGCACCCTGTTGATCAGCCACCTAACAACAACAACCAACATGGCGCCCTGTTGATCAACTACCTAACAACAACAACAAATATGGCACCCTGTTGATCAGCCACCTAACAACAACAACAAACATGGCGCCTTGTTAATCAGCCACCTAACAACAACAACAAACATGGTGCCCTGTTGATCAACCACATAACAACAACAACAAACATGGTGCCCTGTTGATCAACCACATAACAACAACAACAAATATAGCACCCTGTTGATCAGCCACCTAACAACAACAACAAACATGGCGCCTTGTTAATCAGCCACCTAACAACAACAACAAATATGGCACCCTGTTGATCAGCCACCTAACAACAACAACAAACATGGCGCCTTGTTAATTAGCCACCTAACAACAACAACAAACATGGTGCCCTGTTGATCAACCACATAACAACAACAACAAACATGGCTATTCGTTGATCAGCTACCTACAAATTTAGAAACTACTGTTTATTTCAATTCGAGAATCTAATACCCTTTGACGGAATCTTAATTAAGCTGCAACAAATAGCTATATTTAAGTGCTACACACGAATATAGAAGTTTCAGCACAAGAAAAAATTTAAAACAACAAAGCTACCAAAATACGCAAAAGTTCTATAATTAAGCTAAAAATTCAAATAGAAAAATTAAGAAAGTAATTACATATTTCTTACAACGGTATTTCGTTTAGTCGTCGTGCTAAACATATTATAAAATAATATAGCTTTAAATAAATCAGAACATTTAACAGTTAATGAAAGAACGACAAAAGATTAAAGATAGAGAATGTAAGGGGTACAGAGTTTCGAACAATGCAATAAAGAAACTTTGCAAACATGAAAAGGAAGAGTGGTTAAACAAACGATGTGATGAGATTGAAAAGACGAAATTTACAGACACAAGGAAAATGTACAAAGAGATAAATGAAATAACTAATCGGAAATCTAATTGCTCACATAGTAAATGCATCAAGGCTAACAATGAAGATATTCTCATGACAAAGAAAGATATACTTGATAGATGGTCAGAGTATATCGATGACCTTTTTAAAGATAATCGAATGGAGCTTCCAAAATAACTCAAGAAATAGCAGGTCCTAAAAACTTAGAAGACGAAGTTAGATATGCCATTAGGAAATTAAAAAGAAATAAAGCAAGCGGACCAGATTAAATAACAACAGAAATGATACAAGCCACGGAAGAATTTAGCATAAAGGAGATCACGTCAATAGCAAACGACATTTATGACATTGGCGAAATTCCTAAAGATCTATTGAGATCGCTATTTATTGCATTACCGAAGAAACCTGGTGCGGTAGAATGTGAACTACACAAAACTATAAGTCTAATGAGTGTAGTCATTAAAGTCTACTTAAGAATTCTGCTAATGAGAATGAGAAATAAAATTAGACCTGAAATAAATCCTGTGCAATATGGTTTTAAGGATGATTCTGGTACAAGGAATGCTATTTTCATTATAAGAATTCTGTGTGAAAGAGCCATAGAATTAAATAAGGATCTAAACCTTTGTTTTATTGATTACACCAAAGCTTTTGACAAAGTTAGACACAGCAAATTGATAGATCTTCTTCATGAATTGGACATAGATGGCAAAGACATTAGAATTGTTAGGAATTTATACTGGAATCAAGAAGCTGCAATGAGATATGAGAACGAGTATAGTAACTTTTGCAAAATTAAGAGAGGAGTAAGGCAAGGCTGTGTAATTTCACCAGATCTTTTTAACTTATATAGTGAAAATATAATAAGGAATATCAATGAAATAAAGGGATTAGTAATTGGAGGATACAATCTTAATAATATACGTTATTCTGATGACATAGTTCTTATTGCCGACTCGCGAGACAAACTTCAAGAAATGTTGTAATATATCATAGTGAGGCTAGTGGATTATCTATAAATAAGAAGAAAACAGAATGCATGACATTTAGCCAACTAAAACTAATGCATAACTAAAAATGCCACAGCCATGCTTAATCAATGTAAGAGGTTAAAATGTCAAACTTGTTTAAGTCGAATCAGTCATATATTTAGGGTCACTTATTCATCAAAATGGGAAATGTGACAAGGAAATAAACAGAAGAATAGCCATGGCTAAGGAGGCATATAACAGAATGTCAAAGATTTTTAGAAGCCATAAATTATCAATTGATACCAAAAAAAGACTTCTTCAATGCTATATTCAACCAATATTGTTATATGGAAGTGAAGTTTGGACAATCTCTTCTGTAATGGAATCGAAACTTGAGGCAACAGAGATGTGGTTCTATAGAAGAATGCTACGTATATCTTATAAAGACCACGTTAAAAATGAAGATGTTCTACAAAGAATGTCAACTTGTCGTGACCTTTTGAACCGAATACGACGACAACAGATGAAATTTTTCGGACACATTATGCGGAACAAAATAGTTGAAAATACCGTAGTGACAGGAATAATAGAAGGAAAAAGATGCAAGGGTCGACAACGAATGACGCTTATTAAGAGTCTTAGCAAATGGATGCAGTTAACTGAAACAGAGATTATCAGAGCAACAATGAACAGAGACATATGGAGGAATATGACTATGACCGCCCAGGCTTGGAACAGGCACGGCACTTAGAGAAGAATAGCTTTTAGGTTGAGAAAATACAATGCTACTATTTTACTTTAAAAATGTAGCACAATTACACAGAGAACTATTAAAGGTCAAACAAAGTTTTGCAGTGCATTTGGCATTAAAAATATTCAAACAGATATTTAAATTACAGTACTCAGTTATGAGATTTGTGCAAATTACCAGTACAACAGAATATTTCTAAATATAAAACAAAGTATGAAATGAAACCAAGTTTTAAAGCTGAGATCAAGTTTATTAATGTAAACTTCATTGAGAGAGCATTGAATTTGAACTCTGCACCTATTGATACACAGTCGGACAATTTACCGACATTACTACTCAGCCAAATCAGCCTCACAGAGTGAAGAGCTCTTACAGAACAGCAAGTCTTCGGTTCCAAGCAATTTATACACAAAATGCTGATTACAGCAATAACACAGCAGCACAGTAAAAAGCTGGTAAATCTAACGTCAGTTTCCTCGATTTAAAGCGATGTCGGTGACGGGCGAGCCCAGGGTTTGAACCCCGCACATACTGATCCGAGGTCGAGTATCTTACCGACTTCGCCACTGGCTTCAGCCAGTAACACAGCATAGCTCCATAATATATCGAAATTGAACATATAAAGTAAGAGCGTAAGCGAACGCCATAAGCATAGGTACCAATTCATCACCCAGCAAAAATCTAACTCCCCACAAAAAAGCAGAATACGTACAAGAGCCGTTATGGGAATGGCTGCCCCGAACAGTTCAGGACTGCACTCGCCGAACCTCCCACTGTAGCAACACAGGTCATCAACACTACTTCGTAAATGAGTCAGACCTGATATCTCTCTCTAATAAATATCTGTCTATAATAACTATCTAATATCTATCTCTATCTCTAATATATCTCTCTCCTATCTTATCTCTCTCTCTCTTTCTTAGTGCATGGCCTACTGGCAGGTCCATGGTATTTAATGCCTCTACTCATCTCTATCTTCCGTCTTTCTCTTCATGTCCACATATGAGTGGTTCTTTAAATCATCTATAACATTCCTTTTGATATACCATTATTCTTCTTATTACAAAAATAGTATAATAATATTATTACATTATAATTAATATAGTAATGTTCTTGATATAATTACACTTATTATTATATTAGTTAAACTGGGATTTAAAGGGGAAATGATGATGATGAATATTATTGATATTATTATATTAAAATATTATTATAGTAAATATTAATAATGAAAATAGCAGCAATGCCAATGAATATGTAATCGTTTCTGAGCTATTAAACAATCCTATTAATCAGAATATGCCTCCGGCGCACAGTGATTTTGTTTCGAAATTTAAATAATCACTCAATAAATTCACAATTAATTATCAAAAAATAACTCATCCCAAACAATTTAAAAGCTTCTCGAATACCAATATTCAGAACCTAAGTAATTCAGTAATCAGAAGTCTAAGCCTATTATCTCAAGCAGAAGTCTAAGCCTATTATCTAAAGCAGAAGTCTAAGCCTATTATCTAAAGCAGAAGTCTAAGCCTATTATCTAAAGCAGAAGTCTAAGCCTAGTACCTAAAGCAGAAGTCTAAGCCTTTTATCTAAAGCAGAAGTCTAAGCCTAGTTCCTAAAGTAGAAGTCTTAACCTAGTATCTAAAGCAGACGTCTAAGCCTATTATCTAAAGCAGAGGTCTAAGCCTACTATCTAAAGCAAAAATCTAAGTCTATTATCTAAAATAGGAGTTTAATTTCATGGCAAACAGACGGCAATGAAATATTGTTTAACAATCTGTAATATATAATAAAATCAAAATGCAAAAGCAGTAAGAGTTCCACCTGGTGTCCATGATGGGAGGTAGAATATGTAAGGGTAGACCTACAGCCTTAGTTACCACGCTACTCCATTCCATCTGATCAATAAATCAATCAATTAGTTGATTTACTAGTTAATCAATTAAGTCATCCAATATGTCTTTCAAAGTTTCTTCAATATTTATTAAAATTCAATATATTTTTTCAAATCTTACATTAGATATCATGAAGGCCTATAGAGAAAGATTAATAAATAAAAGAAAGTAATCCGGCTACATCTTAATAGTAAAATCAGTAATCGTTCATTAGGTATTCAGATATAACATCTCACGGGATTTAAATTCAACTTGATCAACAGTAACAGCACAATTGAGGTGTGGAAGCAATGTTAATGAAATGCATGCAGTTCTTGTGTTTATGTGGAAATACCCAGATCAAACAAAAGAAATTTTCTCTAGCCTCCTTGTATTTGATAGAAAACCAAAATAAAACGAACAGATATTATGCCGAACAAATGTTAAAATAGCTATCTGAAATCCTATAACAAATAGAAAGCTCAATAGAAGAAATTAACAAAAATAATAGAATTTAAGAGATCTTGACAAAATTTCTAGTCTGTTTATTTTCTTTTCTCATAGATATTTGATTCAGAATACATAACATAATTAATTTTCTAGTATCATTTTGGTATATGAAATAACTTTGAAATGTCTTTGGTTGATGAAAACGAAATTTTAAGTAGCATATTAAAGGATTCAGACCTGAAAGGGATCATACAGTGCGGTAACGCTAGCACAGCTGAAATCAGTCGCATAGACTTTGTGGTTAGTCAACTTCCATAACAACCACGTGTCGATTGTACCGAACCTAACTTGTTCCTCGTCGATGCGTCTCCTTAACTTCACATCAATCAATCAACTGATTAATGAATTTATGAATCTCTCTCTCTCTCTTAGTGCACTAGCTACTAGCAGATCATGGCATATAATGCCTCCGCTCTTCTCTATCTTCCGTTTTCCTCTTCATGTCCACATAAGAGTGGATCTTTAAATCATCTAATATTCCTAATCTCGTTCTGCTTCTCTTTCTGTCCATTCTACCTTCTATACTTCCTTTACTAAACTATCTCTCCTTAGAATGCGTCCTGTCCAATTTTTCTTCCTATTTCTTATAACATTTATAAATTTTCTATCTGTACTAACTCTCTCCAGAACTTCCTCATTTGTAACCTTTTGAGTCCTCAATGCTTCTTCATTTGTAACATCAAGCAATCGTTAAATAGGAAACGAAAGAGCGCTCAAAAATCATAGTTTCACGATCAAAAACAATAAAGGGGTTTTTAAGTTCTGCTTTAAAATTTAAAACTCTTTCAACATTTCAACAATTGCTTTAAACAATCACAAAATTGGTTAGCTAAACTTAATTAATTAATTCTCTTTTTCATTCCTCTTTTATGATATATGCGCTTAGCTTCAGCTCAATTATATGTAATTAAACTGGACTAAATTACAAACTTTACAACGTTCGAAACTTCGATTATTAACAAATATTGTCATACTTTTACTATATAATCATAATTTAAAATATTAAATTTTCAATATATAATATTTCATATCTAACCTCTGCGTTGTTATCTATCTGATATTTTAGCCTCATAACAACCTAAGCACATACAAAACTTCATATATATATGCCGATATACAAATACACATGTCCATAATTTTCAAATATACTCGTAAACACATTGCATATGAAAACAGATTCACACAAAACTGAAAATAGAACAGAAAACACAGTTCGTCACATGACCATCAGTCTGAATACAACCGACTTTAGATTACATGTAAATCAAGAATTACACAAATATAGAATAATAATATAATTAATAAATAAATGATAGCAAAATTAATATTTTTGTACATTTAATTGCTTTTAAAGACCAATCACATCTGTTCACAATACAGATAAAATGTGATGATTTCATTTGTATCACAGTGATAATTTGTGATGATGAGATGATTTGATATATATCACAAAGATGATATGAGCTGATTTGATGATTTATGAAGATGTGATTTCATTTCTATCACAATGATGATTTGATGATTTGTGATGATGAGATGATTTCACTTAATCATAGTATATTGTTGTCACACGTATATTGTGTTTACCCAAAACACCATGTACTATTGCATAAACTATATATAAGTGTCTGATAGTTTAATTTTAGTCTAAATATATGGGATATTTCTATATATTTTTTTGTCTAAATATATGGGATATTTAATTATATTTCACTAATTAATTTAAAACATATAGTAAACACACATGAATCAATAAAAACACATAAAATCATGAGAAGAGATTACTTGTAACCGTCATGCACTTGCAATACTACGGAGATGTTATCATAACAGCCCTAGTGGCTAAAATGTCTAACTAAGACAATAAAAACAGGAACAAAGTTGAAGCAATTCTAAGAAGAATAGGAGACCTGGGCAGATTTGAACCTGAGGACTGCAGCAGCAAGAAATCGCTTCTTACCAGATATGTAATATAAAAATTTGGCAGCATTGTTGAACACCTGCACATAGAAATTTGTTAACGTTTTCATTTCAAAGATCAATTCTACGTAATATTTAGTATGATAGCATAAAATAATTTAATCCTTGAACCAGCCCTAGGATGATCACACGACATGACATGCCATTAATTTAATTAAATAAGACTCAAATTTCAACAGAAATATCCTACAAGATATCTCTATCATTCCTAAACGACTCCTGAACTCAATGAAAAAGATTTAAAATATAAAATAAAATACCCCTCTATTAAAATAAAGCTGGTAAAGCTAATGTTAACGTCAGTTTTCTCACTCGAAAGCGATGTCAGTGACGGGTGAGCCCAGAATTTGAACCTCGCACATACTAATCCATGGTTGAATATCTTACCGACATTGCCACTGGCTCTAGCCATTAATAAAACTTTGAACGTAAACAGATTAATAAATATGACTGTAGTAATCGAAAAACAAATTATTGAAAGAGAGCTCAAAGTTAGAAATTGGAATTAATATTTGCATTAATTAATTAATTAATTACTCTATATAGGCCTATATATTTATAATTACTTAGAGCATTAGAAAGAATCAAACAAGGATTGAAATAAATTATTGTATTAATTAATAATAAGTTTAACTACCATTAAATTAATTAATTAATGCATACATTACTTAAGACTCACTAAAATGCTTGAAATAAGCTATGTGCATTGTACAGCTGAAGGCCAACCTTCATTTTATACGAATCGTTCCATCGCTTGACGAGATCTGCACATCTGAGATCTTGCCAGGTGATGAAATGGTGGAACGGTTTCCCAGTCTCTCTGCAAAATAGTTAATAATCATTAAAAAACAGTATCAAAACAGTATCAAAACACTATCAAAATATTAGTTGCTTAATGTTTTGCAGACTTCGCTAAAATTCTCGACTGCGGATCAGTACGTGTGGTGTTCAAATCCTGGGCTCACCCATCACTGACATCGCTTTCGAGTGAGGAAACTGACGTTAACCTTAGCTTTATCAGCTTTAAATTAAGCAATAAATCATAAAACATTCAATCAATGAATTAATAATTTTCTAAGTCAATGAGTTACTAAAACGACATATTGTACAGTTTAAATAGAAATAAGAGAACTAAACTACAAATCTTAATGGCTATCAATAAACATGATGATTATGATTATATATCTCATAGTTATTGACATGTGCTATTTACATGTAAAAATTTAAATATAGATTAGGGTTTATGTAACTTTAACATCCCTTTTAATTTGATTTCAGTATTTGCTGAATATTTTGTCTTAACTTTGCATTTTTAAAGTATTTTGTGCCATGTAATGTCTATAGTGATCATCAGAGGGTTGATAAACTCTTTTGGTTTACCTGATAAATAAATTATAAATTAAGATGTGAAACAAAATTTTGCATATTAACATACATTTTCTTTAATTCTGCGCAATCTGAAATGGCATTGGTTTAAACCATTTCTTTCTTTTAAATCATAGTTTAAACCAAACCTTTATTTACACCATTTCCTAAATCGTCTAAATCTACATTAATCTTTAAAATATTAATTCTAAATTTATTAATACCTTAAATATCAATTTCACAATTAGTTTCAAAGATCTCAAAAATATTACTCGTGTAAACAGTAACTCACAACATAGTCAGCAGTCAATTGATGTCTAAGCAAAGGTAAAACGAGTGCGACATAGGCATTTTTATCACCAGACTGGCTTTCGTTTAGGACCTTACTTCTTCTCAGAACATTCTTTTGCAGATTGGTCTGGTTGAATTGATCTGTAGTGATGTGTGCTGTTGGGACGTCCCTGACATTATCCCTGGATGAGGAAACGGACATTAAACCTTTATTATTATATTATTATTAGAAGAAGAAGTAGAATATCAACTAATTCAACACCTACTTGTCCCATAAAATGAATGTATTTCTCTGAGTAGTAATTCCCATACAGGCAATGTCTGCAGCCCGCAGTCGAGCAGCTGTAAGCAGACGAGAACAATCTATTTGTACAACTGAGAGAGAACTAAGTACTGTATGTTTATTGGAAGTACACATACAAGTACACATATATTGTCACATACAAGTACAAATACAAGTACATAGAGTAACATACAAGCCAGTACACATAGTAGCATACACAAGTACATATACAAGTACACATAGTAACATACAAGTACACATATATAGTCACATACAAGTACACATACTAGTACACATAGTAACATACAAGTACACATAAAAGCACAAGGTAATCAACGAGGGTATACATAACGTATCTAGTTGACAGCCAGCAATCACGCAAGAACAAGCAAACATACAAATGAAAATGAGCGAAATACTACAGAAAAAGCAGTAGTAACAAACCAGCGTGCAAATTGGAGAAACAATATAAATCAAACTGACAGAATAATAAATGAACGACTCAGACCAATTGAAGGAAAACAAAATTCAGGCAACCAAAGTAGAGACAGTAAAGCAAGATAATAGTCAACAATATAATATACTAATTATTGCAGTTGTACATGTACATGCATATCCGCAATGATTACTAAACAGTACTTAGCAGAGTAGGTCATGTTAAAATATGACAATATTATTACTGTTTCTAGAAGTTTCATTTTTAATGACTATATAATTAAATTTCACATCCTACTGGCGTATGAAGTAGCACTCTAGAGAATCGGTTACGGATTCTCTCATCGATAATAATACGCATTCAATGAAATGATCAACCAAGTTGATATCTCTCTCTCTCTTTCTCTCTCTCAGTGTACTGCCTACTGGCAGGTCCATGGAATAATATTACGCCTCCCCTCTTCTTTGTCTTCCGTTTTAACTTAATGTCAACATTTAAGTGGAACGTCAAATCATCTAGCAACACTCATTCTTGCAATTATATACCATTTTCTTGGGGGATTCTGCTTATGACGAAGTGGACCCCCTATGCCTTCCTCAGCGGCGACTAATATTTACAGGGCTAGGGCGTCATTCTCTGAGAAAACTATTATGTTTACCAAGATATCTATTTTCGTTAATACCTGCCAGATGTAATATCACTTTTTAAAACTGTAGGGAAATTTATTCCATTTCACGTGCAACCAGTCGCATGAATGTTCGAGATTTTACTCTCAGATCAGCGCGACCGAGAATCGAACCTACGAGAGTCCCATTCACCTCAGGCTCGGTCATCTAAAATTTCACGACATTACCTGACCGCTCTGACCACTATGCTATCGAGACATTCTGATGACAAAGACATTTTGATGATAAAAACCAGTACAAATCTGCTACGACGTAGAGCGCTGGGTAGCTCATGAGTAATCCATTTTTGTTGTTCCTATTGATACGCACACGAGCACACGACATCCGCAAGTGTTAGCTACAGAGTTTCCAGTAGTTTCAATTTTATGTCGTTTTCATTAGTTCCTCCTAAATTCTCCTTGGTTTTTAGTAACTGTTACTTTCTTATGGCACATCAATATTGTAGCCGGCACGGATTTAAGAATAACCTTCCAACACCCTGGGGATTTTTACATTCTAAATCATTCTAAGCTGTCATCACTGGGTCTTCCAGAGTGCATGGTCACCCATCCTAGTATTAACAAGAATAGCTTTGTTAGCTCCAGACATCATGCTGTATCCGACTTAATCACTTACTAACAAACACTTTAAGTTTTAGATTTCTCTAGGTATATAGCTGACAACATGAATCAGGGCTACCTAGAAACCACTTAATATTCTACATTAAAATTCGACAATATTTACAAGCCTAAAAACAATTTAGCGACTCAGACATTGCCTATTATTATTAGCCTCTACTTATTGTATTCCTTTAATTTCCTCTACTGCTATTCTCTACTAACCACTTTCATATTGTTTACATGTTCAATCGCTCACTATGCATATTTTTCCATCATGTATGATGTGCTGATATAAACAAATAAACAGTTTGAATAAATGAACTAAAACATCATATCTACAGCAGAAGAAATGAATCAGCAAACCTGAGATGGCATCTTTGATGACATCCTGTGCTTGTTGCCACAGGACTTCTTCATCCATCTCCACCCATCCCTGCTGCGGGTATAGCATCTGAATCTATCCCGTTAACAACAACACAAATAAATGTGACAATTAACTCATTAATTTTGTCCTAATTACTTTGGGATATGCAAGATTGCTTTCTCAGGGAATGACACTCCTGCCCAGTAAATGTTAGTCGAAGCTTATGTAGGTATTGGGGGCCCACGTCGTCATAAGCAGAATTCCCCAAGAATAATGGTATATCAAAAGGACGTTATAGATCCACTGGTATGTGGACATGAATCTGAGGAAAATGGAAGATAGAAATAAGTGGAGGCGCTATATACCATGGACCTGCCAGTAGGCAGTGCACTAAGAGATTGAGAAATACTTTGATGCTAAAAATATATTTCCATTGATGGTATAGAAAATCGACTAGAATGATCCATTAGCAGTTTGTTTCAATTAAATTATGTTCTAATGCAGTTACTACCAGAACAGTAAATGCAGGCAAATATCGGTGTAAAGTAATTGAAATATATATCTGATTATCTCGAAAATATAGATCTTTTATACTATGATAACACACGATGCCTCTGTTAGACCAACCGCTAACAGTACGTGTCGTAAGAGGTGACTTAGGAGCTTATCTTCATTAGGCAGTGGCACTACTGCCACACTAACTCCGCCTACGTTACACGGGTGTTCTTCATCATTAGACAGTAGCTTTGTAAAGAGGTTGATTCACAAGAAGTGAGCATATGCCAGATTAAGATTAGAGCTACCAAAAATCAAATTTGGCTGTCAATGGTTAAGTGTAGAAAAAAAAAAAAAAATGCAAAACAAAATCAAGCCTCTTTTGCCTTCTCAAATCACAACACCAAACAAAAACCTAAATAAATAAAAAGTTTAAAAGATTAGAGGGGAAGCACTCACCAGTCTGCTTCCAGAGCCTATTATAGTTGTGGCCTGGTCATAGACATGAGCCCTTATAGTGGTAGTGCCAACATCCAGTGCTAGCACATACTGTGAGCTCCTCCCCTCACCACTCCCATCATGATGATCAGACCTGTCAGTCTGTCCATCACTCGATCTGTCCCGCCCCTCTCCTGTATCCGGCATTCTGATTGGCTATATGGAGAATACTATTTCACTGCCTCTTATAGACAAAATTAAATTGTTTTTTCCCAATGCTACTTTTAAGAGCCGAAGACCCGACTGCCAAATTAACTCAATGTTTGTCTGAGAAAAATTATCGTCTTCTAGGATCTGTTGCTAAAGGAAGCAGTCTTTTGTCAAAGCTCTATAAGTAATTTTCTACCTAGGAATGAATTGAATTTATGAATGAATCTTCACGATTAGTCTATCAAGATATCCAGACAGATTGATGCTGTGAATCAATGTCGTAAAATATTTATAAATCATATATTCCCCGTGTTGTGCTCGGGTGTGGTTGGACCACTGCAGAATAGGGCAACCGCAAACAATTTGCCGAGTGTACATAACAGGCGACTAAAGGCAGGAGCTGAGGACGGCAAGAGGGGACCCACCTCACCATGAAATATTTTCTCCCAGGATTAAATGGAAATTAATCCACCTAACTGAGGAAGGCAATGGGAAACCACCTCAGAAGCCATATTCTTCCCAGGCTATACGCTACATAAGACATGGATAAGGCATAGAATTTGTGAAGGGATTAGCTTGTTGATCTAAGGAGTGCTCTTATGGAGCGAGAAGACAGACTTTGAGTATGAATATGTACCTTGAACCTGCCATTTGGCAGTGCACTGAAGAGAAGCGAGAGATATTTGCACAAATTCAATATATATTTGATACTGTTCCTTCGATGGAGAAAACTAAAAAATTGCAATGACAAGTTCAGCAGTCAGGTACAATCAGGACTAGCTTTCTCCTGTTTAAATAGTCGTTAAACCTAAATTCAACTATTTTCCCCACAATATATAAGCCAAGACACTGACTAATACATACAAATTGTCCAACAAATACTGTCAGACATATGTATTACAAGTAAATTCAATAATCAAATTACTTACATATATAATATTCAAATTCACTAAGAAGTGTGCCAAATTTAAATTGTTGAATTCTCCTTATACTCTATGAACCTGGCACTTACGGCAAGGTAAGATATTTATCTGAAGCAACTACTTCTAGTACATACTACTACTAGGATTACTTTAATAAAAATTAAAAAATGCAGCCAATATGTAGCACACATGTAGCATGAGTAATGAGAACAAATCCATTGATATACATTAGGCCTATGTAGGCCTATGCGTGCACTTAAACACTGATAAACTCAGTACACCATCGGGCCACCACTTGATACTGACGTAAAGGTTTAAGGTTATGAGTCAACTGATAACAAGAAGTTACCTATATCAGATCATATCTTTAACCAGCCAATAGAAAGTACACTGATCCATACATACATTGTGTTCATACATGATTAGTTGTACAAATTAAGTGCAAATCACTAAAAGTTGGACTGAGCTGGCAGCATGCCTTCAAGGTATTTGATAGAGGATCAGTAAGTGCAGGGTTCAAATCCACTGCTTACCCCTTTGCTGTCATGCTATCGAGCATGACAAAGACGTTAAATTTGACTTCATTACTTTTTCTCTATCTCTTGCTAAACTTTCTAACCATGCCCTCTCTTCCTCTTCCTCTCTCTCTCTCTCTCTCTCTCTCTCTCTTTAAGTTTCTGTCTCTACTTTAATTATCGAGCTCCACCCTATATCTCTCTTTTTCTCTTGCTCTCTCTCTCTCTCTTGCTTTCTCTCTCTCTCTCTCTTTCTCTCTCTCTCTAAGTATTTGTCTCTACTTTAATTATCTAGTTCCACCCTATCTCATTATTTTTCTCTTCCTCTCTCTTTCTCTCTTCCTCTCTCTTCCTCTCTAATTTAATATTACTTGTTAGTTTATGTTTATAATAGCTTATAAAAACATCTTATTGCCAATGAATCACTAATCACTCTTGTCAAGTAGAAGAGCAACAATCATAAAATGTCGTAACCTTCATAATGTAGCCTCAAACTAATTTAATTTAAATGACCAAGAATGAAAACCACTTTAACTATAGTGGTTACAGAAAACTACATTCATAAACCTGCTGATGAGAATAAAATGTTTTTAAATGCTATTTTTATTTTAAAAATAGAAAATACTATTTCATTTTCTGAAAGAAAATGGTAATAAATGCAATTTAACTTTGTTATTTTCACAATACATTTTAAAAGTGTGGGACAATGCAGACTGTTCACTCAATTATCACCATATCTTTATTTTAAACCAAGTCACTTCAACTCAGGGAGTATTAAAAATGAGTTTCATGTTTTTCATCTTACAGCTTTAAATTTAGCATCCGCATTGTGCTGCTTTATTGGTAATAATAATAATAATAATAATAATAATAATAGTAATAATAATAACAATAATAATATGTACATTTATATACGCGCTGCTTAAGCAACATGTCATTGTAGCGCTACAAGCAATTGTATGCTCGATCGAATAGAACAGTTTTGAGTTTCTTCTTTTATTGTTATCTATTAGTTTAGTTAATAATTTAATGTATATTTGATTTAGTTAAGTCTCTCCCTCCTTTGATACACTCAATCGGTAGCTCAGCCATCAACAGTTACCCAGCTTGTAAGGTGAAATGGATTAAAAGCAAGTGTATGACTAAGAATTACTTTTCCTTAACATACTATACATTTCTAAACGACAGAGGATGACAGAAACTAAAACAATACCACAAAGAAATAATTACTATTAAGATTTTGGATTTCTTTAAATATATTGTAATTGACACAGGCTAACTAAAGAGAGTATCATTTGCGAGAAGACTTTGTTAACTGGCCAATAAATTCGTCATCAGGATAAAATAGTATATCTCACTTAAAATTAAAGTGGTGCTGATTTACTGAAATCACTTCGGAGTGTGGAAACTGATGTTAACATTAGCTTTACCAGATTTTTTACCATGTGGTACCGAGTTATAACTAGGTCTTCAAAATTACTTAACTTCTGAGACCTAGCTCACTTTCACGTTGTAAGCAGTTTAATCATTTCCAATACGTAGCTCTCAAAGCCTTGAAGAGGTCTCTTTGAGGTCTTCTTTTGAATCACATTGGTCTTTACTTTCATCATCACTAGCATGCGATCGAGCAGGAAAACGGTGTTAATCGTGGCTTTGGTCTATGAAAAGTTTCATAGGCAGTTAAAGACCTACCTTTTCGATGTCTAATTTCCATTCAGTGTCCACGAGTTGCGACCTCCTTTTCTTTAATTTCTTATCTTCGGACTGAATTTTCGGGATTTTGAATTTTTCACCATTTTTACTCATCGTCTTGGATTAGGCTCAATAGTGCTGATGGCGTCATTGATGATAGTAGCACTCTAATTTATGCAAATGAATATATTACCAAAAGTTGAAGATTACAATAGCAAGTAAGATTAATGTTTATTCTTTCAATAATTGCATTGAACTATATAGGCCTATTAAAATCTCCTGACCCTAGCTAAACTCAGGGGTGAAAAATGTAGTTTTTAAAATAGTTTTTGAAGTCAATTTTAAAAACTTAAAAATCCTATAGCCCAAGAAGTTGGTTTATTAAAAAGCCTAAAATTTGACGTTTTGAAAATTTGACAAAGTTAAATCTAACAATTTGACATTAACATTTAAATGCTACAAATTAATAGTTAAGGTACTAGTTAAGTCATAGTCAAGCCAACAGGGCAACACTACATTTCTCATTTCAGGTTATGATTTCAGAGTTTTTCCAATATCTACGTTTTAAAAAAACGCTTTAAAACGCCGATATAATTTTAAAAATCTAGTTACTCATGGTTCCATGGTGCTGATGATCACAACCAGTTAATCAACCTATAGTAATATTAAACATTTTATATTTCTAGATAATACAGTATTTTCATCACATAATGGTATGAAATGGTATTTACTATTTACATTCCGTCTCGTTAAACTTTGACCTGTCAACCTGGACGACCACGCCTAAACTTTTAAGTAGTCAAAGCAGCAGCAACAACAGCAACTTTCTTTGGTCTCAACATTTAGCATAAAAGGAACAAGTCAAACGAACAGTAACACCAATAATAACTGCAACAGCAGCAACAACAACTACTTGGTGCTCCAACCAAAGAAAAGACGAAATTCGAAAATTGTCAGTCATGCAAAGGATATAATTATAACATCAAGATAGATCGAGTGTGCAGTTGTTTGAGCTAGCCAAAGCACATTTAAATTTGTTAGAGCTTGATCAATTGAGCAATGTTTTATACAAATTTAGTATAGTTTAACTTAGGAAAGAATTTCAGGCTATAAATTATCTATATTATTAGCTAAATGCTATTGAAATCTTGGTGAAAACAAAACATATTATTTAATTTAATTTCATTAACGGGAGCCTCCAGTCAATGTTTACAACTTTGCAGGTGCCAAGTTCAAGGCTACCCGGTGAACAGCTGATAGTTAAAACATGTAGCCTAATATTAAATATCTTAATTTAGCTTAATTATACTGGTTCAGGAGTCGTGTGACTTGTAACACCAATCTAGTCGTATGACCATACCTGGTCATACTAAAATTGTAAACTAACCTAAGATTAAATTAATCTAATGAACGTATGCATGGCGAATGAATGATGGATTAACGAATTAGCTCATTTTATGACAATAGTTTAGGAAAAATTTAATATATTCTAGTAAACAGAAAGTTATAATGAATTAAACCGAACTTGTGACGGACTGAATTAACCGGATACCTTTATAATATGTAATAACATAGATTAGTTATTTCTTCAATTTGCCTATCTAATTTTAAAGATTTTGTAATTGAAGAATCTTTTTTTAAAACCTCAGATATTGGCTGCCTTTTTAACTCTTGAATTTTTAATATTGTATACATTTGTAGACCTAAAATAGAAATTAATACATACTTTTTTATTCTGAAAATTTGAGGCCCATTGCGAAATATAATCTCTACCCTGCAATTGGACGTGCATAGTGTTCCGATTATGTGCTTAAGTTTCAACTTGTGAATTTGTACTGTACTGTCTGTACAATCAGTACAATCAGTTCTGTCAGTACAAAAATTTGTACTGTCAGTTTTTGTGACAGCACAAGATCTAGGTTGATCTAGGTTGATTGTTTCTAATTAATTATATTGTTAGGTTGTCCGTACCAGCCATGGGTACGGAAGATAATAGTAAATCATTTGAAATTAGAGAATGGAAGGAAGAGGACTGTGAAGAAATTATGAGTATGATTAAGGTAAGCAATAAAAAATTCTGATGCTTTTTCACTGAGACTAGCATGATCTAAAATAAAATAACCACGTAACTTAAATATTTAAAGAATCCTAATGTAAATCAAGTTTATGAAAAGTTCAGTTAAAATGCAATGTATTAACAGGTTGAGCAAGTGCTATATATTATATATATTTTTGATTAATCATTTAATTGTATATGCTAAACAAATGTTAAAATCAATTATGGTTACTATTGTGAGTAGTTAATATTTGCTTGCATATAATTATTTATTAAAATTACTTTTGCTACTAATTATTATTAATTACTACCCATGTTGTGTTTGAGTTGCTAAGAGTAGACCAACCGTGGACCATACTTGTTGTAAAAGGCAAAAACTATAAGATCCGAATTAATGTCAGTAAAGCCAGTCGACTAATAAGCGCCTAGGCTCCAAAAATTGTTACAAATTTTCTAACCCTGGCCCTAGTAAACTGGAATTAAAGGGAAGTTGATGATGATAATTTCAATTACTTTTCTAACAAGAAACTAAAATGAAAATTTTAAAAGTAACTCTGATTATGTTATATATTGTAGGCTTATTAATTAATTTTAAGTGTAAAATGATTCACTAAGGTGAATTATTACTTGGTTTATCGATTTATTGTAGGAGCTCGGAAGCTATGAGAAAATGTTAGATCAGATTCTTGTTACTACTGAGGGTTATATATTTCTCTAATACTATATTTATATTTTATATTTATATTTACATTTTCTATTTTAATGTGTGCAAATTGTTATATAATATATACTGTAGATTGCACACTGTGTTCAAAATAATCTTAGATTACTTTTATGAAAATTTAATTTTGCAAATTATAATTATACACAGAGTAAATCAGTTTTGTAGCAGTAAATCCTATATTGTGTCATGGCCGCTGAAGTATAGTTGAACCGTAAACTGTGCATGTCATAAGAGATGATTAAGCAAGAACTGAAGGTGAAATAGGGAAACTACCTCAGAAATTATATTTTTCTTGGCAGTGGGCTGCATTTAGATGTGTATAAAGCTTTAGCCTTTTCTGTATGGACTACCTTAGACTTAAACCTGTCAGAACAATGGAGACCTGTAGATCTTGATCAATATTGGATTTAGTCAAAATTGTCCTAATCATAAATTATTCTATTTACTCCTATTCATTGTCAACTGATCTCAATAGCAACAACAACAGAAACAACAATAAAGTAGCATATCCAGAGAGCTATAGCTGCCACTAATGATAAACATAGTAGCCGGGACTAATGTTCTGTAAAGCTGCCTATACAACCCTGTCTTTTAGCAAGGCATTATATATGCACTGGATATAGTTTTTAAAGGGTTTTTTACGTATATTAATACCTTTCCGAACCAACAGTCCAATCAAATACAAACTGCTTACTTGCACAGTGCACACTCCACCATAATGTGTAAATTGTAAAAGAAATTTAGACTTAAATTAATAAACTAAATAAGTTAATAAATTAATTAATTAATTATATGTAATTAATTACTTTCAGTTAAGATTATTTAATTAGTTAAATTAATAACCAATTAGTGATCTCTCTTATCAAACATCGTATTTTAAATCTATGGGTTTTTAAAGTTTAAGCATTCTTATTTACCATACTGATGTGGAGTTAGAATAAGAAAAGTTAACACCATCACTTGAAAGTTTATTTTACCAATTTAGAGTATTGACTTCTTAGGATTCATTGATTTTTCTTTAAAGAAGCTCTATATTCATCATCATCGTTTTCTCTTGAATCCCAACTTAACTAGGTTTGGGATTATCTCTATTTTATGGCATTTAATATAGAATTTGTCTTTATAAATAATTTAACATAACCATTCATTAACTGACTGATAATTGATTGATTGATTGAATGTACAGTTTGATGTGATGGATCGATTGATTGATAGATTTAAGAGATAACGGATTTGGACCACGAGCTATCCTCAAATGTTTTGTTGTTGAAGATCTATCGCAACCTGGTAAGCGTTTATAACGAAATTATTTTTTTTATATTTTTGTTAAATATTCTTACTCTACATATCGATTTAATTCAATTTTAAATCTGCTGAATACTGCTGTTAGCAGAAGGTTCTAAATGAATTGTCATCATATTTATCAGCCACGCTTATGTCCTATATAGACTATATTATCATTTGATTAAACATCAGATTTTACCTTGATTTGTTTCACATATAAACTGTTTCTCCTACAGTAAGGTTACATACTATTTATTAGGCTAAGTACTGCTTAATGGATTAATACTGACATACATTAACCTTTGAAATCTAATTTCCCTTTTCGTTTTCATCTCCTTAGTTATCAATCTTATGGTAACCGGTTCTCACCTGCCTTGTTCAAATGCACATAGTCACAGCTAGATTGCTAGATATTTGTAAAATATAAAATAATATACGAATCTACACTTCCGTAAGTCCTTGTGCAGAATTCAGAGAATTGTAAAAGGATGTACAAGTTTTACCATTGTGTGCTGTGTGTATTTTATAAGCAGAACAACCAGTGAAGAGTTGCCGCCGGCCTCTGATTGGCTACGCGTTGTACTTCTATTCGTACTCTACATTTGATGGAAGATGTCTGTATCTGGAAGATATATATGTCTCTGAACAACATAGGAACAAGGGACTTGGACGTGCACTGTTTAAAGCCCTAGCAAATGTATGTCTTTCGTGTATCCCTGAAACACTCTATACTCTTAACATACAGGGCCACAGTTAGGGTGGCCTTAGACTTTGAAGGTCAATTTTTTGCTGTGGAAGCAAAAATAATCTTAATTCTTAGTTTCAAAAGGAAAACTTTAAGACCATAGGAAAATGAAGTTCCTGTGGAAGATTTAGTGCCCTTTTAAGAAATTAGTCCGGGCCCCCTGTAAGCTAAATGCGACCCTCTTAACATAAATCACAATACTCTGAGTATATCTGTCAGTAAAAATTGTACATACATTATATTATTCAGCCAGTGTGTATCTGTATATCTAAGTTGTTAATTAAATATCTACACATACATTTAAATTATGCTGTCTTCATGCATTGTTCTCACAAACTTTATTATATCCTAACTAAATATACACACTCCTGTTTGTAACGTTTCTTATTTATCTGTCTCTCGTAAGTTTTACTGTTTTGTAAGTAAATATATGTTGTAATGAGCCTCATTGGCTTCCGTGTGGTTTTTATTCGTCGTTCACGAAATATAGTTGATAAACTATTCTATTCTGTTTCTTTCTAAATGCGCATAGTTCTTTCTCTCATTCAGTCAACAGGTTTTTTGTATATCTTTATTGTCTGTCTCACAGTCAATATAAGAATGCTAACAATGCAGCCTGTTTTCTAAGTTTGTAGCCAGACATATCTTATTCAGTCTGTAATTTACTATGTGTAATACATAAATTGAAAAAATATTGTAACTTATTTTCTATTAATAATTATCTGTAATAACTGCCTCTGTTGTATGTTAGATATAAGTGTATAGTCTATTCCTTGATTTATACTTATATTACTAAGTACTATATATACGAGTATATCGTCCATTACAGATAATTTTATTCTCTACCGCAGGTTGCCGTAGAAGAACATTTACGAAGAATTGAATTTAACGTCTTAACGTGGAATAAGAGTTCGATACAATTCTATGAAAAACTCGGAGCCGTTAATACCAAGGAATTGGAAGACTTTAGTTCCTATCGAGTAGAGTGGTCGGCAATAAAACAACTTGCGAATAGTTAAGTGCCAGCGACAAGCCTGTAGTTGTTAACCTGTTAATGGTTATGTAGACTTACTGTTAATATTTATACCAAACTTGATTAGTAATTATATTTGATGCCTGTTGTTAACCTGTTAATGGTTACGTAGATTCACTGTTAATGTTAATACTATGCTTGATTGGTGATTTTATTTGATGCCTGTTGTTAACCTTTTAATGGTTACATTGATTCACTGTTAATGTTTATACTCAGCTTGCTTGGTGATTGTATTTGATATTTAATTGAATGATATCACATTTTATACTGAATGGTGTTTCTTTAATGTTCTGCCAATAAATTCGGCTGGAGCCAGTGGCTATGTCGGTAAGATATTCGACCGCGGATCAGTAGGTGCTGGGTTTAAATCCTGGGCACGCCCGTCACTGCCATCGCTTTCGAGTGAGGAAACTGACGTTAACATTATCTTTTTAATGATAGGTTACATATTCGCGCATATGACCAACATGTACCAACATCCCGTCGTAAAACTGGTTATGTATTTACTATATCTTAATGTAGGCCTTGGATTAGAAAATATATGGCTGTAACAGATGGTTTCTCGTTACCTTCGTTGCAGCTTTGTAGTCGCTTTATACATCATATTCGTTTTGTGGTTGATCTGTTCTACAGCATCCAGTACATAACACGGGTGGACTTGTTGCGTTAAGAATAAACTGCGTTAAATTATTATTGTGGAAATTAACTTAATATTTCAGATCTATGGATGTATCGATCATTTGTGAAATTCTTCTGTATGTGCGTGAGTCATGATGACACGTGATATGACAATTTTACTTTTTCACTCTTAAATATCGTTTAATAAATTTGAGTGCTAGATGCTAAGAACCATTTTGCGAATAGAGATTCAGAATTACGAAAAGTTACCTCCCTCTTAATGCACTAGTGGCAGGTCCATGGTATATAACGCCTCCATTCTTCTCTGTCTTCCACTGTCCTCTTCATATCCACATATATGAGTCTTTAAATCATCTAACATACCTAATCTCGGCCTGCCTTTGCTTCCATTTCCTTCCGTTCTGCCTTCTATGACCTCTTTTAGTACTTCTTCCTCTCATAGAATATGTCCTATCCAGCTCTTCTTCCCATTTCTTAATGCATTTATCAACTGTCTATTTGTACCATCTCGCTTCAGAACTTTCTCATTTTATACATTTTGAGTCCAACTAATCCTTTCCATTCTTTTCCATATCCGCATTTCGAATGCCTCGCAGTTTCCTGATATCTTCCGTCATCTATAAAAGTACGTAGCACGTTATTATATGTAATTTATTTGTTGTATTTATGCAATGAAATTTTTTGTATTTGCGACTCAATTATACTCTGCTATAACTACTAATTATGGTATTACCGAACAGAGCTATGGCTCTTTTGTGACTATCAGCTTTTGATAATTAATTGAGAAGTAATTTCCTTTAGAATTTACAATTAATATCATTGTCTTAATGAATGAATACCTAATGGGTATATGCATATGTGTTAAACATTGCCTGCCGTCACACACCCCTCTCCACGCCCCCACCACGCCCACCTGGCTTTGTTTAGAATTTGTGCATAGCTGCCACTACATTTTATGAAAGTTCTGTAATTATGCTTTAAAATTTATGTTCCTAAATCATCTACAGCAGGGGTTATCAATACGTGAGTCGCGGACAGCTTTATTCGGTGTCACCAAATCATAGTAGCTGCTTGCTAACAATTTCTACTATAAAAAAGCACAATTTCGCAACTATTAGCAATATATATAACTAAATCGCATCATACATCATCACTGTGACTTTAGCCGCAATACCTATTAATGCCTGTTTTTAACATCTTATAGTGCCGGCAACCACTTTCCAATTTTTCGTTCAGTAAAGTGGCAAAATCACAATGCCTTCGAGGGATATATATATATATATATATATATATATATATATATATATATATATATATATATATATATATATATATATATATATTTATAGAGAGGGAGAGAGAGAGAGAGAGAGAGAGCTAGATATCTGTATGGCTATATTCTCGGCATTATTGTTCACGTCTCTGGGATAAAGTAAGTAATCTAGCCGCTATATGGCTGTTAACATTAAAAAAGAAGACTGCTAAAAAAGCTCAGGGGTCGCCACCTGAGAAGAAAATATGGGGGTCGTTGGGAACCTGGTAAGCAGGTTGGGAACCACTGATCTATGAGAATAAATTTCAAAGCAAAATTATTGAAATAAAATAGGCCAATGTACTATAAGCCTAGGCCGATATCAAAACGTTTGATCAACGTGATACAGCTATTACCAAAATCAAACTATCAACAGGTGGCTATGATATTTTGCTATGTATTTGGCGATTGACGTATCCGCAATTTTTCAAAAGTAACGCGACTTTTTCAGTTCCACGTATGCAAAGTAAAAGTAAAACTTACTACAAAAATTACTTAGTTACAAGTAAAAAGTACCCAGGCAAATTGACTACTTCGGTACAAGTAAAAGTATCGGTTGAGTACTTTTTACTTGTAATGAAGTATTTTTACTTCGTTACTATACAACACTGATTTTTGGGAACCTATGAACCAAATTCTCATTCCGATGACTGCTTATTATGTTATTATTGTATTATTATTATTTATTTTATTAATGTTTTTATTTTATGATTATTATTAGACTGCTTCAGTCATCAATGAAAACCGCGAGCACTGTTGAGACAAAATGAAACTGGCGAGCAAAAGTAAGTCCATAAAACGGTACAAAACTTAATCAGTCCAAAAATAAAGGGATTAAAGAGAAGGAAGGTTTGGCAGTGGTCGTAACTCATGGACACTGGATGGACAAGAGAAATGGAAAATATCTAATTAGCAGCCATGACTAACTGACACCTCTTAACTGTACAAAATAGTGCACCTTATAGCTTTTGACAAACTAAGTTGTGAGTTTTTTCGAAATATTCTACAGTTCTTAGTTACTTTTTCCTCGTACGATATTACCAGTAACCGTAATTTGTTTCTAATCAAATAACTTTGCGATCGTTCAAATATTTAATATCGTCGAATTATTTCAGGAAGCATTCAGGGAAATGCAGTTAACGGAAGTCATGGTTTATGTTTATCTTTTTTCGTCTTTCTTTTGGGTTCAAGGCCATCAGCTGATTGTGTTGACTTTTTATTGGATAAATTTTGAGCACAATCTTCTGATCTGCAAACTAGAATCATCTCTAGACTTGTTCTAAACTTATTTCATTCGGTCTTGATCTTATAAGTTAGTATTGTAATAACATTTTAGGACTTTAGTTAAGATTCGTCGATAGTAGTTAATCGCGACCGAATTGCTTAAAATCATTCGATCAACATTGTAGTATGAATTAAAAAGTATCAACATTGTGTTCTAGTGCATCAGAATTCGCGACTGCGACACACTAGAGCAGCTTTTAGCATCGTATTTATGCTGCCTTCTATCATTTCATACTATTCCGTATCTCTCCACATGAAATACCAAGCGTTTGACCATTCTTAGGCGTGTGCTCTACAAAATTTACTGATTGGTTTTAGACTTTATATTTTTTAAAACTCAGGATTTACATCTTTCAAGTAAGGCACTTATTATTTGTCAGTTGAGTTTATCTCTTCTCGTCATAGGTTAGCTAGAACAACCAGACAGCAGACTATATATGCACACTTGGCATATATAGTCTGGCATATTTCGACCCTTAATTGGTTGAAAAGCTTGCCTGAATTTGCCATTGAGCACACTTGATTGCTCATGCTATATTTTAACTATCTTTTGGGTGGCTTGATTGCTCACTTGCAAAAACATAGACGGCCATGAGTACAGATCTCAATTATATTCACTATCTTTCTGTCTTTTTATGTACTATGACCGTGTTTGAAGCATTTTGCATTTTTTGTTATTTACTAATCATTCACGATGATAAGTATACTTAAAATTTCTTCATATCTTTCAATATATATTTCAATATGTTTTATAAAATCATTATCTTATCTTCAGGTTCATTTATGAAAATGGGATCAGATGTTGAAAGTAAATCATTTATTATTCGAGAATGGACGGAAGAGGACTGTGAAGAAATTATGAACATGATTGTCGTAAGTATCAACTGAAACTTTATTTACTTGATTATTAATTTCCTTGCTATCAGAGCAGAATGTTAGCGGAGAAAAATAACAAACTGTCAAAAGCCCTGACTTAATTGAGCTGTTTAGGTTCTTCAGCTTCTGCTATTTTTGCATGGTTCTATGCAACATTTTTGTGTTTTCATACAGTCCATAGATTTTTAAAAAAATCATTTGATCATGTCATAAAGTTTAATACTTTATTTCTCGTAAGCATCTTTCATATACCATTAAGTCATTAACCTACCAAGTCCTTTTTCTATTTGTCTGAAAAGGGGTTTATTTTTATAAACTTTGATTTCAACAAGTTCATACTTTTTACCTTTTTGGTTTGCCATTAATTTTGTTTAGGTCAATCTCCAGACTGTTTGATTATTATTTTTACCTTTATAGATTGATTGAATGTTTGATGCTAACCAACTGATTATTAAAACTGATTATTATTATTATTATTGAATCTATTATTTTGTTGATTTGGTTTATTGATATTTTTGCCGACCGAATCTATCTGCTGACCGATCTAAACTGAGATTTAAGGGTAGAAGAAGTTGATGATGATTTTATTTATATTTTGTGACAGGGGCTTGCTATTTTTGAAAAGATGCCTGAACAGGTCAACATAACAGCAGAAAGTATATATTTCATTCTTAGCTCTTCAATTTTGTAATTCTGTTAGGCTTAGGAAAATGTGCCGTATGACGCGACGTATTATTATTTATATATTTTTCTTGTGCTTTGTGATAACTATAAATTTGTGAGTAACGCAACTGTCGTAGCTTAACTTATACTGCACATATAAATACATTGTAGCCACATGTTTTCAGACTTTTGTTGAATTTTATTTGTCTGGAATTCTTGGGTTTGATATATGGATAACATTTAAAATATAGTTGATCGTCTTTACTGGCTGTGAATTTTGTCAACCATCTTTGGAAAGAATTAAGTGTAGGCCGATTCAAAATGATTAAATATCAATAAAAACTGTGATGATTGAGAATGTTTTTTTTAATTGTTATTTGTATAATTAAAAAAAAGTGATGGCATGAAGTATGGAATAAAAATTAATATCAAGAGAACCACAATGATGAGTGTCTGCAAAGGAGAGAAGGAATCAAAATAGAAGTAGACGGTACAAAGTTGCAAGTAAAGAGTTTCAGATAGTAAAACTTACGATAACAGAAGTTGGGAAGTGTGAAACAGAAATAAAATGTAGAATTACACAAGCAAAAGAGGCCTTCAGTAAGAGGATAGAACTACTAACAGAAATCCATGACGATAAAAATGTTAGGACTTTAGAGTGCAGCACGCTACTGTACAGTTTTGAAGCATGGACGCTAAGAAAGGAGGATATTAGGAAACTGGAAAAAATCGATTTGTGGCTATGGAGAAGAATGGAGAAGATCAAATGATGGAGAAGAATGGAGAAGATCAAATGATGGAGAAGAATGGAGAAGATCAAATGGACTGACATAGTTACAAACGAAAAAGTGCTAAATAGGATTGGCATAAATGTACAATGGATAAATATATCTTAAGGAATAGAAAGAAGAACTGGATGTGTACTGAGAGGGAATGGTTTTATTGAAAGAAGTACTTGAAGAAGGAATAGAGAAGGTTAGAGGAAGGCCGTAGCTTTTAATGCTGAATGAGTTGATAACTAATTTGTATGTTGATATGAAAAGAAAAGCAAGGATAGAAATATGTGGAGGAGTTATATGCCATGCCCGCCATAGACCTGCCAATAAGCAGTGCACTAAGAGAGAATTAAGTAACATTCTAAGCATGCTCATTTACTTAGCAACATACTACATATTTATTTGTAATTGATTGTCAGCACTGAAGAAGGATGGATTTGGGCCTAAAGCTTTCTTTAGCTGCTTTGTGGCAGAAGATCTAGTCCCATCTGGTGAGTAAATTACAAATTGCAAATACTCTACAATAGATCAGTTCGGTAATAGCTATAAATAGAACATCGGGGACACCAAATGTACCCAGTGGACAAGAAAACATAAACACTGCATAGAATACCATTGAAATGTACTAGTTCCTCATAAAATTTCTAATACAAGCTTTCTTTGGACATGTTATTTACTTTACAACCTACTATACGGATATTAATTAAAGAATAGCCTAACACTTCTAGTTTAACTCTGACACCCATTATAACGATATGCATGCATTATAACGAAGTTATAATGTAGACCCACTATATTTACATGTAAATATGTATCAGATGTCAACATAAACAAACCAGTGTTAACATGCAACAAAATATGTTTTCAATTACCGAACTGATCTATTGGCAGATGTAAATTATTATTAATTAATTATTAATGCAGGATTGTAATTTATTATTTGGTGTTAGTTTTGACTTCTGATGTCTATATCGTTTGAACATTTTATACTGTTATCTCTTATGTTCTGCTTTTTTGCCCTTTACGATATGATTCAGCTGACTGAGTAGGACTAGCAAAGAACTGGAGATTATCTTTGAATGCATTTTAGAAATGTATGTTTTTATTAACTTCGGTTGTGCAAAACTGGTGTTGTTCATTTTGAACTTTCTTTTGTTATTTCAATAGTGAGCGCTGTTTTTATGCCTGAACTCTCTTGGGTTCGAGCCCATGTCGAGCTGATCTGAGATTAACGTTAGGTACTTTCACGGGACTGATAAACGGATAGTGAAATAAACTTCAATATATTTTAATCATGTGATAGTATCAGCGATAGGTAGCATAATAGATGACCATTTCATTATCGTGTGTGCTTAATATAAGTATTGAATGATTGCTGCAGAACAGCCATCTCTGAGTGGTAGATTAGAGGACCACTGATTGGCTACTGCTTTATACAAATGTTGAATGATTGCTGTAGAATAGTCTGCTGTGATTGGTAGAAGACTCCTGATTGGCTAATGCTTTATACAGATAAATGTTGAATGATTGCTGCAGAACAGCCTGCTGTGAATGGTAGAAGACCACTGATTGGCTACGCTTTACATTTCTACAAGTACTCCACATGGGAGGGGAGATGTATATATTTAGAAGACATTTTTGTGCAAGAGAAACATAGAAAGAGAGGCATTGGGTTGGCTCTCTTTAGAGCAATTGCACAGGTCTGTTGAGATATATTGTACTTTAATTTTCATTTAATGTCATTTTTTTACTTTTATGTCTTGCCTATTATCGTATCTTGCAGCGCATGATAATTGGTTAATGTAGTATTTTTTCTTTTACTGTTATATATTATTACCGATGACATATTACTTTTATCATCGTCATCATCTTCTTATTATGAGTCCCAGTTTAACTAGGATCAAGATTAGAAAATTTTGTAGCAATTTCTGGAGTCTAGGTGCTCACCAACCGATTGCCTGCTTTTGATCTTAGTGCTTTATCGCTTTTTACGACACTTGCAGTCAACAGTTGGTCTATCTTTCATCCACCCGCACAACACTGGTAACAACGATGACAAATTACGTTACATTTCCATATTCTCTCTGGTGTATATGCCATTAATCTGCTAGCCTCACTTTATTTATATCTCATCTATCACTGATTTTATTCTTTCTAGGTTTCATTGACATTATTGGGAACTTTTTCTGATTACTACGGCTCCATAATGCACTCTAATTGTGTTATTATTGTTATTTTTTATGTAATGGTTTAATATTTGATGCTGCACTCTTATATTGTAGAAAAAGATGACTAAGAAACATTTATGTACCGTATCTCTTACTCTAACCCTGATATGAATTGTATGTTTACAAGACCTCTGACACGTAGGTTGCTCACATTTTTCTCTTTTCATTTTTTTATGTTTTCGTTCTTTCTGTGTACCATATGGTATCGTCGTCGTTGAAAAAATAAACATAATTCTCTCACTCTCTCTCTCTCTCTCTCTCTCTCTCTCTCTCTCTCTCTCTCTCTTATGTATCACTACTGATGTACAACTGATACAAATCCATCGGATTGGATTTGGTACTATAGTGCTCAATGTTGTCATGGACGACAGTAGCACTCTAATTCTATTGTTGTTGTTGATATTTTCTGCAGTTGGCAGTGAAGGAGGATTGCTCGAGGATTGACTTTGGATGTGTCGCTTGGAACAAGAGCTCGATAGATTTCTATGAAAAACTCGGAGCCGTTAATCTTACCACGAGGGAAGAGTGGAACTTCTTTAGACTAGAACGACTGAATATAAAGAAACTTGCTGATAGTTGACATAGAATAAGACATGGAATAAGAGCTTAGTCAACTAACTGCTAGAATGAAATGAATATTAAAATAATTATAATAGCAATATACATGTAGCTTCTGTTTCCGTATCGTAAGGGATACTGTAAGAGTGTAAGAGACGGTCTGACTGGGTTCCGAACCGTTAGCCTTGTGCTTCTCAGGCAAGCGTGCTATCTATTGAGCCATCCAACCGGTTCTGATTTTAATATTAGCTTTCTTATACTCATTTATCTCTGCGATTTAACCTTTTAAGTTTCATTGCAAACATAATCGCCATCATAACTCGTTTATTTCAGACAGAAGTCCATAAGACGTTGCATGACACAATGACAAGCAAGAGAAAAAATAATAATTGCGTAGCCTAACATGTAAGAATACAAAACCTAAACAGAAGACAGAGATCAGCTCAGATGGATTTATAATAACATTCTCGTAAATTTTTTCCAAAATATTGAACATTACCGCACATCGAGAAATTAAAGAATAGGGAAATTGGCACATAAAACTGTGCAAGTTATAAATCTAATAAGTGCTTTAACGATAACTGCAAGTTTTCTATTATGCTACTAGTTTCGATTATGCTACTAGTTTTCGCTTATTTTACTAGTTTGAGTTGGGCAGGCAACATATAGGCTTAAGTTTTCTTACTTCTGATCAGGTGCACGGCCAGTGCAATCCAATGCTAGTCCATCATTGACCTACTTCAGTCAAGTGCTAGTCCATCATTGACCTACTTCAATCAAGTGCTAGTCTATCATTGACATACTTCAATCCAATGCTAGTCCATCATTGACCTACTTCAATCCAATGCTAGTCCATCATTGACCTACTTCAATCCAATGCTAGTACATCATTGACCTACTTCAATCCAGTGCTACTCCATCATTGACCTACTTCAATCCAGTGCTACTCCATCATTGTCCTACTTCAATCCAATGCTAGTCCATCATTGACCTACTTCAATCCAGTGCTACTCCATCATTGACCTACTTCAATCCAATGCTAGTCCATCACTGACCTACTTCAATCAAGTGCTAGTCCATCAATGACCTACTTTCAGACAGGAATCTACACACTAACCTAACATTGGACGTTAAGGAGAAGTGGAAAACTACAAGTTTTAGCAGATCATGTGATTTTGCTTAAGCTTGATAAGCCGATGAATACATATGCAAAATAATGTGTGCTCACAAAGGATAACTACAGTTGTCTCAAAAGTCAGTTTTAGAGAATCGTACACATATGCACGTGAGTTTGCAAACAATGATTTGTACTTTGATCGACACTATCGCTTAATAGAAAAACAAAAATGGAAATTTATTATGACCATTTATTGATGCTTCTGGAGCACTGACTAGTTTAGCCAGATATATAAAATAAGACCATGGCCCTGGCAAGTGTTTTTAAGTTGGGGGGCATTTATTAGCGTGAAGACGCATAAAAACTTACATCATGGGCTGTCCAATATACTATACAGTATATATATATATATATATATATATATATATATATATATATATATATATATATATATATATATATATATATATAATAGGAACATTCATGAATAGGCCTGCCTGAACTGCTTGTGTTTGCAACCGATCATCTGACACTCCAGTGATTGGAGCACTGCATTGTATTATTTGCTTCGATATAAAGCTAACATTATAATAGCACGCACTAAGTAAAATTGTAACTATTAAAAGTGTAAATCCAAACTGAATGGCAAACCGGAATTTTAATCCAATCCAATTTAATTTTTATCCCATCTAATTTTAATTTAATCTAATTTAATCCAACAATTTAGATACCATCTTGCACTCTTAGTTCCTTGGTCTGAAGTGACGCCATATAATCCGTTTAATAGCCTACCTTCGATACCATGTACATGCATGTTAACTGATAGCCTAATGCCGAAATGAGGAAAAAGTTTCAGATTAGTCTCTATGGACATCGGAATTTGGTAGAATGTAGTAGCTTATCTGCAGTCACATTGATGTCTGACAGCATATGTTATACTGTACACATGTTAACTATTTATTATATCTAACGCTCTGCCTTCTTCACACTTCACAGGACTTTATCAGTAGAGGTATAACTGATTCCAACTTAAGAATCAACCTCTATGTCAATTACCTATAATTATTAAAGTATATCTACTTGTACATGTATGAAGTCTAAAAAATAGAAAGCTATTGTCATCAAGGACAATTTCAACACTGTACTATCAGTATTAAACATTGTTATTAGCTAAACCGTAATTATAATTGAACACTGCAATGATACGTACATGTAGTTTAATTAGCCAATTATAAGTTCATCAGCCGGTATTTACCGAGTTTTATTATTTGATTGTCATGCCTATAGGAATGGAATTCAAGAGACTTCAATCTGACTCTTGAACTGAGCTACTTTAAATAATTTAGCCCATTTAATTATTTAAAGAAAACAAATAAATGAAACGAAAGAGGCAATAAAACAGTCAATGAGATAAATATCCATAACACATACATGAAAAAAGACACTAATTCCAATTCCTTTTGGATTCCTTTGTTGATTTTTTAAATAATTTGTAATGAAAGTTTTTACTTTCATGAACTATAAGTTCCTTAACTGATGTGAAATGGATGATTACCGGAAGCTTTCTCTTAAAAATTTTTCTGGTGGGCAATGGTGTATCCCTGCCTGCACTCAGACTCATGATATTGTGATAAAATCGCTGCCATGAAAGACACCTGTTAATAGAAGCGAGTTAATATCTCATGGGAGGATGTGTGCGGTAGGTGTGACTATCTAGATATCAGATCAGTAATTATCTGTTATCTATTCGTCATTATAGGGACTATTAACAGATTCCCTTATACCTCTACGAGTCAATTAACTCCGAAAGAAAGTTAGTAGAAAACTGATTTCGTCAGTCACTAATTTTTTTGCCATTAACTTGGGGGAGCATAGGATAGGACCTGGCGCCATGGGCGTGAAACTTGGGGGAGCATAGGCGCCGGCGGCGCTATAGGTTGCCAGGTCCATGAATAAGACTCAATCGTCTAACGCTAACAGGCGAGTCGAGGATCGAGGTTTCGTCAGTGATCTTCTCGCCATAATTATATTCTCTCGCAGCCGCCGTATCAGTGATACCATTCCCAGAAAAGTTAGTTATCATGTCGGCCTACTCGTGCACTCAAAATCAATATAAGTATGTTAATTTTTTAATATAAAATTTTTTATATATTGGATCGATGTAATCAAAGATATAGAATAATTCTTTATTCTATGGATATAATCAGCACTAACATAATAATTCTTAATTAATTTAATAATGAAATAAATAATATATTAAATAGCTACTAATGACATAGGCTCATAGCTAACTAATTTAAAATGGTTCCTAAAGAATTTTACGCTTGAAAGCAAGGAACCCATTTCTTTGGACACACTTTGTAGGCAGGGAAACTGGGAATTTCCGATAGGTATCTGTTTCGCTTTGAATTTCTGGAATTTAATACCAAAAATGTCTTGTTATTTTGTGAATTTATATACGCATGATATCTAAATAGGGGCGTATGGTGTAATATTAGAAACTCTGACAGTAGTAATTATCAGATAATGCTATATTCGCACATTATTTACTCATTCTAATAGTTTAAATGATTTTTAAATTTAGCAAATACTTTCGGAACAATTAATTTATATGCCTATAAAAGTAAACACGCATTATAGTGAATAATCAACTATATTGATATCTATCACTTTTAAAACCACATGTTAAGTCCGTTAGGAAATTTAGACCATTTTCCGTATAACCAGTCCAGTGAATGAGGGAGATTTTACTCTCAGATCAGCGCGGCCGGGATTCGAACAAACGAGGGTTCAATTCACCGCAGGATTTGTCATTTGAAACTTCATAACGTTACCCCTACGCTATTTAGACATTCGAAATTAAATTAGACTATAAATTTAAGTACTTAATGCCTTTCATTAGCCTATTAATTTCGTTTTTGCAAATAATTGTAAATAATAGCGCATAAAAAGTACGATTATTTTTTCCGTTTTGAACGGTGGCTATAATTTGAGTATTTTATTTTCAGAATTTAAAGCTTGAGTTTAATTCTGTTACTATAACAAATTCATGGCAATTAATTTCATTCAATCATTATAAGACTGGAACGTACTGTCCTATTTTCTGGAATTCAATCTCTTTTCGAGGGTTCGTTAATATTACTTCATATACTAAGGCTACTACGTTGTTAAAAATTATACTTCAAGTGCAGCTTTCGAGGATATAGGACTTATATACCTGTTAATTGAAATTCATAACAGCTGATTTTAACGACTGTAAAATAAGCAGATATTTATTTAATAATTGTCATTCCTTATGAGTCATGAGGCTAGAAAAATTCTTTCTTGTTCTGAAATATTAGAAAAGATTAACCATGAGCAACTGCATTGACTTATCTTGTGGCCAAAAGATACTCCGTCTCTCTCTCTTTTAATTAAATTTAAATTTAATTAATTTCTCAATTCACACATGTCAAACAAATATAACCATTAGTATATAGGCCTACAGTTCTTGTGAAAATAAAGGACATTAACGTCAAAAGAGACTAAAATTAGCCATGAAATGAAGGAATAACGTTACATACCAGGATATAAAGTCATAATATTTTGACATAACCTAATACCATCCTCATACTAAAGTCCGTAAAATCTATTGTTTAAAAATTAAATAGCCTACTTATTCAAATCTAAATTATACAGTTGGCGCTTATAAGAAAAGACACTCTGCGTGACCTCAGTTTCCAGCAAGGAGTTTCATACTTCACAAACTCTAATTACAAATTAAAACTTTCGAACATTTGCTCTGGATTGCTCAGTGTGTGAAAGACTTCCTGATTGATTTTAAGACGATACCTGTCCATAATTTTCAAAGTCACCACTAATATAATTTGATCGTTCAAAATTTTGAAGCGCACCGCACTAGATCAGAATGCAACCTTCTGGAGCTCATCCTCAAAGCTGATAAGCTTTCAGACTATGTCATGCAACTTTGTTCAGGAATTCTTTTATTGAAATTACATTGCACCGATTCAATTTTTAGTATATCACACACCAAACGGGTTACAATACCTGGGAGCAGTAATAAAAAATAAGCAAAATGTAAGATTTATTTACAATTAGTAACAATCTAGAATCTCTAGTTATAATCCTCATTAGAAGCAGCATTATAAATTTTATTTTTGATATTTATGGTATAATACGTTTTAATTCAAATACCTAATAGCCTTTTTTAGCCATACTGGTAATGTATTTAAACTATACTGGAAAACTTTAAAAGCAGAAAAACACTTGATTTCAATGTTATTTAGTTACATACATGCTTTAACGCACATGTTAGAATTTCATTGTTTAGTTGCTGTTTGTGCAGTTTTTGCTTTTTTCTTCCATCTCGCCATAATTATAATTATTATGAAAATTATCCAAACTCGCCGTTATTGATGGATATATGCCACTTTTTTCTTGGATCTGAGGAAAATAGGATGGCATCATGACTGATCATTAAATGTATATTGAAGTCCTATGGGGTCGAAACATGTTCAAGCCATTAAAATTAAAATTTTGGACGTACAATGAATCGGCACATACTGTAGATAACTAAATAACTAATAGGTGTATAATAATAATAAAAGTTTAATGTCATTTTCCTCATCCAAGGATGATGTCAGACACGTAGGCTTACACAAACTAATGATTTAATTGTGTAATACAAAAATTGTTTTATATCATAATGAATGATCTTTATAATATAGTATGTCATTTAATTGCCCTTTAATCAACTAGTTGATCAATTTATATAAAAGTTAAGGTATTAAATTAAAATAGAAAATGATAAAAGAGAGATGGCTTAAACCCATAATCATGATATTGAAAGGTTCAGAAAAATATAACAGTTTAAATGTATGTTCAGTTGTATTTGATTTGAATTATGCAGGACTGAAGAAATGGCAGATCGAGCTGAGAGGCAAGGAAATAGAGGAAGAAATAATAGAGGTGGGAGGCAGGGACAAAATGATCGACAAAATAATCAACAGTAGGACTAAACTATTATCTTTTTTGTTTTATTTTTATAGTTTCCACCATTTTGTCATATTGCATTGCAGTTTTTTTTAAAACCGGTTTTAAAAATCATAACCCAAGTTATATAAATTATAAGTTAAGCTTAAAAATAGGTGCCATAAGATTGCCTGCTGTGTTTTCTCTCCTTACAGTGTATCAGTATGTGACTAGTTTATGCTGTAATGGTTCTGGACACAACTGGTAATAAAAACTGTGACAAACTTTAAATATTAGACATATTTATTTGTTAATAGCATTCATAAAGCTTTAATTCTGCACTAATTTGCTATTAATTATTATGCTGCTATTTTGGACACAGCGAAAACAATGCCGCAGGAGGAGCGGGTCATGACTTTAGAGGTCAGAGACAAGGTCATGACCTTAGAGGTCAGAGACAAGGTCGTGACCTTGGAGGTCAGAGACAAGGTCAGCCCAGGGCTATCAGCGTTCAGCAGCTTCGCGATCTGACGCAGATGGAACCGGAAGCTTTAGTCTTTCAAATAGCCAGTCAGAGAGATCAATTTTCTGTGGCACTTAACGATTTGACCTTTCTAAAAAGACCAGAGGTCACCGAGCTGATTCTAGCTGTTCTTGTGCGAGCCATTGGATCAGTGACACATTCTGCCTCCGTAATACAGCTGTTAAATCTGGTCAAGCAGTCGATATTCCTTGAGCGCCATCTTTCCCATCATTTTACTGCCAAGACTTTTGAAGGTAATATGGGGAATGTTATATAAGATAATTAATTATATAATGATGTATGTATATAGTTATATTCATGTACATATTTTATCTTCGTAGGTATATATATATATATATATATATATATGTATATATATATATATATATATATATATATATATATATATACATACACATACACACACATATATATATATATATATATATAAAGATATATGCACATCTATATATATATATATATATATATATATATATATATATATATATATATATATGTATATATATATATATATTTATATTTATATATTAATATATAATATATAATACCTCTCACTTTGTCAGGGAACGTTCATTTTCTTTCTTCGCTCCTACGGCTAGGAACTCTCTACCTCGTGATCTTTGATCATGTTCTACTACTTCCACTTTCCGTTGTAGGTTGAAAACGTATCTTTTCCCACCATAGACTTTTTCATCCTGTCCGACTGTTTTTTTTTCACCAGACCGACACCGTTTAGGATCTTTTTTTCTTCAACACATGTTTTGTCAGATAGTTTGGGGTGAATCGATTTGTGGTGACATGTGATGGGGGACGTCCCTGATATCATCCTTGTATGAGAAAACGGACGTTAAACCATTATTATTATTATTATATCTATGTATAGACTTTTTTTAAAAACTTGTTTACTTTTAAAAAATCACCTTGTGTGTTCATTGGTCGACTATAAGTTTCTGGCGATTAGACCCCCTATATATTTATAATTCCTTAATAGCTGTGTTAATTACAGCTCTGTCATTGGTTCACAATCAATTTAAATTTATTTGCCCAGTATATATTGAAATTTTATTGCAGCGCCATAACGCTAAATGCATTTCTCGCATTTGTCAACTATAACTTTCTGGCGATTAGGCCCCCTATACATTTGCATTATTTCGCTATGTGATACTTTTCAGTTCAAGATATTAACGTTAAATAGAGCATAATTTGCGATGTGAGTAATTTTACTTACAATTGTTCTTTTTAGTGATAAGAATGTTACAAGTTTGTATAGGGTTCAGACCATGATTTAAGGAAGAGAGTAATGTCCCATTGATCCTCTATCATTCTCTTCATATAAGTGACTGTGCACATCGTATATGTCTAGTGGAGTCATATCATAAAGGTGTCTTACAGCTGCAAAAGCAATATAGCACATAATCAATAAACGCAATTGACATAGACATTTTGAATTAGAGTCTCTCATACATCGCTTACAATCTATTTTTGATTTGCAAGCTCTTCGCCTAAGACCTATGATATTATTATATATGGCTCTATGAATATTGTCTTTAAAATTATTTTCGCACACTCAGGTGTCAAGAGACGGCAGTATCGTCAATCCATCAAGCATGCTTTTACCTTATTGAGAGAACTTCTGAAACGTCTGCCTTCAAGCGTCGAAAAAGTCTTCATGGTGTATCCTATTATATCACTCAGCATCAACACGATGAGAGTTGAGGATCCTGATTTAGTTGATGACGAAATAGAAGCGTTGATAGCGGAGGTGAAGACAGGATGTGACGAGATACTTGCCGTCAGACGCAGGGCTGCTGAGGCCACTGAAGCAGGACAAGGGCAAGCTTACGGCGGAGAGGCTGCTAGTGAACCTAGGGAGCCACCGAACGACTACCGAGATATGAGCATCTTTCCCAGTCGTGATGACATGACTGCTGAGCCACCTTTCTTGAGGGAGGTCATTGTCAAGGGAGGATTTAAGGACACGCAGCATTATCTTGACGTTCAGTTTCGTCTCCTGCGGGAGGATTTTATTAGACCATTGCGCGATGGGATAATGGAGTACCGTGCCCTGCACAATGAGGGCGGAGTTTACGAGGGCCGGGCCGGTGGGCTTGTCAAGACTTGGCCCAAACGTTTGAAGGACGTCCGGATCTATCACAACGTGCAGATACTGAATCCAATATGCGCCCAGAACGGGTTGTTCTACCGGATTAGATTTGACGTGGGTAGGTTGAAGAACGTCCAGTGGCGCTACACCAAGAGGCTGATATATGGGTCGTTGCTGTGCATATCTAACGACGACTTTCATAACTTCTACATAGCAACCGTTGCCGATAGAAACCCCGAGTCTCTCAGGGAGGGAAATCTTACCATTAAGTTTGAAGCTAAGCAGGTAAGTGTCAGTGTAAAATAATACAGAGTACCCAATTTTCAGTCAATTATGTTAATATTTCAAGAATTTTATAATTTACTGTATGTGTCGTAAGCGGCTACCAAGACAGGCGATAGAGTAGACTCTGAGCATTACATATGATATTAAATATCTGCATATCTGATATATGATATTTGCATTGATATGTACATTAGACCTATCACATGGCTTAACTCTAGAAAGAGAGAAAGATATTTAATATATGACACCGACATTCGAGTGATCGAGCAGGAGTTTCATGCCATTAGACTTGGTTTAGCTTTACTTATCTGCCACTCAGTTATCAGCGGTAATACGGATCACTGTATTTCAGAATATTCGCAATCCATCATTACGAATGAACAAATGGTTTCTATTACTGGCAAACAGTGACTTATGTCGGTAGGTTTCTATACATGACAACGTGTTTCATTCAGCCATTCAACTCTAGACCCTTATCTATAGCCCCTAAGTAAAATGAGACTTAACTGTACGTTTAAAAAATTAGTCTAAGCTTCTGGTTGGTTGGAAACTACAGATGTAATTCTCTATGAGTGATATATTAAACTTAATTTTTTTAAATTTGCAAAAATTTAAACGAATGGAAAAGTCTCAAATAGGGGATTGACTGATGATATGATGTAGGACAGATAGGATTTGAGACAGTCTATTCGTATTCATACCCTAGTTAAACTGGGATTCAAAGGAAGAAGGAGAAGAATAGGATGATGATGATGATGATGATATAGTAAATTAATGTATGAAAAGTATATCAAAGTCAATTATTTTTTCGTGTTGATAGAATGATAATCTGTACTATGATTCGAATTATTTACTTAATGCTAATTCTTAGTAATACTGTGTAACGTAATTTGTAGAAGCTCTTTAGAATTTAATTTTATTACTAAATCTAACTTGTATATTAATTTAATTTATGCAACACCAAACAAGCTGTAGTTTCCATTCACTAGTGCTATATACATTTTAAAATTAAGTTTCTGAAAGATATACTACTAGTGTCATAGTCAATAATTTCATTATTAGGGCGAAGGAAGAAAAAAGAGGAAGAAAACTTTTCCATTCCTGTGATGGGGAGGATAAAAAGATGTACTAATCTAAATTTTGTTTTATAATAACAAAATTTTGATAGCTTATATTTCGGTTCGATTTGCTGCTGTTGTCATAATGTATGATTTCTTTATTAGGAGGAAGTGAGGCGTATCCGTCCAGACGAGAAGTTCCTTATGATAGAGACTTCCGCTTACTTTGAGGCCTACAGGCATGTTCTTCAAGCTCTGCAGCTGATGCAAAATGATGACGTCCCGTTTGCCGCGAACATTGTTCTGTGTAACAAAGAAATCAATGGGCCGCGATATCTGCTTCGTCCCGAGGAACCGACTTATGACCTAAGATCTTTGAGGCCTAGGCCTAGCGAGACGGATGAAAGCGAAGAAGATATTCGGAGAAGAACGAGGGGGTTGAATAATGTTGCTATCCTTCAAAGAAATCGCTGGCCACGAGGCGATATGCTGGGCTTGGATGACTCTCAGTTGAGAGCTGTCCAGGTGGCTCTAACCAAGGAGCTGAGCATAATTCAGGGACCTCCAGGCACTGGCAAGACGTACATTGGACTCAAGATCGTGCAGGCCCTGCTGAAAAACAAGACATTCTGGAGAAACGCTGACGAAGATTCGCCAGTACTAATTGTCTGCTACACCAACCACGCCTTGGATCAGTTTCTAGAGGGAATTCAGAGTTTTATCAAATCTTGCGGAAGGGAAGAGAATATTGCTGGAATCGTGAGGGTGGGTGGTCGCAGCAAGAGTAAAGAGATGGAAAGTTTTCTGCTGAACACCCTGCGGCGATCAATTCGTCTCGAACATGCCGTGCCCAGACGGATCTTCTCGGCTCGCCAAGAGGCAAGAGGCGAAATGGAGCACCAACAGCTGCGTATCGAAGAGATAGCGGTGAAGCTGGAAAGCATGGAGAGAGGATTGATCCATGAGCAAACTCTGAGAGACTTCATGCAAGAGAGTCACTTTGATAATTTAACTTTGGAACGACCTGCCAGTGACGATTCTGCATTTCTGTTTAACATGACCCACTCGGACAGGCAGGGTCCTTCTTATCTACCGGAGTGGCTTGGCCTTGGCGAACAGATTTTAAATGATTTCGCTGACGTACAAGACGAAGCTGAGAACGTTGAACCGCATGCAGCTGCTGCAGTTGCTAATCCTGGAGCATTAGCAGCTGCAGCACTAGATGCAGCAGCTGCAGCACCAGATGCAGCAGCTGCAGCAGGAAATGCTGAAAATGCTCAGCCGGTAAATGCCGAGGATGAATCTGACGACGAGCAAGAGCTCATCGAAGTCGACAACGAAGCTCAGGGCATCGAAGGACATCGACGACTACTGGGGAACGACGATGATAATGACAACATCCAGCACCGCGATGAGAGGCGCAGAGAACAGCACAATCGCGCAGTTAGAGAAGAACTGGTCGTGGATTTCGATGACTTGCTGAGAATTGTTGCTGACCAGGATGCTGCCTATGCCGCTGCTGTTCCTGGCTGGCAGGTCCCGCGTAGATCCAAATTACAACGTCGTCAGCGCTTGCGCAAGTGCCTTCAAAGCGCCAATGCAATGCAGGATCGAGAAGCCAACCGCGTTGGAAACATCTGGAATTTATCGATGAGAGATCGCTGGCGCCTGTATCGGCACTGGCTGCAGAAGTACCAGAGATCTCTAAAGCGTGTTGTGGCTGAGCACGAGGAGAGCTACAGCATCGCCGCTGAGAGATTGAGAGAGATACTGGAAGAGGAGGATGAGATGATCATGAGGAAGGCCTCTGTGATCGGGATGACCACCACTGGGGCGGCCAGATATCGGCAGGCGCTGAGCAGGATCAGACCAAAGATCGTTGTAGTGGAAGAGGCGGCGGAAGTCCTCGAGTCCCATGTGCTGGCTGCAATAGGACGAGGTTGCGAGCACCTGGTGCTCATCGGAGATCATCTTCAACTCCGACCGTCGACGTGTGTCTACGAGCTTCAGGAGAAGTACAACCTCAAGTACTCGATGTTCGAGCGTCTCGTGAAGAACGAGATAGAGGTGAGTGTTTAGAGGCAATGTTTTCTAATGATCAATAAGATGAGGTAGATGTGAGTGTTTAGAGGCAATGTTTTCTAATGATCAATAAGATGAGGTAGATGTGAGTGTTTACGAGTCAATGTTTTCTTATGATCAATAAGATGAGCTAGAGGTGAGTGTCTACAAGTCAATGTTTACTTATGTTCAATATGCTGAGATAGAGGTGAGTGTCTACAAGTCAATGTTTACTTATGTTCAATATGCTGAGATAGAGGTTAGTGTTTACAAGTCAATGTTTTCTAATGTTCAGTAAGATGAGATAGGGGGTGAGTGTTTACAAGTCAATGTTATGTTCAAAATGTTAAAAGAGTTTTGCAATCAACATAAAATCCAGAATGAACTGGAACATTTAATAGTCTTAGAAGTGTCATCTTTAATATATAGTAGATATGTAAAAATAAGAAAAAATTTATATTTGAGCATTTCTGACGAACTCCTTTAAGTACCCCTAGTGGCACCATTAATATCGTCAACATTGGCTTCGTCATACTCGAATATATTATTGTTGTCGACCTTCCAGACGTAAATCCATACTGATTGCCCTCAATGCTTGCCAAACCTCTCAACTGACACTCTACTACTCTTTCCAATACCTTCATTGTATCACTCAGCAACTTAATACCTCTGTAATTATTACACTCTTGAATGTCCCCTTTTCCCTTAAACACAGGTACTAAACAACTCAATTTCCATTCTTCTCTCATCTTGCCCTCCCAAAACTTCTTGTCAAACAAGTGTCTCAACCGCTCCACGGCTCTCCCGCCTACTATCTTCCACACTTCCACCGGAATACAATTTTAATTTTAGAAGTCAACGTAACTCCCCAAACACTTTATCTTATTATGTCTCTATCCCACTTTATCTTATATCTATATCCGACTTCGCCACTGGCTGGATCCAGTGGAAAAGTCGGTAAGATACTCGACTGCGGATCAGTATGTGGGGGGTTCAAATCCTGGTCTCGCCCGTCACTGGTATCGCTTTCGAGCGCAGAAACTGACGTTAACCTTAGGTTTAGCTTTTTATCTTGTTTTGCAACAGCTCTGCACATTGCAACGCCAGCATAGAATGAGACCTGAGATCTCAAACCTCATGAGGATAATCTATCCAGACCTGGTCGACGACGACTCTGTCAAAGACCACGAGAACATTCGAGGCATGGAGAAGAACCTCTTCTTCGTCAACCTCTTTGGAGAAGACCATCGAGTAGACGACATGAAGAGCTACGAGAACAATCTAGAGGCTCAATACGTGGTGGCTCTCTGCCGCTACCTCCTGCTCCAGGGTTACAGCCCCACTCAGATCACAGTCCTCACACCCTACTCTGGGCAGATGTACCTGTTGAGGAGACTCATGCCCAAGGCTGAGTTCGGTGGAGTGCGGGTGTGTCCAGTGGATAACTATCAGGGAGAGGAAAACGATATCGTGATCCTGTCTCTAGTTCGAAGCACCTCCGAGGTGTCTGGCAGTAAGAAGAAGAGATCGATTGGATTCGTGAAGGACGAGAACAGAGCATGTGTGGCGATGTCGAGAGCTCGTAAAGGTCTTTACGCTGTTGGAAATTTCAAGCAGATTTCAGAACAGAGCGATCTTTGGAGCAAACTCGTCGCGAAGGCAAAGGAAAGTAACCATTTTGGGAATGAACTCATACTCACATGCATCAATCATCCCAACGACTCACGGATCTTGGCTGGAGCACCGAAGGACTTCGCTCAGGCGCCGGAGGGAGGTTGCTCGCGCCTGTGCGGAGTGAGACTCGAGTGTGGACATGCCTGTGAAAGGGCCTGCCACTCCTATGACCGGCAACACAAGGACTATCGATGCCTGAAGCGCTGCGGCAAACCTCTTTCATGCGGGACAGCTGAGCATCGTTGTCTGGAGCTGTGTCATCCCGCCTGTGGCCCCTGCGGATACGAGGTTACCCGGGTGATGCCGAAATGTGGTCACAGGCAGAAGATGAAATGTTTGGAGAGAGTTGAGGAGTTTAGGTAATGTTGCTCAATGTGTGCATTTTAAGTTTAATTGTTTTGTGCATTTTATTTATGTATATCTGGGTTTTGTTCAATCAGCATTGAATTATAAATTTGTGTCTGTACCATGTATATAGTGAACGTTTTCATTAAAAAATGACTAACTAATTTTACTTGACTATTGACACAAATCTTGCTTGATTATTGACTAATTTTACTTGACTATTGACACAAATCTTGCTTGATTATTGACTAATTTTACTTGACTATTGACTACTCTTGCTTGATTATTGACTAATTTTACTTGACTATTGACACAAATCTTGCTTGATTATTGACTAATTTTACTTGACTATTGACACAAATCTTGCTTGATTATTGACTAATTTTACTTGACTATTGACACAAATATTGCTTGATTATTGACTAATTTTACTTGACTATTGACACAAATCTTGCTGGATTATTGACTAATTTTACTTGACTATTGACTACTCTTGCTTGATTATTGACTAATTTTACTTGACTATTGACACAAATCTTGCTTGACTATTGACACAAATCTTGCTTGATTATTGACTAATTTTACTTGACTATTGACACAAATCTTGCTTGATTATTGACTAATTTTACTTGACTATTGACACAAATCTTGCTTGATTATTGACTAATTTTACTTGACTATTGACACAAATCTTGCTTGATTATTGACTAATTTTACTTGACTATTGACACAAATCTTGCTTGATTATTGACTAATTTTACTTGACTATTGACACAAATCTTGCTTGATTATTGACTAATTTTACTTGACTATTGACACAAATCTTGCTTGATTATTGACTAATTTTACTTGACTATTGACACAAATCTTGCTTGATTATTGACTAATTTTACTTGACTATTGACACAAATCTTGCTTGATTATTGACTAATTTTACTTGACTATTGACACAAAATTATTGACTTTTTACTTGACTATTGACACAAATCTTGCTTGATTATTGACTAATTTTACTTGACTATTGACACAAATCTTGCGTGACTATTGACTAATCTTACTTGACCATTGACTACTCTTGCTTGACTGTTGACAAATCTTGCTTGATTATTGACTAATTTTACTTGACTATTGACACAAATCTTGCTTGACTATTGACACAAATCTTGCTTGATTATTGACTAATTTTACTTGACTATTGACTACTCTTGCTTGACTATTGACAAATCTTGCTTGACTATTGGCTAATCTTGCTTGACTATTGACAAATCTTGCTTGACTATTGACAAATCTTGCTTGACTATTGGCTAATCTTGCTTGATTATATTATTGACTTATCTGGTATAGGATATCGGCTCTTATCTTTCGGCTATAGAATTATCATCTTTAACTATTGACAAATCTAGCTCGACTATTGACCTAACTTGTTTGACTATAGACTTATCATCTTTGCATTTTAACTAAACGTGTTTGACCATTAACTAATCTTTCTTGACTATTTTGAACTTTTTAGATAAAAGTGGCAAGTTACTAAACATATATTTAGTATCTTACCCCTAAGGATTGATTGCCTATTTGTGTAAATTATACAAAATTTATAAGATTAGCCATTATTTCGTAAAGGATAAAATTAATTAGTAAAATAATAATTATTGCATAATGTACTATTCAGTGTAAGAACACAGATAGGATAAATATGCGTGTCTATTCAAAATCCTTAGAAAAAGGCTTTGAAATTTAAAAAGGCTAACATATATATATATATATATATATATATATATATATATATATATATATATATATATATCGTATTGACTTAATTTTTTGAATTTATGTCTTTTGGATTTGGAAAAATTATTTATTAATTGAATCTTGTTTGGCTATTAACTACTCTCTCTTGACTATATGGCACCTTTTAGACTAAAGTAGTGAATTACCATAGCCGCATATAATAATTAACATCAAAGCACAAATAGTTAACATCTCGTCTATTTTCGTGTGGTTGTTTTTATTTTGTATGGTATATGCTGTGTTTCGATCTAATAAACGTATCTCTCTCTCTCTCAGCGAAAATATCTGATTTTGTTGCCTGCCATTGACTACAGATGTCAGGCTGACTGCAGAGAAACACTGGCTTGTGGACACCCGTGTACCAACCAATGTGGAGAGGAACACTCTAAGTGTAATTTCCCTATCACGAAGAGGCTACCCTGCGGTCATAGCGTTCAATCACCCTGCCACACCCCTCCTACTGCTCCACCCCAATGCAAGCAAGGCTGCTCACAGCTTCTTCGCTGTGCCCACCGTTGTGTGGGCAGCTGCTCAGAGTGCCTTGAAGGTCGAGTCCATGCTCCCTGTCAGTCTAGGTGTGGTCGTACTCTGGTGTGTGGACACGAGTGTAGTGAGCCCTGCACTAAGAATTGCCCTCCCTGCGGCAAGCCCTGCGAGAACCGGTGTGGTCACAGCAAGTGTGGGCGAGTCTGCGGTCAACCGTGTGTACCCTGCAGAGAACCGTGTAGGTGGATCTGCGAGCATTACAAGTGTAGTCAGCTCTGTCACGAGCCTTGTGACAGACCGAGGTGTGACGAGCCGTGTAAGGAGAGGCTGAAGTGTGGTCACGAGTGTGTTGGGTTGTGTGGTGAGATCTGTCCAAGTCTCTGTAGAGTCTGTGACTACGAGGAGCTGACTGCGATCTTCCTCGGTGGAGAAGACGATGATGATGCGAGATTTGTGCAGCTAGAAGATTGCGGGTTTGAGATTAAAACTCTTTGAGATTAAAAGGACTTAAGATTATATCAATATTTCAGATTATAAATATTTCATATGATTGATTAAATGAATAGAATTATTTGTCAGGGTTTCTGTTTCGTTATTTAAGTAATTCTGAAAAAGAAAACATGAGTTTAAAATTAGAAATATTTTCAGCCTGTCGAATATAATTAAATTGTCATATCAGCTAAGTTTCAGCTCAGATCTGATTCAAAATCTATGAACCGGGTTCTTGTTTTACTGCATTTCGATACCTTACATTGATAATTTAAAATTTAATTTAAATGAAGTGAATTTTAACTAAGTCGCAAGCCAAATAATTGGCATTTCATTGGATAAAGTTGTCATTTCAAACATACTTTCGAATTTGTCTATCATTTAAGTTTAAAATTAAAAAGTTACATAATTTGAGAAGAATCACTGTGGGTTTTAGGCTTACAATCTTTAGCAAAGCTGTAACCTTTCAAGAATAACCTTTAAATAACCTTTGAATAACTTTTAGCAAAGTTTAACCTTTTCAAAGTTTATTTTTTAGAGATGCATTTTTTAAAAATGCATTTATAAGAAAGGATACGTGTTTGTAAGAAGAGGTACTATTTGTATTTTACGAAGTGATATAGATCTTTTAGAAATTATATGTGTTTTTAAGAAAAGATGTGCTTTAAGAAAAGATGTCTCTTTAGAAAAGATGTTAAAGATGTTAAGATGCAATGTAATTTTAGGAAATATATGACATTTTTTGTATGTATATTTTTAAGAAGAGGTTTGTTTTTTAGAACTTGTGTATTTAAATATTTAAAAAGACAAATATTTTAAATATATGTTAAATATTTATCAATGTCTCTACTGGAAATACTGAAAATCTGCTGGAATTCTAAAACTCTACTGGAAATATGGGAGATCTACTGAAATTTTGTTTTGTCTACTGGAAATATTTGGACATTTAGGTAGAAAAGATATTATCACAAAATGTCCATTTGAATGTGCTAAATGATCTACGTCTGTATGAGTCAACACTTATGATTGTAGACCTGATTGTGTGGTTACACAGGATCGCTATGATCTCAGGGGCTATCAACTTTACCCTTTAAATGTCTGCAAAAAATCATATCTCCGCCGAAAATTCAAAAAGATACGGCAAGTTTACGAAAGTGCCCAATGGAAATCTGTGGCTAAAATTTTCATATGGACTTTAAAAATGTCTTTATTAGAAGTGTTTTTGTTTTCATTTTTGCAGACATGTGTTTGAGGTCAACGGGCTGGATCACTGGATGGACAGTAGAGATAGTAATAGTGGAGATGATGATAATGGTGCCACGGGTGGTAATGGTGATAGCATGCAGAATGGTATTGACATACAGATGAAGAAATGTCCACGCTGCAACATCCCAATTAGACGCAATCTTCGCTATTCAGTAATCATCAACACCATCCTCGGTGACATAGAGCAGGTCAAGGAGCGAGTGCTAGTGGGAGCTGGTAGCCTGGAGACGAATAAGAGAAAACAAAAAGAGCTTGTGGAGAAGTTGAAGCAACTCAGGGATAAAATTCCACCGAATCTGCTTGTTAACGTGGAAGTTTATGATCTGAGACTGAAGGAGCCGGCTTTGTCTGTAGATATCTTGAACTGCATTGAGAATGTATTCATTCTACTGGAGCACGTCCTTAAGTAAGAGATTTAACATAAAAAGTATTATAACTTGCTTTTGCTCTTTTTTTGGAAATGGTAGTCTTCCCTTTTCTCTTGAATCCCAGTTTAGCTAGGGTAGAGATACGAATAGACCTTCTCCACCTGTCAATCCCCTATTATTTATATCTCTCGTAATCCTCGCATCCCAAGTCAGCTGTGGTCTGCCTCTTTAACTGAATAAATGTATATTTCATTAATAAGCTGGATTTTTAAAACTACCGATAATACTAACAACGATAGTGATGCTGATGATTCTGACGATGATAGTGGTAGTGTTTGACGATGATGATGGTGATGATTGTGATTTAACGTACATTTCATTATCCAAGGAGGATGTTATGGATATATTCACAGGACCTACTACTGCAAACACGTAAAATAATTTAAAAGTATTGCACGTTTTGAAAGAGACTTAATCCCAAGCTGTGCTGCTCCAGTAAACAAAAGACGGTCGGGATAGATACTGTACATTTACGATGCTCAAGCTCGTGTTTAAAAGTGCATTTATATCTACATGTAGACAGTGTTACCCGTACATGTATCTTTAATTAGCTGATATCTGGATTTTTGTAGTAACGGATAAAATATTTTCTTTCCCTTTTAACAATAAGTACAGTTATTACTAATATGAAATTTTAAAGCAGTGCTGATGTTATGAGTGGTAGTCTTGTAGTTACGAGAAGTATATGAGACAATGTAGTATACGAGAAGAAGCGTCTTGTAACTGATACCTTTTTCATTTCAGCTGGAAATCATCGGCGGACAGGTTGAAAAAAGATTTTGCAAAAGCGTCTGCTGAAACGTTACGTGATCTTCTGAAAGCTATCCATCAATCCAACACCCTGGAAACGGCTTTGCTGCGTCCCAGAGTTCTTCTGAGCGAGCAGGAACTGACGGAATTACAAATGGAAGTCACAAGATACGATCTTCTCAAAACTACCTTGGAGATAGTTAATCAACTGAGGAGTGGACATCATTTGAGAGTGACCGGACGTCAGAGAGGCCTGTTGGACGCACTGCTGGACGTGCTGCAGAGTGGCAATCCACTTAATGGGAGGACGGAGGAAGAGGCTCGGAGTCTCTTCAAGGAGCTCAAGTCGGTCATGACGGGACTGGGAATAAGTGACGCAGAGAGGGTGGAGATACTTAAAGCAATGGGGCTTCAGCAAGGTCACTGGTTCAAGTGTCCTAATGGTTAGTCAATGGTGGTTCATGGTCATTGTTTTTCTGAGACTTAGTATATATATATATATATATATATAGACCCACCCATATGTGGAAATGAAGAGGAAGGCGGAAGACAGAGAAGAGTGGAAAGAGTGGAGGCGTTATGTACCATGGACCTGCCAGTAGGCAGTGCACTAATAGAGAGAGAGTATATATGTATATATATACACTGTGAGTCATAAAAAAACATGTGCGCAGTATTTCATCCACAACTTTGACATTTGTGAACCGATTTTGAAAATTGTTTCAGAATTATAAAGTAGAAGAAAAGTATCAATCTTAAATCTAGTTTTTGTGACAATTCCGGTATATTTTAAACAATAACAGACGATTTTACAAACATAGTCTGTCTTTGTTTAAATTTTAAAATGGTGTTTACTAAAGCAGATTAAGAGTTCACAAAAACTTGTACCTCTTAAAGGGTTGTGGCTCACATTGGTTGATTGCCGAATTTCCAACAAAAAACTGGATTCTGGGAGGGCCAGATTGCTTATTAAAGAAATTACACCGAAAAGAAGAAAATAAATAACGTGGACGAGTTGAAGCAACGCCTGGTGGACGTTTGGCAAGACATGAAGCAATCTGTCATTGATAAAGCAATAGATGAGTGGCGCAAGCGTCTCCGAGCTTGTATTCCAGCTAAAGGAGGGCACTTTGAGCATAATTAAGCTTTGACAGTTGACAGTAGCAGTATAATACTGCTTGTTTCGTTTTTTGTTAAGCCACGGATTTGTAAACATTCTGTAGCGATTGATTTACTTAAACTGAATATTTTCAGTCGCGCATATTTTCAAGCACTGCTTCAACGCAAAAATAATAATTAACAGAGTCACTTAACGTTATTTTATAGCAAATGTGTTCCTGATTATACCTATGCAAAAATTTAAAAAATCGGTTCACTAATACCTAAGTTATGGGCGAAATACTGCGCACATGTTTTTTTTTTGACTCACAGTGTATATACACATTTATATACGCGGCATATATATACTGTATATATAGGCCTATATACAGTATATATATATATATATAAAGAGGAGGATTCTTATTGTTGTGGGAGTGTTGTAAGAATAGAGATGTAATGTGGCATTATTTAACTAAATAGTCCATTACAAACGAATACAGTTTAAAATTAATTAGTAATGGCTTTGCAGCAGTATAGGTATAGGTCAGTGTATTTATTTAATTAATACATTAAGGGCATCATCAGTGACGGATGAATAGTGGCCCTTGCATCTAATAATAATTTTAAAACCAATTTTTAGTTTAAAAAAACTAAAAAAGGGTTACTTTAACACAAAGTTATACGATTATCATATATTTTGCATCTCGTTGATCTTTGTAATACAATTGCGCACGCAGTCAACTTCAGTCTATATCAGTTATACATTTATCTCTAATTGATTTGTGTGTTTCTATTGGTTGTGTTGCTTTATTTTGTGTCTTATTATTACCATTTTTGATCAACGGACCGGCTTTTGTTTAGGACCCTACTTCTCCTCAGCATAATTCTTTTGCTGATAGGTCTGGGTGAATTGACCTGTAGCGATGTGGGCTATGGGAACATCACTCACATCATCCTGGGATGGGGAAACGGACGTTAAATCTTTATTATTAATATTTTTTATTGCCCTGGGCTGTATGGAGTTTCTAGGGCCCAGGGCTAACGGCAATATATAAGATGGACTTTATTTAATTAAAAGAACTATTAAAAAGAAATGCTTAAAATAATTCCTAAACACTCTGGGAGGCCGCATTCGACAATGTGCCACGAACGCAGACAGCATTATTACTTTATTATTATTATTATTTACTATTATTATTATTATTATTATTATTGTTATGATTATTATTATCATCATCAGCATCATCTTCAGCATCATAATCATCGTCATCATTATCATCAGCATCATTACCATCACCATCAGCAGCAGCATCATCATCACCATTATCTTTTCCGTCATCGTCATCATCATGTTTTATTGTTATGGGCCTTCAATGTCTGAAATAAACGAGTGATGTTGATTGCATCAATCTTGTTACAGCTGATGGATGTAGGTCTATTGATCTACTGATTGATCTACTGATTGATTTCAGGTCACGTGTATGCTATTGGAGATTGTGGGGGGGCGACGGAAGTGGCAAAGTGTCCAGAATGTGGGGAGGACATCGGTGGTCAATCCCACGCGCTGCTCCCAAGTAACAGGCTGGCTAGAGAGATGGATGGAGCCACTCACTCAGCCTGGCCTGGGTCGAATATGGGAGGAAATGATGATTAAATATCCGTCTCTCTGGACACGATCCAACGATCAGCATAGAGTCCAACCAGCATGTTCAATGCAATGTTCACACAGTGTCGCTAACAACCCTTTAAAAACTTTATTAAGTTCTTCAGCACAGACTTTGTTGTTTCTTCTGATTTAACTCTAATGGCTAAAGCAAGTAAGGTTGCAAACTACAATGTGATTACATTGTAGTTTGTTATCAGTAGCTCTTTACGTGCGCTGGGGGTCAGTGTGTATGGGATCCTAATCCCACATCCTAATTAATTTTATTAGGATATGGGATTCTAATTAATTTATGGTAGGCGTAAAGACACCGGGAGCTTCTAGTTAGAGTGGTTTATGTACGACGTATTCTGTTTGAGGACCTGCCTCTATATCTCTAATGATTCTGTTACGTTATAACCATTAAGCTTACATATCATGTGTGCAATTTAATTCTAATTAATTTATCGATTCCTAGTGATCTTAAATACTGGAGACGCTGACTTGTATTAAATAGCTTGTTCATTATTTATCTTATTAACATTATAGCTTGTTCATCATTATTGCTACTGACGTCCCTGACATCATCCTTGTATGAGGAAACGGACGTTAAACCTTTATTATTATTATTATCTTATTAACATTGCAGCTGGATAATCCCTCCAATCATGAACCGCTAGATGTCCTTGGAGACCTCGCCGTCGTCATAAAGACGACTGCTGACTTTGTTGATTTAGAATGTCTCAACGGCTCAAAATGTAAAAGCATCAAGCAACATCATGAATTTTTAAATGACTTTTCCAAAGGTCCTGGGATCAATTTCCTGTAGAGCTGATCAGAGAGTAAAATCTCGAACACTCATAAGACTCATAACATGAACAATGGACCATAAACTGCCTAAGGATATAAGCATATGGTAATAAAACTGATAGATATTATCATGGTTGATCAGTAGGTGTTGTATCATGTAGTGACGGATAAATGGGTGGAGTCAAGTGATCATTAGATCACCGCATCGAGTTGATTAGACACTCGTCTTCAGACTCTTGTAGTCATAGAATAAACAATTTCGTAAGGAATCAATTTATAGCAAGGTCACAAGGATGCAGTCACGTGACGTCCCTGACATTAGCTTATGGCGAGAAACTTGACGTTAAATTCTTACTGTTTGATTGATTTATGCTCTAATCCCAACGATATAATTACAGACTTCTCTACAGCAGTTTGAATTTAGCAATAAAAAATTAATTATCTTATTTATTTATTTACTTTTGCTAACGTTGTATGTTTTACATAACATATCTCTTGCGCGTCTGTCAAATAGCACGATTTATTCGCTGTACATGCGACAACGGCTACACATGAAACATTGTATAACAAGCTAAACGCTGTAATCTATTCTTGAATGCAATGTGTAACTTATCTTTTAATTAACTATAATATGTGGTCTACGTGCGTTTAATTTTCTTGTTAAGTGAAGTTTGATAGGAGTATATTTTAATTAATCACACTCTAAATATTCTAACATTGACTGATAGACATTAAGATAGAAAATTGATAAGACATTTGGAAGGGGATATGACGTAACGATTAGAGCATTCGCTTGGAAACAATGGCCTGGATTCAAAGTCCAGGACAGTCTGCTACTAAAGGACAACCCCTAGGGCCCAGGAAGGTTAATCGCCGACGATGTCTGTCAATTGACGCTATCACGAGCAAAGATAGGTTTAATCAAGGAAGGGATTAAAAACAAACCAGGATCATATAAAGCAGTCTCGAAGATCGGTCATCGATCGTGACACAGCTATAGAAATGATCGTTTAAAAGTGTTAATTTTTAGCTCATTACATGGGATTGTTTAATGGTGATTATAAAAGCTTAGCGAATGAACTTATTTTTATTCATTATCTAATTATGAAATCAAACATTCCAAAATGTATAAATCCAGAAAAGAGAACGTAAGCTGACAATAAAATTAAGTACTATTTCATACGAAGTCCCATTATATTATTATTAGCATAAAAATTCAAAACAAGACATTTAACATAAGTATGAAACCAAATACAAACAGAATTTAATATTAGCTAAATATCAATTAGAAAGCGACGAATAAAGCTGTACTAGTTCCAGTATTATCTACAAATCAGGCTAGACACAGAGCACGAGCAGCAGACTACTTCTGCAGAAAATAGCGAGAAGAAGATCCTATACAAAACAGATTCAGAGTATTATGCGAGAAGATTCTGCTAGATCCTCGAGAAGCTGTAACGAAAAGAAGTGAAATACAAAGCAAGTAACTGACAATTACTAATCACAACGCGTCTGCCGCATGCTATTGATGGCCTAAAGAAAGACTAGATTTCTCTGTAAATTTGACCACTTAATGTCTGAACCGATACATATATATATATATATATATATATATATATATATATATATATATATATATATATATATATTATATATATATACATATATAACCGATATACCTAGAAGACCCATGGGATATTGCCCGTTCAGGACCGTCAACGATGGAATAAATATAACATAGATTAATATCAAGCATCCACGAATTGTTCGCTGCTCGTTACAAAATTTAAGATGTTATAAATAACCACCGAACAGCACTGGAATCAGCGACATATAAACTTGCTACTTTCACATCTTCACGAGCTAAACCTTTCTGCTTTAATTTGCTAAACTGTTAAAGAAAATCGGAGTATCCTAAATTATAATCCTACCAGAAGGCAAATAATTTCATTCAATCAAAAATCTAACAAAAACATAACACAAGTTTCCTACTAGTTGTTTAAAAAGGAAAACATTATGTAGTGCAAACTCAAAAGTCTGTTTCAGCACCAAAGCATATATCGTCAAAAACAGATCGGACTCGGTGTCTAACACATGACTTCATTAATTGACGTATAATATATATTAATATATACTAGACTAAGGGGAAAAGTCTATTACAAGAGATCATAGAAGGTAGAATGGAAAGAAATAGAGGAAGAGGCAGGCCGAGATTAGGTATGTTAGATGATTTAAATACCCAGCGTTATATACCATGGACCTGCCAGTAGGCAGTGCACTAAGAGAGAGAGAGAGATACCAGACTATTAAACGAAACATAACACAAAGAATCCACGGCGCTGAAAGATTTTAAAACCGACAGTGTTACTAATGATTTAAAATAAAAGTATCTAAAATAATATTTTATTTTGTGAAGTATTCTATAGTTTTTACAACATCCTTAATAAATAAAAAAGAAGTAGATAAACTTGTCGTTGAATACAGAAGTTGTCAGTAATTGTAAATGACAATATGTGCGGGAGTCAAATACTGGGCTCGCCGTCACTGACATCGCTTTCGAGTGAGGAAACTGACGTTAATATTAGCTGTACTAGCTGTAGCTGTACAACAATGGCAAAGAAATTAAAATTTACAAACTATCGTCTACTACCTTAAAACAGTTATCACTCAGCAAAATAGAGAATTGCCACTACTACGATTCCTCTAAAGCAATTCTCTATAAAGCAGATCTGAGATTTAACATCTGAACAACGAACCAGGTACAACGAAGAAACAGCATTAATAAATTGAAAATAACAAATAATTGGCTAAAACTGTAATACACTGCATGATTGAAAACACATAGTATCGATGTATAGAGCACAATAAAGCTAATATATTACCGAAGTTCTTTAAGAGTATTATGCAAAAAGTCGAAGTATCCATTCCTAAATTTAGAGATGTTTCCAGATAATTTCGGATCAGGACTCGATCCATCGTCCAGGTTAAGTCAGCGGTTAAAGTGGGAATGGAGAGCTAGGGGAACGGTCAGAAATTGTCGGGCCCCTTTTTAACCCTTTCTTTACCAGGATTTATTTTTGGAACTAGAATAATGCGACGCTATTGGTCAGTTTGGATGCTAAGCATTCCGGATAATTGGTCTCTATCGCATCCAGACAGAAACAACGTCTTAGTTGCGTATGTGGACTTTTACGCTCGTAAAATAAGGGGTTGTTATTGAAAGTCATAGATATAACTTATAATAGGAGATGGACTTTAAAGTACCAGCATCAAAGAAAGGGTTTATTTCTTAGTATCTAATATGAGCCCCCAGGAGGGGAACGCACCTAAGAAAAATTAGAGCTATGGGAACGTAGCCCCCACCGCTTTAACCACTGAGTCAAGTGTGCTACCGACTAGACCAATCAACCGGAATTCAAATACAGCCTTGGTATAAGTCAAATATATTTACTACAAGCATAGAGTATTCGATATTATATTACACAAGAAAGAACCAAGTAGAAATAAAATGAATTTTGATTTCATTAGTAACAGATTGATCTACAAAAATATGAGTACAAAAACTATAAAAGAATACGGCTTTCTGGATTAATTTCGACCATTCATCAACAACTTTTAGATTCTTATGTTTATATGCTCTTCGACGTGGATATCTTTCAAATTCCAGAGAGATTCTGGAAGAAATCAGCACTAATGCTAAGTAGAAATACAGACAGATTAAAACTAGCACAACGGACTAATACCTTAGCACTAATTTGAAATAATTGACTGAAAATCATTAGCATTATTAAACTAAGACTCATTGTACGATCTACGGTCTTTAACATCTGCAAGCAACTAATCACAATCTCCAAAACTGATTAAGCAAAAAATACGACATTTCAGGCATTCACATAGGGGGCCTAATAAACTTTTTACAAAGAGAAAACACGTCAACATACAAACACATACCTTGGCCTAATTCTAACAGAGTGCAGTTAGAGTCGAAATTGATTCCACATTTCATATTAAACGAATTCAAATCCTATGCAACTCAATAAAACACTATCTGATATACATGCCATTAAATGGATATCAATATTTAAAGTTGAACATCCATTTCAGCAACATTCCTTAAGAGATTTTGTAACATCCAGAATTATTTCTTACTATTATTATTTCTTCTTCTTAGTATTTCTTGCATTAAACAACCACACTTTATTTTGAAGAGCAAACCGTATGGTTGAATAAATGAAGTTTCAGGCATGATCGGTAACTTCAATACACTAAACATAATTACTGCATTGGCTTAATTCAACATCATACGAAAATCGGATATAAGATGATCTGAAACTTAAGATGAGAAGGTAAACAAAACAAACATCCTGAATTGTTGAAAATGATAGAAAAGTCATAATTTTATTCAACAAACAGAAATATACAAGCAGTACGATATATACACAGAACACAGAACAATAATACAACTACATATTAGGTAGAGGTCAGATGAAGCAGTAAGGGAAGTTAATCTTACTACATAATAGAGGAGTAGAGGAGAAAATGGTGTAGAACTACAATAATATTAATGATTAAATTATTTCAAAGAAAATTAACGAATGATATATCTTAATGTTGTATACAATAACTAATGCAGAACTACTAGCATGTGGGTAAGGTGTTTGACTGCGGATCAGTATTTACAGGTTCAAATCCAGTGAGAGGCCATCGCATATAGAGAATTGACGTTAAACTATGCTTTAGACTCTAGGCTTTAAACTTAGATAAAAGATCAAAAATAGAGTAGATTCTCCAGTGTAGAAAAACTATACCTAAATTATAACGTACTTCCTTTCCTGTTAATTTGTTACTTAAGCTATAACATAGCAAACTAATATTTAAATGCATTCGCTCTCATAACACTAGACCTATATCTAGCGCTAGTGAAGAACTCCTTGTAAACAGGACTGCAAATCATGATTACGAAACTAGATTGTCACAGTCTAATTATTTATATCTTCATTCCAATCACACATATTTCACCTACATCATTTTTCTAAAATAATATACCAGATTCTATAGGAACAGCTCTAAATTTGCAGTTTTCAAATTAAAAATAAAATAATAAATCTTACTTATTCACAAAATGGTACACTATGTGTATAAAATTTCTTCCCCCCATATATTTAAGGTGACTAGCCAGATAGGACACTGCTTTAACTAGTAACCGATTGTATGGCATTTTGCTTTTGTCGGTAAGATATTCGACGATGATATATTGCTCTATACCTTATATGTCTGTTGTTGATTTATCTTGAATTAATTAATTAATATACATTTTCTATCTCATAGAGATTAAGTCTTCAAACCAAAGACACACACAGAGAAGGATCCACAAGGATCATGAGTGCCGTAATTAGAAATCTTCTGCTGTCTGATCAATATACTCTTAGATCACTGACTGATTCACCTAACTTCTACCAGAGGAGGGAAAGAGGGAGAGAGAGAGAGCTGCCTAGAGTAACGAGCATTTTCTCATTGGTCGAATGGGAGCCTGGGGTGTGAGTACAGCGCGCACTGATTCGTCGAATACCTGCAGTAGGTTATAAAAGCACAATGCAATTAGTCACATTACGCGCACTGATTCGTCGAATACCTGCAGTAGGTTATAAAAGCACAATGCAATTAGTCACATTGCGCGCACTGATTCGTCGAATACCTGCAGTAGGTTATAAAAGCACAAGGCAATTAGTCACATTACGAGAAACAGTACTAGAGCAGGATCATGTTAAACAGTACTAGAGCAGGATCATGTTAAACAGTACTAGAGCAGGATCATGTTAAACAGCACTAGAGCAGGATCATGTTAAACAGTACTACAGTAAGATCATGTTAAACAGTACTACAGTAAGATCATGTTAAACAGTACTACAGTAAGATCATGTTAAACAGTACTACAGTAAGATCATGTTAAACAGTACTACAGTAAGATCATGTTAAACAGTACTACAGTAAGATCATGTAAAACAATACTACAGTAAGATCATGTTAAACAGTACAACAGCAAACCTGTTTAAGACCGCGTTGAGTGAGCGCGGAGCACTCTAGATATTTAATGGCTCTGATCTTTGAAGCAACTTTCAAACCCTGCTCTCGTTTGATTGGTTGAAGGTTACTGGCTGCCAGTTGGTTTATCACGTCCTTGTCCTCTCTCAGATCTATCTTAGTGCCTGTAAATCATGCGTCAGCAGATTACTTAAAAGCATTTGATAGGTTGAATATTAGTAGATAACTCAAAAGCTTTTGATAGGTTGAATATTAGTAGAGAACTCAAAAGCATTTGATAGGTTTAAGATTCGTGGATAACTCAAAAGCATTTCATAGGTTGAATATTAGTAGCTAACTCAAAAGCATTTGATAGGTTGAATATTAGTAGAGAACTCAAAAGCATTTGATAGGTTTAAGATTATCGACAGAAGACTGAAATAAAGGCCTGTGATTATTATCAAAACGATGTAGCTAAGTGTAGCGTATTTGCTGTTATACAGTAGTAGATGGCAAGGCTTCTGTTCTCTTAAATGTTACATTTTTTCCAATTATACTATAGATGAAACTAGTAATATCTATAGTGAAACATTTTACAGTAGCGCTTGATGTTTGGAAACAGCTGGATGGTCAAAACTGATTAGAGGTGCGAAATCGTTAGTTTAAAGCAGTTCTGGATGAGCGTAAACCCGAGAAAGCCGTTGTAGATCCTGTATCTCTCTCTTAGTCAATCTCCAGGGGCAAGGACAGGTCAAGATCTGCATACAAACTGGATTAGAATATCGAGCAGAAGAAAACGTGTAGTAAGAGTTGGGTTACGTTATCTTAAGTGTCGACCTAATTATGAACTTTTATTGATAAGAGAAACTATGGCAAACAAGAATATAGGACTAAGTAATAAGGCTTATTACTCAACCCAATGAAAGGGTTCATTAATTTCAGGTACAGTTTATCAGATAATTAAGTAGACCAGCTATATACTGAAAATATACCCGGTTACATATTTACAGTACCAGTACAAAGGCTTACTAGCGTGAATTAACCAGTAATTTTAACAACAAGAGATCTCAACTACTCACCAACAAGTATAATGGCGGCATCAGGACAATGATGCTTTACTTCTGGGTACCATTTAGTACAGATATTTTCATATGAAGATGGACTCACTACACTAAAGCATATGAGAAATACATCCGTCTGCATCGAAACACAATATAATAAATTACTTAGCAATTTAATCATTCTAAAATTATCAAGAAATAAGTTATTCAGTCATATCATATATATATACACACACTGGAGACAATGATACGTGCAACATTTTTACCAATGCTTTAATGTCACTGCTATCATAACGTCACTCGGTCAGGCCCGTGGTAGTTCTACAATGCAATGAATCTATTGCCACATGATAAGCCTAGCAGTCATGATGTGTAAATATAGCAGACTTCAATAATATTGCAACATCAGGGCAGGAATGCTCTCTCACGGAAAATGGATGCTGATTTTTATCTCAGCTATATAATATATTATCTGTTTTGATTTCTCATTATTACATATATATGGTTTAAGTCAAAAGAGCTGCAGACTAATTATAAATCCATTCTATAACTATGGGGATATAGTCTAATTAAACTTTCCCTACAGCTCAACACACAGCTATTTATTCTCAGCCTACATTGGTAGAAGTAGTTTTAAAATGCAATGAATTTCTAGCCACACTCTCAGCCCAGCTATACCTAAACAGCATAAAGTATTTATCATGGCTTTCTCTCTCTCCCTGGTATTCTACCTAATAGCATATCCAAGGCATGAACATCCAGCTTAGAGATCTATGACAGTTTGCATTCTTCTAAATTCATCACAAAAAACCCAAATAAAAGTTAAGAGTATCCCTGACACCTTAAATTACCTAAACCCTAAATCTTCAACTCTATCCGTAATCCCTGAACCAAACATATACAAGATTCCGACAATGTGACTCTTTGCAAAATCTGTATATATTAACTACAATGTAAACGGGTGCAAAAAAGCACACATGCATCTAGGAAATATGGGAATTTTTAAATGAATTTGGATTTGAACCTGCATCTCTCAATCCTAAGATGGACGTTCTAGCAATGTACCATTCGACTCTCAAGAAATCACTGTATAGAAATTTCGTATATACGAAAAAGTTGTTTTAATTAAAATGGCAATTATGACGAGGCTATGAAATTTGTACTCCCAGAAATTTCTAGAGGACAAATGAGAGAGCTGTAATTACCGTTATTATTTAGGAATTATAAATATGATGCTGTGATTATATTAAACTATATACCAGCCACATATTTATGCCCCTCAAATGACAGAGCTGTAATAAGGCTAACTATTAAAGAATTACAAATATGAGGTTATGACATCAGCCTTATCTCAGACAGAGAGAACTGGCTCATTATATTAGCTACTTTTAAGTATTTTGAAGTTGAAACTGGTAAACATAAATCCGCTGAAAGTGATCCGCTGTCGAAACGATACTCGACAGCGGATCAGTATGTGCGAGGTTCAAATCCTGGGTTCGCTCGTCAATGACATCGCATTCGAGTGAGGAAACTGACGTTAACATTAGCTTTAACTTCTTTTTTTAACCAACACGCACACAACCGACCTGTGGATATATGATATTATTATTAGATATACATGTATACATATAAACAGGTATATATATATATATATATATATATATATATATATATATATATATATATATATATATATATATATATACAGACTGGGGCAAAAAAAAATAATCCCCTGAAATGAAAATCTATTGAGCAGGAAAAATATTACACCGTTTCTATGAAAAAAGTGCAAAATCAGTTTTAACAAGGCTTTTTTTGCCAAAAGTCTTAATAACTTGGACAAAACTCAAAATAGTTTTACAAAATTTTCGGAGCTTCCAGAGGAGGAATTTCTACACATATCCTGCAAATTTGGTGAAAATATATTCAGAAGTACAAAAATACAGCATTTCTTCGAAAAAAACTGTTAAAATCAATTTTAGCAAGGCTTTTAAAACAAAAGTACCGGACATTTTCTTAAAATTTAGGAATAATTTTAACATAAGAACGAATTTTAAGCATCATTTTTGAAGCAGCTAACAAGGTAGTGCAGGCTTAAACTCCACCACTTAAATAAATGGCCCTTTTCAAGTCGTTATTTTCTTTAAAAGGAACGACTGACATTTCAAAAAGCCTTGTTAAAATTGATTTTAGCACTTTTCTCGTAGAAATGCTGTAACTTCGAAACTAATGAAAATATTTTCATCAAATTTGCAGGATATACGCAGAAATTCCTCCCATAGAAGTTCCGAAAATTTCGTTGAGATATTGCGAGTTTTCTTAAAGTTATTGAGATCTCGCTAGGGGATTTTTTTTCCCCCAGTCTGTATATATATATATATATATACAGGGTGAGTAAAAAAAGATTACACCTGCAAAAAGTTGGAATATCTCAGGCAACTCCTAATATTTTCAAATAAAAATTTTACCAATTACAAAAAGACTACTTTGTGATGGGGTGTCCAATTTTCATCCATTTTTGTACATAGATTGGTCAGTTATGCAAGTTTCAGCAGAGCAACCCCTCATTTTTACCTAAAAATGTCGTTTGCAACAACGGTAAGGGCATATTGCACTTCATTAACGAGAAGGTAAAGGTGAACTCTCAAAATTACGTCAACACCTTGCTTCCGGAGCAGTTTGATGATTGCTATGTTCTTCTACCAAATGGTTTCATCTTTCAGCAGAATGGTGCTCCGGTTCATGCATCACGTCATGCACAGGAATGGATCAGCGAGAGAAACCCGGATTTCATTAAGAAGAATGGATGGCCTCCAAACTCTCCCGATGTAAATCCTCTGGATTACTAAGTCTGGGGAACCACGCTGCATCTCTATCAGAAACACCAGCCGAAGCCTAAAAACAAGACAGAACTGCAGGAAGTGCTACAATCAATCTGGGAGAGAGTGCCGCAAGCTGGAATCAACAAGGCTGTCCTAGCATTCCGAAAGCGACTGCAGTTCTGCGAAGCAGCGGGAGGAAAGCATATCGAATTGTCAGCAATGCTAGCAGATAGATACAATTTGTTCTTTCTGAACCACTACAACAGCCCTTTTCAGGGCCAAAATAAAAATAAAATTAAATATAATTTATATTATTTATTTATATTATTGTACAGTACATTAAAAAATGGGGGGTTGCTCTACTAAAACTTGCATAACTAGCCAATCTATGTACCAAAATGGATGAAAATTGGCCACCCCCTCACAAATTAGCCCTTTAGTAATTGGTAAAAGTTTTAGTGGAAAATATTAACAATAGCCTGAGATATTCAAACTTTTTGCAGGTGTAATCTTTTTTTTTTACTCACCCTGTATATACATGTATATACATGTATATATATAGTATATATATATAATATATATATATACATATATATGCACAACCGACCTGTGGATATGATAGTGGCCTAAGCCTATCATAATCCTCCTGACCCGCAGTGTCCCAGAGACCAAGATTAACTGCTATACCATCCACCATCATCGAACTGGTGTAGTTATCAAACCTACTCATCAATCAATCCACAATCATCAATCAATCAATCCACAATCATCAATCAATCAATCCACAATCATCAATCAATCAATCCACAATCATCAATCAATCAATCCACAACCATTAATCAGTCAATCCACAATCATCAATCAATCAATCCACAATCATCAATCAATCAATCCACAATCATCAATCAATCAATCCACAACCATTAATCAGTCAATCCACAATCATCAATCAATCAATCCACAATCATCAATCAATCAATCCACAATCATCAATCAATCAATCCACAATCATCAATTAATCAATCCACAGTCCTCAATCAATCAATCCACAATCATTAATCAGTTACAGAACAATTAATCAATCGTTACTAAGGCTAATTTATTTGCTTGCAAATTTTCTCAGAGATGTAACTAGAATGTTACTAAGAAAAATTCATTCTATCAAAACAAATTGAGTGAAAATTAGTACAAAATATTTCAGTAATACTTTAGTGGATTGTTTAGTTATAGCCATAACTATAATTAATTATCAGTTAAACTGGTAAAATCCTACAATACTACGCAACCCACTACAGGAGAAGTGCAAGATCCGGTAAAGAAACCGCACCTGTATATAGCATATAAAGCTTTAAATAGCATAATGCAGTTCCAAGGCTGAAAAATACATATAGGCTAATCTCTCTAAAGCAAGTGAAGAAGAAAGATAGTTACCTGCACAAACAGTTAGCTAAATTAATCAGTAAAGCAAAACTGCTTGAGCACTATTAATTAACCATTCAATTGTGATAAGTGACTCAACAGTGATCTATCGAATCCAATGGATTTATGTCTCTAGGCCTTGAAACTAATTGTGGACTACATCTAGGATTTGTTTAGGACCTTTATAGTTTTTAATTGACATTAATGACATGACGATGGCTACAAGTCGAGGTAGAATTTTGACACTAGATCATTTCTATGCATATTTTATGTTGTAGTAAAATACTTCGTCAAAAAATTAATGAGAAACCCCCACAGGAGCCCTCTTCCAGGGGTGCCCACACAATGTTAGAAATGACTCAGGAGGCATCGTTGACAAAATAGGGGGAGTGGAAAAAGTACACGTTTTAAAAAATAAAGAGGGGGAAGTGTAAAAATTATGCATTGTGAGTTAGGAGAGGGGAAAATTGTGTGCACACAATGTCATTAGAGGGGGGATGGACGCCCCTGCCCCCACCCCACCAGCATTTAGTCTATGTGTTCAATGATATATCTAAATAGTATAGTCTATATAGCAGGATCGGCTGTAGTACCCGTATCGTTAACAAAAGTGAGAGTGCGAATGTAGAACTAGAGTAAGGTTAATTGGGAAAAAATGAGAGAGAAATAAAAGAGAGTATAGAGAGAGAGAGAGAAATAAGAGACAGTCCAGAAAGAGAGACAGAGAGTGCAGCATACAAAAAAAAGTATGAAATTCCACGTAAGCATGTTGATTTCAACATGTTCAACATTGACAATAAATAAAAACAAAAAGTAAATTTCACAGAAAAATCTAGAAAAGTCTGAAAATGATTTTAAAGCTGCAGCAAACACATTAGCGTGCCTTAGCTCACGACAATCTCAGAGAATGCAGCTACTGCGTCTGCTAAGTGTATCTTGCAGCTATTGTTCCAGCAGCTGTTCATTAGCAGCTTCGATAACACGGGCAATTTAATGTCTGCTACACATACTCAATGACTAGCATAAATTTATTTAGGTACCACATGTCAATCATATCTAAAGGTTGGCCATAATTAAATCATATTGCACTCTTCAAAATGGAGAAATATTGCTTTTGATGTGGTCCACCACTGCCTACCGTTCCCACCAGTCTTAAAATTTATCTTTACTTTCAGGCACACTACAGCTGAAGCAGCATAAATTATGTCCATTAATTAACAATGACCCAAACACAAGAAAGACAAATAGAACTAAATTTTAGTATCTTAAATAAATACAGAACTTTTTGGTACTTACACGGTGGGAACATATTCTCCTGGGAAGCTGTCTGTTGTATATGAGATTAACATACAAGTTTTTCCCACAGTTCCATCTCCAACTACGACACATTTAATAGATCTTCCTTGCGCCATAATATTGATGCGTCTATTTATTTCAACTAGTACTTATCCAAATGATCAATAGTTATGACGATGTCTTACGTATGTGCCTTCTGATAGAGCGAGCAGCGTTCCAGAGAGGATTGGCAGAACACTAAAGTTTTAAAGCCTACTTGTGCTTCTTAATTTCTTGAACTATTACGTCATTTATGTTCACAATTCATTTAATGTAACTGATTTCAATATTTTCACACACCATTTAATACACCAATACAAATATTTCTCAAATAACTGGAAATTATACGAATTTCAAAGTTTAATTAGTAATACAAGAGTATTACTAATTAAGAGTATTTAAGGACATGAATGTTTTTGTCTATATTTATAAAATCTAAATTTTGGAGAGATTTAATATGAAATCTAAAGCAAGGAAAATGTTTTTAAAAATAAAATATTTCCATATTAATCGAATATCTAATTAATTTCCTTGGAACTGTGAAAATATTAATGGAAGATAATTACACACACATCTATACACATTATAAGAAAATTATATGAAATCGCAAACTTCTACAAGTACTAGAACAATATATCATTTCTGCAAATGATCCTATCATTCTTAATTATAAGACAGTGAAAACATCAATACTAACAGGGCACGGATAAATTATAAAAAAATTATAAATTTGTTTTATTTTTACAAAATATTACAATATTTATTTTTGTTGAGAGAAAGCATAGATAATAAACAGACCCAGTAGATTTTTTAAAATCGACTGATCATTTTAAGTATTAATTTTTATGAATGAATGAATAAAATTAATAAATGATTTAATCATTCATAACGAAGGAATTCAAGGAATTACAAATTGAAAATGAATTTGTCTTTAATTTGTAAATACATTAATAAATTGATTTACTCATTCACAATGAAGGAATTAGTCTAGGAATTATAAATTAACAAATGAATTTGTATTTAATTTTTATAAACAGCATTTAATTTCCGTACAATAGAAACTAAATATTCATTGAAAAGAAAAGTTTAGGCTCAATTTTTATTTTTGTTTTCTTGAGATTAATGTAGATCTAGATCTACAAGTAGACTAAATTTTGTACTCTGTGAAATTTAATCACATCTAATGCAAGTGTTCTAAAATTGTGTCTACTGAATGCAAAGATCTATGATTGAATGCAAAGATCTAGTGATTACCATGAATGCCACCTCTAATCAACGTTTTAATCGATAAAATCATCCACAGGGCTACAATCGTCAGGGTGCGAGGAAAGTGGGCGTTGGGATGCGATGACTCAGAAACGTCCAGCTCTCTGACAGAAAAAGCTGGTAAAGCTAAGGTTAACGTCAGTTTCCTCACTCCAAAGCGATGTCAGTGACGGACGAGCCCAGGATTTGAACCCCGCACATCCTAATCCGCACATGCTGATCCGCGGTCGAGTATCTTACTGACATCACCACTGGCTCCATCCAAAAAGTTAAATTAAATTGATTTGATACCACTCTGTTGCAAACCACTCAGTTAATTTATACCACTCTGTTGCAAAAACTGCAGACAAAATTTTATAACAGTTTTCTCTTAGTTTTCTTTGTTAGGAATAATCACGAGTATATATCGTCATATAGTTGAAGTGGAATAGATTCATTCATAGATAGATTGCTGTGATTGAATGCATTAGTGTGGAATAAAGAACAGGTTAGAGTTATATTCTATGAGAAAAATGACGACACAGCTAGATACTCACATTAATTAGCGTTATTTATTTACAAAAATAGACGCCAGCAAGTTTCTATATATTCTACAAGCACATTGTACAGTCACACAGCAAATATCAGATACTCAGTATTCAAAAGATTTGCGATTTCGACCAGTCTTATCCAATACTGCGAAAGAATTGGCAAGGATATCTTAATTAAGTTAACCACTACTGATTTAAAAATTGTATACAGAAAGCAAATTTACCAATTCACAGTACAGTAACAGCACTAAGATTAGACTTCTCTCTCGTTTATAGTTGCAGTATTAGAAAACAATTTTAAATTTTTGTACTCATGAGCATACAAATAACTTTAAAATACACTCACGGATACAAAAGCTTTCTGCTGCGTTAAACTTTGTATTCATTGATTTGCAGAATAAACAGAATAGATTCCAACAGAACAGAACATACTGACAGAATAAACATGCAACGAAAACATATGAAGTTTTAATTAAAGATTTAAGCTCATTTGTAAAGCACATAAAGTAACATAATAAAACTTAAACGAAATATTCTGAAGAATTTAAAATCGAATTAAATCTCTCCCAACACCACCGAGTAAAAATTTCGACACACACTGGACAGATATTAGACATGTGATTAAATAGTCTAATGCATTAATTGAATAACGAAAATTAGATATCGATGAACATAAGATAAAGTGCTCAATATCATCATATCTGTAGTTTTCCGACAGAGTATCAATTATTGCAGGGTTCAACTTCAATGCTAGCCGTCACCTATAAGCACTTGCGACAGAAAAAGGACGTTAAACACGGCTCTGAACAGTCCTTACACAGAGACCCTCGATTACTCTCAATGTTATTATTGATTATTATTATTCTTATCATCATCATCATCATCATCATTATCATCATCATCATCGTTATTATTATTAATATTATTATTATTATTATCATTATTATTATTATACTGTTTTATATGATCGGTTCTGAGCAGTCTATAGCTTCACTATACCCTTAGACGTCTTGAGACAAGACAAATATTAAACTTATTTGCAGGAGCTAATTCGTAATTAAATGTACATAATAGAATTTAAATAACAATAATAATAGTAGTATAAAAGTAAAGCTAATGTTAACTTCAGTTTCCTCACTCGAACGCGATGTCAGTGACGGGCGAGCCCAGGATTTGAACCCTACACATACTGATCCACGATCAAATATCTTACCAACATCGCCACTGGTTCCAGCCAGTGAATTAAAATAGAGAGAATTACGTTTATATGCAAAAGGATAATGCAGCATATATATTGTTCAGAGCGAGTGTGAAAATTATTACAATAAAACTCCACAGATATCGGTTAAATGAGTTTCTTGGTTTAGACGATTTGACCAAGCTTTCAAAGCTTGCGAAATAAACAGAAGCCACTATATAAATATATGTTCTAAGCCACAGGATCAAAATGTGTTAGAAATAAACAGAAGCTACTATCTGCTACACTATCTCTAAACCATAGCTCTCAGAAAATATGCCTCAATGTCAACTGAAAAAGGAATGTTGTCATCGCCCATGATTTCGTGCACACTTTAAAAGATTGCACTTAATTAAGTGACATAAAAACTAATTAAATAAAAACTCTGCTTTAGAGCTATATGCTATACGAGACAGAGTGTAAGCTAGCAAATACAGCCTAATCAACTAAACTGGAGAATTAAGAGTGACTGATTAAAGCTGCGCATAGACCGAAGTATCCATTGGATAGGTTAGTTGAATGGGTAAGCAGGGTCGTTTTCTCAGGGAATGACGCCCCTGCCCAGTAAATGTTAGTCGAAGCTGAGGAAGGCATAGGGGGCCCACCTCTTCATAAGCAGAATCTCCAAGAATAGTGATAGATGATTTAAAGATCCATTCATATGAGGACATGAAGAGAAAACGAAAGACAGTGAAGAGTGCTATATACCAAGGACCTGCCAGTGGGCAGTGCACTAAGAGAGAGAGAGAAGGAGAGAGAGAGAGGGAGAGAGGTTAGCTGAGACTATACAAGGCAAACACAGACAACCTACTATGGCACACCATTTTGATGATCATCAAAATGGTGTGTCATGACATAAAAGAGACGCTAAAGCAAAATACTCCGCGAATTGACTGCTTGATGATAAATATATACTGTTCTAATGAACACTACGCTGTGCAATCAGTAAAACATTATATATTATTTATTTTACATGATATTATTTATAGCAATGTCCACACTTTATATGAATCAAACACAGAAAAACCTGGTAGACAGGCAATTGGTCGATAACTCCAATCTGTAGGAAATTATCACACGAGTCACTCTGTGATATCTTACCGTTTTAATATTAATGTAGGCACAACGGACGTCCCTGACATCACCTTAAGAGGACAGAGAGACTTTTAGATTATCTTTTATTATTATTACTAATTAATTATTACACAAATTGTTAGTACTAATAATATTATTAGTACAAATATTACGATTATAATTAGTATTAGACATTGTATCCCACCCATATAGTTAGAACTAATACTATTGTAATTAAGTACAAATATTATGATTATAATTAATATTAGTTATAGTATCCCACCCAGGACTGGACAGTATCTTTAGAGGCAGAGTGTTTAGTGTGTGGCTATAGTATCCCACCCAGGACTGGACAGTATCTTTAGAGGCAGAGTGTTTAGTGTGTGGCTATAGTATCCCACCCAGGACTGGACAGTATCTTTAGAGGCAGAGTGTTTAGTGTGTGGCTATAGTATCCCACCCAGGACTGGACAGTATCTTTAGAGGCAGAGTGTTTAGTGTGTGGCTATAGTATCCCACCCAGGACTGGACAGTATCTTTAGAGGCAGAGTGTTTAGTGTGTAGGTCAGTTGGCGGCGTATCTCTGCAGTAGAATGTTATTGCAGGAGTCACACACACGGACAGGCTTGGCTGAGGACGGCAGAGGCATCTTAGTGTTAGAGCATTCATTGCAAAATATCTCACCACAGTTCCTACAGTGATGCTGCGTGTATACACAGAAATACAAATAATATCACAACAAACAAATCAATAATTAATTGCTCAAACAATTGATAAGTCATTCAATGTATCAATCAGTCAACCAATAATTCACTCAACTAACAATAATCTGTCAATATGTATAAATATATATATATATATATATATATATATATATATATATATATAAAAATAAAAGATTATATTAATATATAATCTCTCTCTCTCTCTCTCTCTCTCTCTCTCTCTATATATATATATATATATATATATATATATATATATATATATATATATATAATATATATATATATATATGATATATATATATATATATATATATATATATATATAGAGAGAGAGAGAGAGAGAGAGAGAGAGAGAGAGAGAGAGAGGGACGGAGGGAAGGAGAAAGAGAGAAAGAGATAAAGAGAAAGAGCGAGAGAGGTCAAGTCATGTCATGTGATCATCCTGGGGCTAGTTCCAGGCTTCCAACCAAAGATTTCTTTATGATGTTCCTCGTGATGAGAGAGAGGTAGAACAAGAGAAAAAAACAATAATTAATTAATCAATATATTTACCTTACGTCTCGACACAGAAAATGGTTTATTACACTGTCTACAGTTTGCCACCTCTTTGCTCTCAGCCCACTGTGCGTCTCTTAGAGCCAACTGAGCTTCTTTATAGTCTTCCATCTTCAACTTAGATCTACAGCAACAACAACGACAACAACAATTCCATGCAATCCTCTCATTAAAATTAAATCAAATAACAACAACAACAACAACAATTCCATATGATCCTCTCACTAGAATTAAATCAAATATCAAAAACAACAACAACAACAATTCCATGTAATCCTCTAATTGGAATTAAATCAAATAACAACAACATCATGTACAGCTGACCCAGAGATTGCATAGGTTATATATTCGACTATGCATTAGTATGGGCGTAGTCAAAATTCTGAGCGGACCCGTAACGTTTAAAGAGAGAGATGAAGCTGCGGTTAACATGATTAGTTTGGGCGGAGTTATGGGCGGGACTGTCACGTTTAGAGAGAGATGAAGCGGACGTAATCTTCAACTTCACATTGGACAACTAAACGTCAAAAGCTACAAATGAATGCTAGAATATGCAATAAAGTCTCTAAAGCTAATTGACTGATTGATTTACCGATAAATGACATTTCTATTTTAATTAATTGGCTTAGAGAAGGGAGCCTAGACAACATTTCTAACTGAACTGACTGAGGGCCTAGACAACATTTCTAACTGAACAGACTGAGGGCCTAGACAACGTTTCTAACTGAACTGACTGAGGGCCTAAACAACGTTTCTAACTGAACTAACTGGCTTAGATGGGAGCCTAGTTCAGCAAGAGCTTTCTCCTGATCCTCGCACATTTGTTGTAGCTGTAGATACTTGGCCTGCAGACTGTCATAGTCCTACGTTATCAACAAAAATTAAAATATCATTGTTATCCATCACAACAGCCAGCATTATGAACTAGAAATATAAAAAAATTTAACTGGTGAAACTCAAACAGTAACTAATTACTGTCATACGCTGATATGTCTTACAATAAATGCAAACATTTATACATTTAACTGAAGCAATCGCATATACAAAATAGAAATACTGCTGATAGTAGATACAGAAGACAGAGTACAAAACACTGCACAGATAGCGCAACGCACTGCAGCCAGCGCAAATATAAGATTAGTCGTCAAATATCTTCAGTGTATGCTTAACGAGTGAACAAGGATTTGAACCCAGGTCTCAAGAATCCACGGATCATGCTTAATCAACTGTGCTTAATATTCTAAGTCGTATTTCGCTATGTTAATGATAACAAACAATAGGTTACGTTAAAAGGTTTAGCTGTAAATTAGTAAAAGTTCACGAAGAATTAGCAATTAGCAAAGAATTCACGGAGATAGCAAAAGATACATTTAGCAAGAGTCATTTATCTAGAATTAATCTAAGAGCTACTAGGGGATTGGCTGGTGGTGTGGTGTAGGACAGAGAGAATCCGAGACAGTCTATTTGTATCCCGACCCTGGTTAAACTGGGATTCAAGGGAGGATTATGATGATGATTGAATCTAAGAGCTACCATAGAGATACTCAGAAATTGCACAGTATGTGCAATTTCTGAGTATCAACACTCATACATGAGTATACTCGTCCTACCTTTTTAACGCTCGACAAAATTTTAAGATCGTTTGAAAATTTTGCTGACTGAGCTTTTTCTTGTTCTAAGTTCTTCTGCAGAGTCGCTCTCCACTCTCTCTCAACCTTCAAGTCTGTCTCAAGGGCAGCCCTAGGCATAAAATAATTACAATGTATTGAAAAAATAATGACACTTCTGTATTATTTAAATTATATTATTTTTGATTACATTATTTTTTTTAATTGATTTATTTTCTATGGAAAAGTCTCAAATAGGGGATTGGCTGGTAGTGTGGTGTAGGACAGAGAGGATTTGAGACAGTCTATTTGTATCTCAACCCTAGTTAAACTGGGATTTAAGGGATGATGATGAAGATAATGATGATATTATTTTTGAAGCATATATACAGAGGACTGGAAAAGAAAAAAAGGGATGGAAAAGTCTCAAATTGGGGTTAGACTGATAACATAAAGTAGGACAGAGAGGTTTTGAGACAGTATATTCGTATCCCAACCATGGTTGAACCGGGATTCAAGGGAATATGATGATGATGATGATGATGATGACGATATGCATCATCATCATCACTCTGGAGAACTCTCTAATTTCTACCTACCTAGAGAGAGTGAGTAAATGATAGGTAAAAAAACAATGAATTTACCTTTTACTATCTCTCTCGGCTAACTGCTGTCCCATCTTTCTCGCCATCTCATCAGCAGCCTTCTTGCCCTCACTACATCTTTGAACTCTGCAGTCAACAATATACAAACACCTCACTACATCATTGAACCCTGCAGTCAACAAAACACAAATACCTCACTACATCTCTGATCCCTGCAATCAACAAAATACAAACACCTCACTACATCTCTGAACCATGCAGTCAACAAAATACAAACACCTCAATACATCTCTGATCTCTGCAGTCAACAAAATACAAACACCTCACTACATCTCTGATCTCTGCAGTCAACAACATCAACATCACACAACACCAGAGCACAATCAAGTACACACAACATCAGTGTACTATCAAGTACACACAACATCAGTGCACAATCAAGAACACACAATATCAGTGCACAATCACGTACAAACAACATCAGTGCATAATCAAGTACACACAACATCAATGCACAGTCAGGTACACACAACATCAGTGCACAGTCAAGTAAAACAACATCTGTGCACAATCAAGAACACACAATATCAGTGCACAATTAAGTAAAACAACATCAGTACACAATCAAGAACACACAATATCAGTGCACAATCAAGTAAAACAACATCAGTGCACAATCAAGAACACACAATATCAGTGCACAATCAAGTAAAACAACATCAGTGCACAATCAAGTACACACAATATTAGTACACAAACAACTACACACAGCAGTAAAGCACTATCACGTACACACAATAGCAATGCATTTACAACTAGAAGTACACATGCAGTACTCACTCATCCTCCATGTCACGTATAGTGTTGACCATTTGACTGGACTTTATCTCCAGCCTACTCACCATCTCAGTCTTATGATGAAGTGCTGCCTCAGCTGCCTACACACATAAACATACAAACATCTCAGTCTTATGATGTAATGCTGTCTCAGCTGCCTACATACACAAACATACAAACATCTCAGCCCTGTGATGCAGCAATGCCTCTGCTGCCTACACACACAAACATAAACATTCATAGCGCCAAACACTGAGACTGTGAAGATAAGTTTCTCTATCAATAGGATGTATCATTGATTACACTACCAGCAATCGAATTCTAGAATTCTAGATTAACAAACTACCATGTTAATTAATTATTAGACAATTATACCATGGATCTGGCAGTACACTAAGAGAATGAGAGAGAGAGAGAGAGAGATAAATAGATAGATAGATAGATAGATAGATAGATAGACAGATAGACAGATAGACAGACAGACAGATAGATAGATATATAGATAGATTGACAGAGAGAGAGAATGAGTGAAAGACATAGATAGAGAGAGAGAGATTGTTCAAGACGTTATTTTCACTAATTTTTAAGATATTCTACAATAAAATTTCAAGATTTTATCTTAAATATTGTGAGAGATTTCTAGAAACGCAGGAGTAATTGAGGTCGTCATTTCAAAATTATAGCAAGATCACAAAGCTCAGTAACAGATACAAAGAAATTCCGTAGCAAAAAAGTGTCTTTTAAATAACAATAATAATAATAAAGGTTTAACGTCCGTTTCCTCATCCAGGGATGATGTCACGGACGTCAATATCGTCTCAAGTGGTCCTTCATTGAATTTTTAACCAATCACAATTGAGCCCACCTGATGCTTGGCAAAGACATCGATGTTGATGGTCTTGACCTCTTCGAGTTGTTTACGTAAGGACATAATAAGATCTTGTTTGTCCTGAACGTCTTTCTCTAGGAGATGTAGCGCTACCTCCACCTCCTGCTTCATGTTGATCTGCAGCTGTAGTTCCTTCTCCACGTCCTAATCCATTAACAACTTCTCAAATTAGTCAGTCAGTCAATATATCAATAAATTAAACTTTACTGAAGAGGACACAATCAGTCAAACTGTTAGTCAGTCAATAAATCAATAAACTAAACTTTACTAAAGAGAACACAGTCAGTCAATCAATCAGTCAATCACAAACAATAAATTAAAATTTACTAAAGAAACGTGTACCTGCTCTACATAGTACATATGACAATATTTGTAGAAGGATTAAAGATTATCACTACGGATTAAAGCTAATCCTTAAGGATTAAAGATATTCCCTGAGATTAATCCTTAAGATTAATAAAAAATAACACTGACTGATAGGACAACATTGCTTTAAGCAATTTTATTTTACTAATTATTGCGTTAAACTACTTACGCTTATTACATTGGCTGCAGCAGTGGCAATGTTGGTAAGATATTAGACTGCTGAACAGTATGCGCGAGGTCGCGCATACTGTTCAGCAGTCTAATATCTTAATATCAAATCCTGGCCTCGCCCGCCACTGACATTGCTTTCGAGTGAGGAAACTGACGCTAACGTTAGCTTTTAAATTGCGTCTATTACAATAAGATAGAAATACAAACCAATCTCATCTGCGTTTCCTCCTGAAGTCTCTTTTTGACGTCCTGGTACATCGTATCAAGTCCCTGTCTGGACTGCTGGTACGTGTCTCTCTCTATCTTTATATCCTGCCTAGCCGTCTACTCAGTCAATCAACACAACAAATCACACACACATTTACCAGCATATACAAGTATATATAGACATGTACCACATATTCCTCGTGTTTTGTCGTGTTTTGGCAAAAGTTGGTTTAAAAAAATAAACAGGATACAATTCATAGAATTAGTAACATCAATACCTCAAGTTGTCTGAGATGACCTTCTAGCAGAGCAGAGTTTTCACATCGAAGGAGAGAGTTTTCTCTCTGAAGCTGAGCTACGCTCTCCCGAGCATTGACAATTTCATCCTGGGTCAGAGTGTGTGACACCTGCATGGTGTCCAACTTCTGATTCAAGCCTGTCACAGTGTTGCTACAATCAAACAATCAATCACTCAGGTCGATCAATCGGTGCATCAATCACTCACAGTGTTGCTTCAATCAAACAATCAATCAATCGTCTAATCAACCAATATTTCTGTCAATCAATCGGTGCATGAATCACAGTGTTGCTACAATCAAACAACCAATCAATCAATAGTCTAATCAATCACTCGGCCAGTCGGTGCATCCATCACTCATAGTATTGCTGAAATCAAACAGTCAACCAATCGTCTAATCAATCAATCACTCTGTCAATCAATCGGTTTATCAATCACTCACAGTATTGCTACAATCAAACAATCAATCAATCGTCTAATCAATCAAATCACTCTGTCAATCAATCGGTGCATCAATCGCTCGATCATTTCATTTATCAATCGTTTTATCTAACAATCATTAATCACTAAATATATAAACAAATCGATCACATAAGCAAGATAAGGCAAGTGATTCCTTGCATAAAATACTTATTCTATTTCAAAATTATGAGGCCTACAATACACACTGTACCCGTTTTTCCGATACAGATCCGAGGTCGTATATCTTACTGTCATCGCCACTGGTTCAGCACGATGTCAGTAAGATATTCAACTATCTACTGATTATTTATACAAATAGTCAGTAAAATAAATTAATAGTCGATGAAGGAATCTGTTAATTGCTCTAATTACTTAATTAATAAGCCATCAGCAGTAGTCACTGGTACACAGCAAGACTATAAAACTGTAACTAGAGTAGATAAAAAAGAATAAAAACAAATTAAAAGATTAACTTTACTATTTTGCAGGAATGTAGAATAATACTAGAAATACTAGAATTCCTGAAACTCTGTTGAAATATGTTGAATCTATATGATAAATATTGTAAACGAAAAGGTTTAACAACAAGTGGGTTATAAATAAGACTATACATGAATAGCATAATAGTCCATATAGCAAAGCACTCATACGTTAGTCTGCGATTTAATTCCTCTAGATAGTTCTTCTGATCCAGTATTGTACTTAACTTCTCACTTATATCAGCACTACACACAACATCAAATATAATCCTGAAAACATACATAACTATAGTGTATAGTGCATAGGGTATAGATATAGGATATAGAGAACTTTGCCATCCAAAAACCAGATCCATTTCAAATAAACCAAAGTCCTCTAATATTCAGAATATTTATTTAAAATATTTGTTTTATAATTGTTTGTCTACACATACAGAGACTGGAATTCACTACAAATCCAAAAAACAATTTGTATATTTGAGACGGTTGACATAGGGATGGTCGATTCTATTGCCAAAATAGTCTTGTTTGATAACTACTTTCCATCTTATACAAAACAATAAATTGTATTATTTTTATTTAATGCTAAAGTGTAGTGCTTCAAGTGTACAAAACAGCTATAAAAGAATAAAAAATGTTCTACATGAACCGAACACCGGCCATGAAATCGCTATAGAAATTGTGGGAGGTTATTATTATTATTATTATTTATCATAATATGTAGCATTTCCAAAATAAGAACTGGAAGTCATAAATTGATTTGCGAATTTATACACAGTTTTATAACAGACCTTTGACTGCAAAATCGATACTGTTAACTGAATGATTGATTTTTAGATTGATTTAATGATTGACTGATTGATTGATTGCTGTTACCTGAGATCTCTAGGACTCTCAATGCTGTTCTCTGTATCACTGAACACGTGGTTATCTTCAGCAGGATTCTGTATGATCTCTTTGAGATATAGGCTGTAGTCAATCGTGCCTAATGGAAGGTCCAGGTCTCTGTCCTTGATGGCTATGTTACAGTCGATCACATTTATACCAACGAGCAGACCCGATATAACCGCGGCGTCTTCCGTCATCATAAGTGCGCTCGGCTCATAGAATGGTCTAAATCATCCAATCAAAATATAGACTACTTAACCAATTAATCAATATAAAGCTAAAGTTAGCGTCAGTTTCCTCACTCGAAAGCAATGTCAGTGACGGGCGAGCCCAGGATTTGAACCCTGCACATACTGATCTGCAGTCGATTATCTTACCGACTTCGACAATGGCTTCAGCCATTTAATATATCAACCATTTAATCAATCAATCAATCAGTCAATCATTTAATAAAACTTTGATATAATGGTGACATCCTTCGTCATATTAAGATAACTTCAATCAAAAAGAAGTTAATCAATTTGTGAGGATAACAATCTTCGTGATAACAAATCAATCAGTCAACTAATTGCATGTGCTTATTATGTAAAAAAAGAAAAATCTCTAGGAATTAGTCAAATTCAATCAGGGGCAACATAAGAGCCTTCTTTCGTCATAATGGGTTCTGGACCCTCAGAATGGTCAGAAATCAACCAACTAACCCAGATTAAAACAAACAGAATAAATAAATGAAGGATAAATTATGTCACTACTCTTATAAAATTATAATATAAAATTTACTCTACTTTTTTCCGTTTCCTTATAAAATTAATATTCCTAGTTCTTAATGTATTCAACGACCTTCGCTCAGCCACCGAATAAACATAAATTAATATAAAAATAAACATAAGAACAATTAACAGAAAACAGACATCAACTAACTAATCCAGACAGTCCATCAATCATATATCAATCAACCACGTTGAGAAATATACTTTTTGTTGTACTTTTATACCAGTCCATCACTTGGATTTCTTTTCACGACTCACTCCTTACTATTTTTTCATCAACTATAAATCTCACTTATCTGAAAATCACTCACTTAGTAACAGTGACTTAAATGAAAACATTGTAACGTTAATAATGACTAAGATTGAACTTAATGCAGGTTCAAGTTCGTCAAGTTCAAACATCACATCTACAAATCAGGAATTGTACGATGAAAGTACAATTAATTAATGTTCAACCAATTTAAAATTAATATTAAGACAATTAAAATTAATAAATTAATAATTAAATGAAAACAACAATCAACAGACAAAACAGTATTTCTTAAACGCATTTAAAAACTACAATTATTTATGAGAAAAGTCACTGAAATTAATATACGATAAGTTAAGATAAGATAAGATAAATTAGATAAGTCATTGTATAAGTACAAAATAAGATAATGAAAGGCTCCTTGTCACTGATCTCAGTATTCCTCTATAAGATGTGTGCTTAGTAACGATTAGTGCATCAATGATACAGACACAATCAGCTGATCAGTGCTTAGTAATGACTAGTGTATTAATAGTACAGACACAATCAGCTGATCAGTGCTTAGTAATGACTAGTGTATTAATAGTACAGACACAATCAGCTGATCAGTGCTTAGTAATGACTAGTGTATTAATAGTACAGACACAATCAGCTGATCAGTGCTTAGTAATGACTAGTGTATTAATAGTACAGACACAATCAGCTGATCAGTGCTTAGTAATGACTAGTGTATTAATAGTACAGACATAATCAGCTGATCAGTGCTTAGTAACGATTAGTGCATCAAAGATACAGACACAATCAGCTGATCACGATTGTCGCAGAGAATCCTGAAATAGTCTGCGAGGCTCTTCTGCATCAGACTCAGTCGTAACCAGGCCCTGACTCTGCCTAGTGATGTCCTGTCAATCAATCAATCAATTAATCAACAAGGCCCTGACTCAACCTAGCGATGTCCTGTAAATCAATCAATCAACCAATCAATCAACCTGTAAATCAATCAATCAATCAACCAGGCCCTGACTCTACCTAGCGATGTCCTGTAAATCAATCAATCAACCAATCAATCAACCAGGCCCTGACTCTACCTAGCTATGTCCTATCAATCAATCAATCAATCAACGAGTCAATTCTCAAAAAATTCAAGAATAAATTAAAGAATATCCTCCTCAGAGAATGCTTTTCAACAAATCCATAAATTCATTAAATTTTAGAATTATAATCTCAAATCTAGCAAAAATATTTAAATTCAATGAAATATATTCTACAAACTCAAATCTTAAATAAAATTAATACCATGATCAAATGATTATTATCAAAGGATTTGATTACACTTCATCAAATTAGAGCGGTGCAGCATGATTGCGACCGACCAGTTAGATCACTCAAGGAGGAAAACTTAGGTATCAGTGAATCAATCTTCTGCAATGATATCACCTATTGTCTAATGCTTGTATTAACTAAGCTCGCCTTAAACAGCAGATAACTTACACATCTATGTAAAGTTAATCTGTGAAGTACTAATGTCGGTATACATGAAGAAATGTAGCATGACTATTAACTACAAGATTAACTGTCAAACTTATGTGGCTCAGCCAATGACAGCGCTGTCATTCAGGCTGATCGCCCAATCAGCTTACTTCGTAAACAAAATTAGAATTTCACTGCTTACAGAAAATAGTGGTTTAACTAATCCGCGATGTCAAACTCCGAAAATAGAGTCGCAGCCAAGCCTTACTACAAACTGCTATTCAAGCTTACAGAATACAAAATTGTGACAAATCCATAGTTTACACCAAAGTTAAGGTTTAAACTGCGGATTATCTCACTAGCGAATATGGCTATTACTGTCTTACCATTCCTACGCCTTCACATTGGTGCCACAAATTGATATATTCATTTGACAATGAAACGGATGGTAGTTCATAATTATTTCTGCTTACAATTTATGAACACCCTCTTAGCCCTCAACAGAAAAAATGATGCGGCAACATAGTTTAGCTACTATTGCAACAAATATCTATCTTAAATTCTCTGTCAGAGTTTAAGACTCACAACAGCCCGCTTTGCAGTCATCTCTATATTACATAATATTGTATTTTATATTATGGCACACATTGTACAACTTGAATAAGCTAAATGATACAAAAATAAAGAAGCAAAGTCTAACGTCTGTTTCATACTATAAGTTTTCAGAGACACTCCAGTAGAATTTTCAACCTGCGATCTCTTGCTCATTAGACAAACACACTATTATCTCGTCCATCTGTCAGTGTAATGAGATACAGGTAAAAATACAAAAAGAATTAGTTTGAAGGCATACTTGACGTTGGACATGTCTCGGATGCTCAGACAGATCTCATGTGCTGCAGTTGAATGTCGACCCAGCTGTTCCATCATCGTCCAGATGTCCTGTCTGTCCTTCAACAGCAGTCCCCCTCTCTTTGCTAGTCAACAATAATCAATCTATACATTTATCAGTAATCCACAAGTTTATTACATTTTACTCAATCAGCATATCATTAAATTAATAAATCAGTTGAATAAACCAGAGAACCTAACAATAATTCAATATCTAGAGCCAGTCATTCAATCATACGATCATTATGATAAAAAAATACTGATTGAATTTTACTCCTTTCGAAATTCTTCAAAAACATTTTCTTCTAAGCCATAAATTATCGTTCATAAAGCATCCTAATATTATAAACACAAAATATATAGTTGCAGCAAATGACTGGAGCCAGTGGCGACTTCGGTTGGATACTCGACCGCGGATCAGTACATGCAGGTTCAAATCCTGGGCTCGCCCATCACTGACATCGCTTTCGCGTGAGGAAACTGACGTTAACCTTAAATTTTTTTTAGCTTTAGCAACAGCAAAGTTCACAATTTATTAAAGAAAATAAAAACAAAACTTTATGGACAAATCCTACAAAGTTAAGTGCTCAGCGGAATTGCAAATAATACATTGGATTAAGTACTTAATATTTCAAGTTACACAAAAGACAGCTCACCCCTGGCACCATGAAGCATAATATGCTCCATTACAATAAGAAACTGTACTAGTGGCTCATTGTCTTCTTCAAGGAACCTTCCGTGACTCATTGACATGTTTATCAGTTCCTTAACGACTAATTTACAGATGGACAACAGATTAGCTCGCTCGGTGGCCATCTTGTCTTTCTCTGAATGATATAACATAACAAGTCAGATATTACATAGTTTATCGAAAGAATTTTAGAGACATATCACCAGTTATATAACAGTTAACTAGCTAATCAAACAGCAAGTCAATCTGTCAGCAAGTCATTAGAAAAGAAATGAATTCAAAAATTTAGTTGACGGCGCAGTTAACCAAATATTCATTGGGGTTAATAAAATATTTCTTATATATGTCAATCTATTAAAAGCCCATGTCCAAAATTAGAAAAGGACTCTAATAGAAATTTTCAGAAATTTAGAACATCTAATTAAAGACATTAAGCAACAATATTAAGTTTATCAACCGTATCTAGATATGAGCAAATATTACAATAGTAACGATGCCACAGTATTTAATAACTGAAGCTAAAAACCACAAAACAAAGTGAAACAATTGTCAACCATTATACCTATAATTTCTATAAGTGTATGTTTAAATCACTACATACTGATTTAAATACCGATACTGATTTAGATTAGTGCCATCTTGTCACAAGTAAGCAAAATCATGAGAATCATTCCACAGTCGATCATTTTAAATTTCAAGCAGTTACGACTTTAAAATGTCAAACCATTTAACACTGCCAATTCAATTCACTACATGCCATTACATTTCTGTTATTATGTTCAATGTTCATATAAGTGCCTGATGATTACGAATTAATCCAGAGATTTTAAGTATACATAAATAATCAATCAATAAGAATCAATAAGAATCTAATGTTGGGTTCATCGCCATGAGGCAATGTTAGGGACGTCTCTTGCAGACTCTACACAAACAAGCGCCTAAGCATCACACGATGACGACTGAGTACACAGAGACCACAAGAGAAAGCAGTAAATATATAATAAATAGATAACCACTGAGAAGCTACAACTTACTCTGTCGAAGTAGGCCACTGGCAGTCATACCAGACACTGCAAAACCGCTCTCAGAGTCCTGAGAAAGAGTCCGTGCTGGAGAATTACTAGCACTACTCATAGCGGACAGTTCTGAGCCATTTCTAGACTCTGACTGATCGTTTATCAATGAATTAGCTATGACTGGAGCAGGCCATTCGTCATCCTGTCCTGATTTGTCAATACTGTCGCCGCTTATTCGACTGGACACATTTGCTGTTCGAATCCCAGAAGATATAGTTGAAATAATGGACGAAAGGTAGTTATTTTTGCTAGCAGCAGTACCATCTTTTACACCAGTCTGTATATTTTGCAGCTGACTACTAGCTGCGCCTGAGTTTTCGTTTGACGTCACAGATATATCCACATTAGTTCGCTCATTAACATTTACAATATTGGAATTAGACTTAGTATCTAGAGATAGTTCTTTGGAAGTAATATCGTCAGTAGGCGCAACAATAGAAAAATCTGACAAAATTTCACCCGCAACAACTTCGGTATCGGGTTCAGCCTTAATGTTAGTTTCAGAAGATTGTAGAGAAGATAAACCCTTCGTATTTAAACTCTCCTTCGCTGAATCTCCATCTCCACAATTAGCATCTGCAGAATGATCCAAAGCTTCAGCAGAATTGTCAGCTGAAAATGATAGCTTAGAGCCGTCAGATATGTTAGCAGAAGTATCAGTTTTAGGAATGCTACTAGTGACTTCGTCAGCAAGACTGTTTTTCTCTGAAACATCAGAGTTATTTTCGTTCGACGCCCCTTCCAATACACCAATTTCCGCCATCTTTCTTGTTTATATTTACAATAATTTGTCTTGTTTCTTTCTTCTTCAACTCTTTCCTTTGGGATCATCGTTACTTTCCATAACTGCAAAGATTTAATTCAGTCTGCTTCAGCAATTCCTTTAAGGCGCTAGATGACCTCGAGCAGCCGGGCGACAATTCAGCACGCGTTGCTCGAATCGTTTTTATCAAATCTCGAGTACTTTACGCCCAGGGAAAAAATAACAATAATAATAAAAATAATACTAATGTAATAATACGCAAGAAACGCCAAGAAATTTTAAATTCCTGATCCTGAGGTGAATTAATATTTGCTTTCGTGGGCTTGATACTCGTCGGCGCTGATCTGAGAATAAATTCTCGGACATTCCCAAGACTGCCTCTGCGGAAAATCGAATACATAGTCTAACGGCTTTAACAAGTGGTATTAAAAGTGATGGATATCAATATAGTTTATCATTTCACTATAATGAGCGTTATTATTAATGATATTATTACTAATTTACTACTACTACTACTTTTATGGACTGAAGGTGTGTGTTTCCAAGGGAACTGTGTCAAATCAACATGGCGGGTTCCCTGTTAAAAACAAAACAAAAGAATGTTTTTATTTTAAAAAGTACAAAATAATATAATTACACAATTTTATGGTGAGCATTGTTTATTTGTACGATATTTTGCAAGTGTTGTGGATAATATACAGGTTTGCGTTGCATTTGCTATTTTCTATAGTGTTGCTCTATTTAGGCTATCTTGAGTCATTCATTATTGCATAACATACCTAAATAGCTCTTATTGTAAATTTTACATTTTATGCAATATATGTAATATCTTTGGTTGGCATTATAAGTATCACTGATTATAATTAGTAAGTCTAGTTATTGTTTCATTACGGGCTTTATCACGACCATTGTCATCAAATAAAAGACGAATCTTATATTATATTATATATATATATATATATATATATATATATATATATTGTTCTAATTGCTGCTGTAGATTCTTGGATTCTTTGGTTTTTATAAAATGGCTGAAAGTGAAAGTAATGAATTACATAAAGTAACATCGTATGGTAGTGTGAAAAGTGCCCTAGGTAATAATCTTATTGGGGAAAATGCTGACGCCAAGGTAGCAGAAGGTAATAGGAGTGTAGTTGAAGGTAAGAGTGTAGTTGAAGTTAGGAGTGCAGATGAAGATAAGAGTGCAGTTGAAAGCAAGAGCGCAGATGAAGATAGATGTGCTGATGAAGATAGAAGTGCAGATGAAGTTAGGAGTGTAATTGGACACTGGAGTGCTAGTGAAAACAGGAGTGCAGATGAAGATAGAAGTGCAGGATCTGATTCTGAAGAGAGCTTTGACTCTGGCAGAAGTTCTCTTAGGTTTGTAAGATCTTCTCTGTGCTCTATTTTGATCTATGAAGAATTGAGGTCAATACGTAGCCCTGTTCGAGTTGCATTATTCATCTCTTGAGGCACATTATGTAACAGTGCAGCAGTCATCCATGATGATATTAGCACATTATGTTTAAATCTTAAAGCAGTTTAATCTGTTATTCTTTATTGATCCTAGAGATCCACACAATTTTAATCTCTGGCTAGAATTTCAACCAGGGACTTTAGTATCCGGCTGGAGCCAGTGGCGAAGTCGCTAAGATACTTGACCATGGATCTGTATGTGTGGGTTCAAATCCTGGGCTCGCCCGTCACTGACATCGCTTTCAAGTGAAGAAACTGACGTTAACCTTAGCTTTACCATCTTTACCAGCTTTACCCTAGGATCTCTCTTTAAAACTTCTTGATGGCATCTACTTAGGCATCATTGAAACTTACTGAACATTTCTTCTAATTGTTGAGTGAGCAGATTTTCCATGATTTCTTTATTTTGGCTTGTTGTGTTAAAAGATTGACAATTAGGAGGCCTACTATCAAATTATGTTCACATTTGCTGAAAATAAACTGCAACCTATGTGTATTATTATATAGGCTTAATAGCAGTAAAATAACTTTCACTTGCCTCTGACAATGCATTAGATACACTAATTAAGACATGAGTTAATATGATGCAAGCTGGTAGGAGGTGTTTTAAAAAGAGAGATTTGAATAGTGACATTTATTAACTCTGGTAGAGTCTGGCTGCCAACTGTTGTTAATTAAACCAACTTCTTGCAAGATTATGGAAGCTGTAAGCTGTGCCTTCATATTGAAAATTCTATTTGTCAGTCTGATGATCTGTTTATGGCAGATCTATAGGTTTTAAATTTTAAAGTACTATTTAATCTGTACTGCTGTGATAATCATATCCGTAATAAGCTAAGGAAGAATTTACCAATAGAAACTAGTAAATTTTGTGCATTTAAATAGCGATTTACAAAACATTTACATAGCAATATCTCTATTTTAAAATATTTTGACAATTGCTTGTCATAAATGAATTGATTAGTTTTTACCTTATAACTTTGACTACAGAGTCCTGTTAATTTAATTGTATTAATAAATTCAATAGATCTGCTTATTTGATCAACTATCTTAGATATCTCAGTTGCCAAAACAACATTAGCTACTTGGCTTTGTATTTCATTTCATTTGTAACTGGTTCTGATTGTTCGCAGATTTGATGAGCTGCCCACTGAACTCTTACTCTACATATTCAGTTTCCTCGACCCTACGTCCATCGCAGCATCCGTAGCTAAGGTTTGTCGAAGTCTTCGGCGCTTAGCCTTGGACCAGAACTTTTGGCGTGTTAGGCTGAGTAAGGGAAGCCCTGGTGCAAAACATCCTCCAATTCCTGGTAAATGTCTAATATATGTGTGAATAGTTTAAATGTGATCAATAGTTTGAATATGATCAATATTGCTAAATCTCTCTAGGAGAGAGAGCCTGATTTTTGTCATTTTTGTTGGTGATGTCCATAGTGGGATGTTATACACCAAGGACCTGCCAGTAGGCAGTGCACTAAGAGAAGGAGAGAGGTGTCCATAGTGGGGTGGGAATTTGGATTACTAATAGTGGATTTCCTGTCTCCAGTGTGTATCTAAATGGCAATTTCATTGATTATTCTTGTATTGTATGGTTTAAGAATTGCTAAAGAGTTTTCACTGCCGCTGGCTATTGAAGATGCTTAATTGATAGCATTCTATCTTATCTATTCTCATACTAGATATCATTCTATCTTATCTATTCTCATACTAGATATCATTCTATCTTATCTATTCTCATACTAGATATCATTCTATCTTATCTATTCTCATACTAGATATCATTCTGTCTTATCTATTCTCATACTAGATATCATTCTATCTATCTATTCTCATACTAGATATCATTCTATCTATCTATTCTCATACTAGATATCATTCTATCTATCTATTCTCATACTAGATATCATTCTATCTATCTATTCTCATACTAGATATCATTCTATCTTATCTATTCTCGTACTAGATATCATTATATCTTATCTATTCTCGTACTAGATATCATTCTATCTTATCTATTCTCATACTAGATATCATTCTATCTTATCTATTCTCATACTAGATATCATTCTATCTATCTATTCTCATACTAGATATCATTCTATCTTATCTATACTCATACTAGATATCATTCTATCTATCTATTCTCATACTAGATATCATTCTATCTATCTATTCTCATACTAGATATCATTCTATCTTATCTATTCTCATACTAGATAACATTCTATCTTATCTATTCTCATACTAGATATCATTCTATCTTATCTATTCTCATACTAGATATCATTCTATCTTATCTATTCTCGTACTAGATATCATTCTATCTATCTATTCTCATACTAGATATCATTCTATCTTATCTATTCTCATACTAGATATCATTGTATCTATCTATTCTCATACTAGATATCATTCTATCTTATCTATTCTCATACTAGATATCATTCTATATATCTATTTTCATACTAGATATCATTCTATCTTATCTATTCTCATACTAGATATCATTCTATCTTATCTATTTTCATACTAGATATCATTCTATCTTATCTATTCTCGTACTAGATATCATTCTATCTATCTATTCTCATACTAGATATCATTCTATCTTATCTATTCTCATACTAGATATCATTCTATCTATCTATTCTCATACTAGATATCATTCTATCTATCTATTCTCATACTAGATATCATTCTATCTATCTATTCTCATACTAGATATCATTCCATCTTATCTATTCTCGTACTAGATATCATTCTATCTTATCTATTCTCGTACTAGATATCATTCTATCTATCTATTCTCATACTAGATATCATTCTATCTTATCTATTCTCGTACTAGATATCATTCTATCTTATCTATTCTCGTACTAGACATCATTCTATCTATCTATTCTCATACTAGATATCATTCTATCTTATCTATTCTCGTACTAGATATCATTCTATCTTATCTATTTGCATACTAGATATCATTCTATCTTATCTATTCTCGTACTAGATATCATTCTATCTATCTATTCTCATACTAGATATCATTCTATCTTATCTATTCTCATACTAGATATCATTCAATGATATCTTGTTTGTTCAACTGATATCAATTGATATATTGATCTCTCACTGCCCCTACCCCCTTCTCCCCATTAAGAAATTCTTAAAAGAGGCTAAGTTGTGCTGTATGTTGCCCATTTAGCGTTACTGTAGCATTTTTGTTAAAGTGGCATTATTTATATTGATCATAATAATTTTTAATTCACTGAATACGATTGCTTGATTATAAATTGCCCTGTGTCAAAAATGTACAAGAATAGGGCAAATTAACGTAGCTCAATAGTTCAGTGAACCGACATAACAACTAGTATAAAAGTCTCTGCCTGTTTTGAAATTCATTTGCTGTTCTCTTATGGTCGTATTCACTAATGATATAAACTGCTGTTTAAACGTCGACAGTGGTGTGAACAAAGATTAGTCACAGTTTGGCATTCTGTAAGCTTAATGGAGGTATTCACTAGTGAGATAAACTGCTGTTTAAACGTCAACAGTGGTGTTATCTACAGATTAGTCACAATTTGGTATTCTCTAAGCTTGAATCACAGTTTAAAGTGATGTTTAACTGTGCCTCTCTTTTCAAAGTTTAACACCGCTGTTTAGTTTGTCCACTGATTAAAAAACTAATATTCTAGTTTGCTTATGAAGGAAGATGATTGGTCGATCAGCCTGAAGGTTAGCTCTGTCATTGCCTGAGCTCTATAATTTTGGCGGGTGACCTTGTAGTTAATAACTACGTAACATTTTCATACCGAAATATCTAATTCGTGTTTTAACACTCATCTGAGGTTAAGTGGTCAGCAGTCTAAGGCGAGCTCAGTAAATTTTAGTATTAATTAGCTTTATTCTTATGAACATTTACGGCTGCCAATTCAGTTTTACATGTGCAAAAATCATCGGAGGTTTTAAACAATACAAGTTATCTAAAACATTCATACTTAGATTTAGTACAGCTTTGACTACTTTTCTTTTAGTTATCACTTAAGTGATTGATGAACTGACAGGTTGACTTATTGATTTAATTAGTTGAGAGTTTTGACTGGATGAGAGCATGCATAAAGCAGGAGCGAGCTAAATCAATATGGCGGCCACCCGTTGAGGAAGTGATGAATTTTTATCAAGTAAAATCCTGCATATCTTCAGGAGTGGATGCCGTTCATCTCATGCAGGTTATTCACATTATATTAAAAGTACTAGTATCATTCAAGGGAAGATGATGATAATGATGACTAGTATCATTCATGCATGCTAAGGAAGGAATATGTCAGGAAACTAAAAGCGTTGGAAATGTGGATATGGAGAAGAATGGAAAAGATTAGCTGGACCCAAAAAGTTATAAATGAACAAATCCTGGAGGGGGTTGGTACAGATAGACAGTTGATAAATGCTGTAAGAAATAAGAAGAATAATTGGACAGGACACTTTCTAAGGGGGACAGTTTGCTAAAAGAGATCAAAAAGATAGAGTGGAAGAAAACAGAGGTAGACCGAGATTAGGAATATTAGATGATTGATAAATCCACTCTTATGTGGAAATGAATTGGAAAACTAATGACAGAGAAGAGTGGAAGCATTATATACCATGGACCTGCCAGTAGGCAGTACAATGAGAGAGAACATCATTCTTAATAATAATCGTGTAGCTGTGAACCGCTACAAAGCTATTATCTTCTGATTGGCATGACTCCCCTGCAAGACAATATTTCTAATAAATGTGTTCATTTTCAGAATCTTGTTCTTTCGCCATTTCATACCTCAACAACTTTTAGCCTAATAAAGATCTATAATCAAATAGCATACATTTCTAATGTAGCCTATAGCTTGGGCCTAAAAATATAGCTTCTGATGTGGTTTCTCATGTCTTCCACATTCTTGCGGCCATCTTGCCTAGTCGTCTCTTTTGTCACGTTCAATTAACGGTTGGTCCATTGTTAAGTGTTCCGGACACTCCACGAGAAAAGAGTAATATAAATGTAAAATTATAATAAAAATTGAAATTAACACTGATATAAAAATTCTTCTACTGACAAGAATAGATAGTTAGATCTAAGTGTAGTAATGAGATTTAGATAATAATAACAATAATAATAGAGGTTTAACGCCCGTTTCCTCATCCAATGATGATGTCAGGGATGTCCCCACAGCACACATCACAACTCAGAACTTTATAGACGTTTCCCATCTTGGCTTTCGTTTTCCCATTGTTGCTCAATTGTTATTGATGATCTGTTTCAATGAGATTATTGATTTTTTAATTGATGAATTGAATGAGCGATTGATTAATGAATGTGCTGATTGTTGGATTGGCTTATAAATAGGAAGGTAGACTGCTGGTTACAGGATCAAGAGATCGATATCTGAACGTTATTGATCTGTCGCTACTTGATCCCTCTCAACCAAATCCTGACACTTCATGCTGCAAGTTCTCTAAACCAGGTGCTCATGGGGTGAGTCTTGCATCGTCTAGTATCCATCGCGTCTATTGTTAGGTGTGAGATAGCTGGAAGACGTTGATAAGCTGGAAATCATTGTAAGGCTTGAAGTCGTTGTATAAGCTAGAAGCCATTGATAAACTGGAAGTGATTAGTTTGAAGCTATTGATAAGCCGTAAGCCATTGATAAGCTGGAAGCCATTGATGAGCTAGAAAGTTTCAAACCATAGATCAGCTTGAAGTCAACGATATTCTGGAAGCCATTAATAAGCTGGAAGTCATTTGTTTAAACTCTGACCAGACATGCAGTCTCAGACATTATCCGCTATGGTACGGAAAATCGTTGAACCTAGATTTCATTTTTTGTTGACTGCATAAGTTATCAGTTTACAGTGCAGTATTATCAGGTTTCTAATGACTTCAATAGTAGTATAATGAAGACGGTGGGATATGATATAGAAGCAGACAATTTTATATCCTGTTTTATATAAGTACCTTGAATCCAATGATGCGAACAATAAATTTGACAATTTTTGTGCAAATCTTATTTCTAATTTTAAAAGTACATTGGCCTAAGATATACTTTTTAATCAAAATTTTGACTGGTTCACAAAAATGGTGTATAATTGCTGAATTTATTTATAAAACCCCTCAGTGATGACATTGCTAGTGATGACATTGTCAATGATGACATTGTCAGTGATGATATTGTCAGTGATGATATTGTCAGTGATGACATTGTCAGTGATGATATTGTCAGTGATGATATTGTCAGTGATGACATTGTCAATGATGATATTGTCAGTGATGACATTGTCAATGATGACATTGTCAGTGATGACATTGTCAATGATGACATTGTCAGTGATGATATTGTCAGTGATGATATTGTCAGTGATGACATTGTCAGTGATGATATTGTCAGTGATGACATTGTCAATGATGACATTGTCAGTGATGATATTGTCAGTGATGATATTGTCAGTGATGACATTGTCAATGATGATATTGTCAGTGATGACATTGTCAATGATGACATTGTCAGTGATGACATTGTCAATGATGATATTGTCAGTGATGACATTGTCAATGATGACATTGTCAGTGATGATATTGTCAGTGATGATATTGTCAGTGATGACATTGTCAGTGATGATATTGTCAGTGATGATATTGTCAGTGATGACATTGTCAATGATGATATTGTCAGTGATGACATTGTCAATGATGACATTGTCAGTGATGACATTGTCAATGATGATATTGTCAGTGATGACATTGTCAGTGATGATATTGTCAGTGATGATACATTGTGATGATATTGTCAGTGATGACATTGTCAATGATGACATTGTCAGTGATGATATTGTCAGTGATGATATTGTCAGTGATGACATTGTCAGTGATGATATTGTCAGTGATGACATTGTCAATGATGATATTGTCAGTGATGACATTGTCAATGATGACATTGTCAGTGATGACATTGTCAATGATGACATTGTCAGTGATGACATTGTCTGTAATGATATTGTCAGTGTCAGCGATGACATTGTTAGTAATATTTGTAACAGAAATGCAAATTATAAACATTATTGTTAGTTTTAAATTTATGTAGTTTGTGATAGTAACTCATAGTAGCTGGATATCTTGTCTTGTTTATCATGTTGATACTTTTATTTGTCTGTACAGGGATGGATCTGGTCTATCACCTCCGTGAATTCGGTTCTTGCCACTGGTTCTTGGGATAGATACGTTAAATTTTGGGATGCCGAGACTCTAACAGAAATCTATAAATACCGGTAGCCTATCTCAATGTTCTATCTTATTAAATGTGATACATTACGAAGTGCTTTGCAGTATGAAATACAGTGTATTTGTTAATACTATAATAACAATTACTGCACGCATTTGCTATTTAAGAGGACGCAAATAAGTAATGCATGCATAATTTATAGTAAATAACTGAAGCTAATATAATAGCAATGACTTTTTAATGAAATAATTATATATCAATAAAATTAATACCAAATACAATGCTGTAAATTTATAAAAGATAGTCTGAACGATACGGCATTGAAGTATGGTGTGAAGATCCACATTAAAAGGACAAAAGGGATGAGAGTGTCCCAGAAAAGAGGTAAAGTCAATATTGCAATAAATGGTACAAGATTGGAATGGGTAAGGGTCTCAATTATCATATGATGGGGAATGTGAAACAGAAATAGATAGTAAAATTGCACAAGCAAAAGAGGCCCCCAGTAATAGTCCCCACTGTTAACTAAAAGTCTAAAGAAGACCGTAAAAATAAAGATAGTGAAGACCTTGGTTGGATTACGCTGTTATAAGAATTTGAAGCATGGACTTTAAGGATTTTACGACATCTGGAAACCAGAAGCATTGGAAACGTTGAATATGGAGAAGAATGGTAAAGATTAGTTGGATCCAAAAAATTACAAACGAAGAAGTCCTGGAGAGAGTTGGTGCAGATAAACAGTTGATAATTACATTGAGAAATAGAAATAAAAATTGCAGTCTACATATAATTATGGAAGATACTTTACTAAAAGTGGTCATAGAAGGTTGAATGAAAGGAAAGAGAAGCAGAGGTAAACCGAGATTAGGAATGTTAGATGCATTAAGGATCCACTCATATATGGACATGAAAAAGGAAGACAAAGAAGAGTGAAAACATTTTATACCCTGGACTTGCCTGTAGGCAGCGCTCTGAGAGAGAAATAGAGAGATAGTAATGTATCTCGGATCTGCCGCTTAACAAAATACCACACTGCGCTATACAAGTTATAATTGTGCAACTAACTTTTTTCAGAACAAACTCAGCCGTTATCTGCTCTCAGTTTGAGCCTGGATTCCTGGCCTCAGGGGGTTATGACAAGTTTGTCTACCACATAGACCCTCGTACCGCTGAGCTAATAACAAAGAAGACGTACCACGCTAAGCCTGTGCTCTGCATGGCTATGGGTGACGGGTACATAGTTACAGGCAGTGAGGACTCCACTGTGGCCGTGTATGATAGGCGGGCCTGCAAGGTCATCAAACACGTCAAGGTTAGTTAACGTGTGTGATAGGAGAGCCTTCAAGTTCATCAAACACGTGAAGGTTAGTTAACTTGTATGATAGGAGAGCCTGCAAGGTCATCAAACACGTGAAGGTTAGTTAACTTGTATGATAGGAGAGCCTGCAAGGTCATCAAGCACGTCAAGGTTAGTTAGCGAGCTTCGTTATCGGCTATCTGTTTTACTACGGATCGTTAAACGTGTCAATTCTGTGTCAACCTGTCTCTTAACAATGGTTTAAAGTGCTCAAGCAGACTTTAATTCCAGATTGTACTTTGCTTATTAGCTATTGCTAAATATATTAATATATTACTATTATTTTTTTCATTTTGTGACATCATTAATTAATTAGTTGGTCATTTAGAGGTTTGCTTTGTCATTGAACTGAAGCATTAAGCTCTTTTACAGGCAGCTACTTATTTCAATATTATAGTCCATAATTGGGAAGTCAAATTTTTATTTTAATGTAAACTGCAAATGTAGTTTTACATGCATGATCTACAATTTTTACGAGATTGTTTTTAAAGCAACTTCTATCGTGGGTCATTGGTTCGGCATCTAGACTGGGTTCGATTGTTGCTCGTTTTGTATTCACTCATCTAATGTATTGAATGGTGGATGTAGAGTTTTAACGTCTAGAATCACTCATGATTTACATGCAGGGGCAGTTTTTAATGTATACAGCTGAAGACCAATCCTTGTTTAGAGTCAGTTATTTGGGTTGAAAACAAATAGTCACAGACGGTGAGAATTATGTTAGAAGCAAATAACAAGATTATAGCCCTACATAAATGCATGTTACCTGGAGATCAATAGTTCATTACCAGTTCTTTATTTATCTTGAAGAAGAAAGCTGGGTGTCCAATAGAGGCTTTATGTTGGTCTTTCATTGTGCAATATGTTCAGCGCATTATTATTTATTATTCAGCGCATTATTATTTATTATTCAGCGCATTATTATTTATTATTCAGCGCATTATCTTTGTTATCCTATGTGGAAACGTATTTGTCTACTGTGTTTCTGCTTGAACATGTCTTTTATATTTGTATATGTGTTTGTGTATAAATATAATTCTGTAGTGTGAGGACTACCCTATGTCGATGTCCTATTGGGGCTCAGAATTGTGGGTGGGGGACAAGGCTGGTAAAATCTCTTTGTTTGACGCTAGACGCGGGGCCTTTAATCGCAAAAAGGTAATAAACGTAAGCTAAGGTAAGTATTTTCCATTCTTGGCTTTAATGCATTTGCCATGCGATTTTTTAGATTATAACATAAAATAAATCAAACAATAAAAGCTAAGGTTAACGTAAGTTTCCTCACTCGAAAGCGATGTCGGTGACGGGCGAGCCCAGGATTTGAACTCCGCACATACTGATCCGCGGTCGAGTATCTTACCGACTTTGCCACTGGCTCCAGCCTGGGTTAGAATAACAGTACTGGGTTAGAAAGTACTTACATGTTTATTTTTAGACACATTCAGCCTGCTGTACCGGTTCTTACTGGCTTCTATCAACCCTATTCATGGTTAATCATATCTTAGCTATTGATAGCGCCAACTGATAGCAAGTTGTGATACTTGATTAACCTTCCATGGGCTCTAGGGGAAATCCAACATTTGCTGACTAAACAGTCTTTGAATCCAGGCCACTTGCATTCGAGGCGAACACTCTAACCGATACGCCATCTCTCTCATTAATTTCTTTTAATATAACCCCATCCCGTCTCCCTATTAATTTAAGGTATGTATTGTTTATTTGTATACTGAAAATTTCTAAGATCATTCAAAGTTTAATTTTGTACAGAATTTCATCAGAATACGTGCAAGCATGCCAAGTTTCACTCTTGGATTTGCAGGTGGTATAATGTAAACATGGAGATGCTACGTGAGAATAATGCTAAAGCCAAAGCTAAACTCTAGTCTAACATCAATTTCGGTCTTAACTGTTGAGTTGATTGATTGCAGACGTTTAACGTGGTACAGAGATCAGTACTTAACTCTTCAGTTGATTGATTGCAGACGTTTAACGTGGGACACAGGTTTAAGTTGACTGGACTGATCAGAACGGAGGGGGCTTTGTTCACGTGCTCCATGGATCACACAGTCAAGGTCCTACAGCCTGGACTTCCGCCAAACCTCATCTCCACCCTCACTCCTCACAACTCTGAAATAGCCGAGGTAATTACTGACGAGTATCTCTATCACCGGCTGGAGTCAGTGGCGAAGTTGGTAAGACACTATACCGCGGATCAGTATGTGCGGGGTTCAAATCCTGGGCTCGCCCGCCACTGACATCGCTTTCGAGTGAGGAAACTGACGTTAACCTTAGCTTTATAGCTTTTTATCTTGAGCAGTGGTTAAAGTAGGAGGACGCAAGGGAACTGTGTTCTCAAAATTTTCTCTAATTTTTTCTGAGGTGGGTTCCCCTGATGTGGACCCATGTTAGATACTAGGAAAGCTGTAAATACATTACAGGGGGACCAAAACATTTTGACCGTTTCTTTAGCTCTCAGTTCCCACTTTAACCACTGATCCTGGGGTAGCGGAATCTTTCGGTAAACTACTGAATACATAGATGTAATGATAAGTTGATAACGTAATAAAATCAGACAGGTTTACATTAATAATTATAATATAATGTGATGTTCGTTCCATTCAGTTGATCACTGAATGAATGACGCATGATAGCGAATGATTGTCCATCTCAGTGTTCGTTCATATTAAGATGATCTATTCAGTTTATCAGTTATATTTGAATTAGCACCAATTCTGGTCCTATTGTTTTCTAGATTTGAATTGGAAAAATTTTAGAATATTTAAGGAATGGAAAAATTTTAGAATATTTCGGACGATGGGGAATTTGAGAATGCTCTAAAAGGGGAAAATGTTAGAATTTTCAGCAAAAAATGGCGTATGAATGAACCGCTTAACACTAATGAAGGCAGGGCAACGTAAAGAAGCGTCGTAGAATTGCTAATTTTCCTGTTGCTTCTAAGATTTTGATTTTGATTTTCTTAAATCATTAACAAATTTCTTTAAACTGTTATTGACAGTTTTAATTAATCAAATCTTTAATTTTTGATAAATCTAAATATAATTTTATAAATCTAAAATTAATAAATTTATAATTTTATAAATCTAAATTTTTCAATGAATGTAATTAGATCATCTATTTAAGATGACCCATAGCGAATCCTTTTAAATTTGTTGATTGTTAACTGTATACAGCGTACCTTTAGACCCGGTATTTGACTGAGCAATGGATAGATAAGTAATCTACTTGTTGACTGTGTTTCTACATTGTGCAGATGTCCTACCAGAATGGTGTTGATTATGTATGGCCGTGTTGCTACAATGTGCAGATATCCTATCAGAATGGTGTTTTGGCCTGTGCCTGCAGTGGACGCAGTATAGGGGTGTATGTGCCAAAACACCGAAGCTGGATATAATCTGCCGTCAATCTACCTCACATTCCTATTACTTAAAATTGTATTTTCTGATTCTAGATTAATGCTAGGCAGTAGTATTATTTATATTAACAGATAGTGTAATATTATTCCACATTGTGCCTAAGTGCAGTTTAATGTAATTTTTATACTATACATAAACAACAAAAGGCTGACACCTATATAATCATGATCTGTTAACGTCATCAGGGCCATTCTGCTATTATATATACTTTTTATTTATTGTGAGCTGGTAGTAATATTTCGTATTTTATTGAATTATATTTTACATTGTTTGTTAAGTTTTAGATATGTCAGTTTGTTCAGTGCCGATATTTAGCAGAAATTTAGCAAGTACCCAGAACTACTGAAAACATCATTTTATGTAGTTTTAATATGCATGCAAACTGATTTTAATAAATATACTATAAGATTAGGAGAAATATTGATTGTGCTAACTCTGCATCAATCCTTGAGCAACTAATTGTCTCTCTCTCTCTTCTTAAAGCACTTCCTGCTGGCATGTCCACGGTATATAACGCCTTCACTCATCCTTATCTACTGTTATCTCATCCTTATCTCATTCCCTGAGAAAACAATCCTGTTTACCCAGGATTAATAAGGATTAGGACTAGGTATAATTGTCTATCACCAGTATATACTGAATTCTATCGTTCGATTGTAATATCTTATTACTGGTTTGACGCCTTTTTATTCAGCCCTCGCTGTTGAATAGTTTGATTTTATGAAACTTATGTACTGCCGTTTCGTTTTCTAGTGAATTTTATTTGTAAGAATGTGAAAAGTTTATATTGAGTGTATTAGCACCATTTTATTGAAGGAGATACGAAATTCTTATAGCAGTCGATGGCCAATTGAATATAATTGTGATAGATTTTAGAAATGGCGTCAGATTTTCTGTTAAAGTATGTGTATACAATTTTTTGCGCCATTGTATTTTTTTACAGAATATTAGAATATGGGGCTTCTTTTGTGTAACTGCGAGTCCTAGTTGATATGCTCTGTTGTATTAATGTACAATAGACTTCTGCAGATTAATGGCAGACGGTTCTTTTTAATTAAAAGAGCAGTGTGAAGAATAGAGCTAGTTGGGATTCCAAATAATTGTCAACTGCTGACGTCTGAATATATATATATATATATATATATATATATATATATATATATATATATATATATATATATATATATATATACATACAGTCTTGTGCAGAATGGATACATCACTTTAGGAAATTAGTTATTTTTACATATATATTACCAAGTTATATCTCAATTATTATCTCGAGCATGTAATAAAAATTTTATATGATTGTCTATCATTCCTACGTATTATCCTTTGAAACGCTTGTTGCCGAGTCATGTGTAGGGTTTTTAAATCGTTTGGTAAAACAGATGGGTGTTTTCACAGCCTTTTTATATTTCAAATGGGCGCCAAATCAGGTTGTTTTTGATTTTTTTAACATTTTCCGGCTTTTAATTATCAGAAATTTTACTAAGTAGTGATTATAATATATTATAATATATTTTAATCTTATTTAATTAGTATTTTTCAAACCTTTAATGTGTTAAATGACTAATAATTAATGTTGCTAAAATCAAATAGGCCTACCAATCAATGTATTTTACATTGTCTGCCGCTGTGCACACCCTTTCTGTCATCCTCTTATACTCAAATGAAATATTATTTCATTTATAGGTATGTATGTCTTTGACAAAAAGAAGCCATATTTGATTGTAGATCACGTATAAGCAAGCATGCCTGGCACACGAATATTACTAACAACTCACTCTCAAATTAGGTGACTGCGTGAAAATGGACTTTCCGGTAGACAAATTTCGACAAGATTAGGACTGGTTCAACCTCAGTAATCAGATCACTGAAAATTCAACAGAAAACCAATCAGTTTTGCTACAAGAAGCCAAAAGGATGACCAAGAGCAACATCCAAAAGACTTGACGACTCCATAGTTCGTGGTGCCAAACGCTCGTACAAGAAATTTTCAGAAGCAATCAGGATTAGTCTCACAAATGCCACTCCCAGCTCTTCTACAGTCAGGCGACGTCTAGTAGAAGCCGGGTTAAGGTCCTATAAGCCAGCTATGAAACCTCTTTCCAAAAAAAATCACAGTCCGCCTGGCATTTTGTAATAAGTACAAAGACTGGAAAGTTAATGAATGGCGCAAAGTCATGTTCAGTGATAGATTGAAATAATTGAATTTGAGTGAGCGATTGAAAACTGATTGGTTTTCTGTTGCATTTTCAGTGATCTGATTACTGTGGATTGAACCAGTCCAAATCTTGTCGAAATTTGACTACTGGAATGTCCATTTTCACGCAGTAGCCTAATTTAAGAGTGAGTTGTTAGTAATATTCGTGTGCCAGGCATGCTTGCTTATACGTAATCTACAATCAAATAAGGCTTATTTTTGTCAAAGACATACCTATAAGTGAAATAATATTTAATTTGAGTATAAGAGAATGACAAAAAAAGGGTCAGCACAGCTAACAATAGCAGACAATATAAAATTAATCGATTGGTAGGTGATTTTAGCAACATTAATTATTAGTCATTTAACACAATAAAGGTTTGAAAAATACTAATTAACTATGATTAAAATATATTATAAATCATTACTTAGTAAAATTTATGATAGTTAAAAGCCGGAAAATTTAAAAAAATCAAAAAACAAACATGATTTGGCGCCTATTTGAAATGTAAAAAGGCTGTAAAAACACCCATCTGTGTTACCAAACGATGTAAAAACCCTACACATGACTCAGCAACAAGTGTTTCAAAGGATAATATGTAGGAATGATAGATAATCATATAAAATTTGTATTAAATGCTTGAAATAATAATTGAGATGTAACTTGGTAATATATATGTAAAAATAACTAATTTTCTAAAGTGATGCATCCATTCTGCACAAGACTGTATATATATATATATATATATATATATATATATATATATATATATATATATATAATTCTTAGTAATTAGAAGCCGTTGTCTTGTTAAATATTTAAATTATTGATTTATTTACGTCAGCTGTTAATCAATGCCGAGGAATTTGTTAATATTCAAAATAACCCGTGTAGCGAATTAGTTTTTATCGACAAGACATACTTCTATTAATCTTTTTAAATTGATTTACTGCGATTAGTATCTTAACGTAATGGCTGTGTATATATTTTAACTACTTTGTGTACTTAGACACAACTTTGGACCTTTGTGTGTACTGTGTTATGTTGACTCTATTATAGCATTTAATCTCAGTGACTGTCGAAGAGTGTATGAAGAAACTGTTGAATCATAGATCTCTCATATGCATTTGACACTTATAAACATTTTCTCACAAAGAAATTATGTGTTTGGAATTTCTTGTGTTTTATTGTTCACTTAAACATATAGTCTATTATAGATCAAACAAAACCTCTCGTGTTTCTACGAGACGACTAACGCAGATACTGTACTAAGGTAAAGCTTTTTGAAACATATTTCTGTTTACCAGGTCATGAAAAAACTTCATATCTGCAGACCATGGCGGTGTACCATTGAAGGTGCTCGGTAAGAGTAATTACTATAAAGTAACAAAAATACAACGAATAGACAAGGGTTGCGGACAACTGAATCGTATGAAATATTATCTGAAGTAAACAAAACATAGATGTTATGTTGCAGTTAATCAAACGTTTTGTTTTAATCGTGAATTAAGCAATTTATCACTGAATGCACACTTTGAGTGTATTTCTTCATCGCACAGTTTGACAGGAAAGCTTGAATTCTGCTTAGAGTCCTACACCGTAGCACGTCTCACAAATACGGTTAAGCGAGTAAAACTGGTTGATTAGGTTTCACAATACAAATAAACATATGCAGGTTCAAATCCTGATCTTGTAAGTGACAGTTATCCTTTCCAGAGATACATGTATATGGCAACAAGATGGGGCTTACATTTAGGTATTCAATTCCAAGCAGACTGCTCTGGCAGTACAGAATAAAGTCCTTCTTTACTGACAACATGATATTTCTGTACGGCGACTGTACCACAGATTTTTATAATTTAAATTATTACATAGCAATGAATAAATTGATAAACTTGCGCACAATACTTTTCAATATTGGATCTCATTTTCTTGAATTAATTATTTTTACAAACATTAAATATATATTCATGAGTTTCAAAACGAAGAACCTTAACAAAACGCCACTAATCATGCTGTAACAAATCAAATCAAAACACAAAATTCACATTTTACAGTAGACTATTGTAGTATGTTTGATTATTGTAATGTATATGACTATTATAATGTATATGACTATTGTATATTTAAGCTCTTGCTATAGCACCAATAAGCATAATAACTAATGCAGCAGGTTGCATTCCATTCGCTCAAATAGTGAAAAGTACTAAATAATGCTTCAATCAGCAGCCGCATATGAACTGGACGCAACTAATATAACACTAGGAGGATAATACTATCATTCACTCTACAGCAATTTTACTTTTTCACTCATATTTGATTCAATCAAAGCAATTAGAGTAACGTCAATTTTATAAGAAAACGAGATTATTGAAACTTAATTAACCTCATGTTTAAATTAACACAGCTAATTAAACAAAAAATAAATATTACAATTCAAATGTCATTTCTTAACTAGAAAACTTTAAATTTGAAATTAGAATTATTCAAGAGATCATAATAGAGATTAACCAAATAACAAGCAAATTAGCATCAACAATAACCCGTTCACTCCATAAACTAGACATCGATCAATGCGACCTTTAATTGAAATAAACAAAATAAAACAATAATATCAATCAATCCTTTAATGAAAACTTACAGATTAGCCAATCAATCCTGTAGGTAATCAACATATAACTATCTTAATCAATAAATCAAGCAAAATAATTTTACCCATCAACACAGTTTGAAAGTTCAGAAAGGAGTACAAAGTTCACACTGGAAATTACAGACACTAAGCCCAAATAATTAGACAAAGGTTGTCAACCAATATTATCCAACCATCCAACCGTATTAGTATGAATAACAATCAAACATATATCTGACTATTAGGATACAACTTCATTTACTCTATGGCAAGTATATAGAACTACATGCAGCATATATCTTAAATTATACATTGAATAGTACAGCACATTGTTTAGTACAGTTTATAATAGAAAACAAAACCAAAACTACACTTCAATGAGGCTAAAAGACTAGCAGTAAATCAATCAGAGAACAAAACAAAACTAAAATCTTCTGTAAGCAATCTGCTTTACAAAATAAATGAGATCCTTCAAGATAGGTAAATAACAAAAACCAAAAATCAATCAATAATAGTTCACTGTGTCACAACTTGTTCGTAAGACGTCAGTATACAATACAAAACAAAACACAAAACAAAACTTTCAATTCAAGCAACATGTACAATAGTATTCAACAAATGTACTGACTCTGATATCTTCTGATGACAGTATGAGAATAGGTCAGATAGCACCAAAGTAATTTAAACATCATGCAGGTTCATTAATCCGAAACCTCTGATATGCCTTAATTATAAGCTCAATTATAGCACATTTAATATTTACATCTCCCAGTCACAGCAGTAGCAATAGAACATTATGGTGTAATAAACAGTACAAAAAATAAAAACACAAATTACGTCTTGTTCAGTTTCTCATCAAATGATTTAGAAGCAAATAATCTACATAATGACAGATAGAGAGGACTACAATTTCATTCAATGCCTCAAGACGTTAAGGCTAAAGCCAAGTTTAACGTCTGTAGAACTATAAGCCAAGTCCATATCGACACCAGCTGCAAAGGTTGAATCCAGGTACAGAGTACAAAGTGATTTAATTTCGGCATGACTGCATAATTAGTTCGGTCACCTCAAGAAATAACAGACATTTACTCATCATTTTCTTGCAACAAGGACAGTTAGTGGAGAACAACGTATTAACAGTGTATCTAATATACTGAGACTACAGTGAATATTACGGACAATCAAAAAATTTGAAGAAAGAACATACCTAAGAGATCACAACATTATTCTCATGCATATAATATCGCCCACTTCTCTCAGTGGAAATTAGAATAACAGTACGATAATGACAAATGTTTATATATAGCAGTTAGATATTAATGATTAATTATTAGTTTACATAAACACCCGTATATTATCTCACTTATACACTGACCAATCTCTTATCTCACATAATTCGAATGCGACAGTATCTATCATCGGACACAAGCTAAATTTTGCAGTCAGGTTCTATGTATTCATTAACAGCAAGAACTGAGAGACTGATGTTGAAGAGAAACCAAAGTCACTTTGACTCTACAGACAACCGCAGTGTGTAGCTGTCATTTCATTGACCTGTTGGACACATAATACATCGTACTGTCATTTAGTACTATCAATCATCATATTTTATCTTCTACTATATAGCCTCGTAACTCCACTATAATAGCTACTTATTATTTCGTTCATTAGTCAATCAGCATTATATGATTTAAATGATTCTAGTATTTAATAATTTCCTTCACTAGACGATTTAAATTGGGAAATTGTTACTTAAATTGGGAAATTGTTACGTTGCAAAGTCTATGACAAAATCAAACCATCAGTTTGGCCTTGATTTCAGCTCACATGGGTTAAAATCAGGATTGAGCTCAGTAAGAAATAAATTATCAGCCTTTTCTTGTCAACTTTCAGTTTATTAAAGCCACATTCATAGAACTTCAACTTTACCTTTGTGTGAGTTGGAAGAATTGATCAGAATTCAATTCTATCTAATTCTTCTTACTCATAAAAAGGCAAATCATAAGAAATTGCACGATTGAGGCTAAACTTATTTACAACATATATATCTAAATTCATATGCTTAAAACTATATTATTCATCAGAAATGAACAGAAAAAAGTATGAATATAATAGAATATAATAGAATATAATATATAATAGAATGGATATTCTATTAGTATCCCAACCCTGGTTAAACTGGGATTTAAGGGAAGATAATGATGATGATGATGATGAATGAAGAGAAAAATGTCTCATTATATTCAGTACATTCAAAGGAAATACAAGAGAAAACAAACTACACTAGGATACCTTTACAAGTACCTGTTAAATATAAAGAAATATCAGAAATTTAGAATAAATTAAATATCAAGGATATATGGATAGTCTACAAAATCAATATAGAATGTAAGTAAAACTAATGCACAATATACAAATATGTATGTAAAATTGGAATGAAAAGTTAGCTCAGAATGCAACATGATGATGATGATCATCATCATATATCTTCCCTTGAATCCCAGTTGATCACAAGTCGGGATTACATAATTTTGTAACAATTTCTGGAGCCTAGGTGCTCACCAACCAAACGCTCTTCTCGCGTTGGTTTGGCTCTTAGTGCTTTGCCGCCTTTTTACGATGCATGCAGTCCGCGGTTGGTCAATTCTTTCAGCAACCCAGACACAACATGGGTAGATAGACTGCAACAATACTACATGTATATAAAGTAATTTTACGTTAGAGCAGAACAACAAATATTCTAGACACAAACCATCTTGAGCACAATAGTGTTATCATCCTGACGGTAGAGCATCCTCACTGCAGCAGTGCTCACGGGCACACACAGCGGTATAGGAGGCTGATCAAATACCGAACCCAGATCGTCCGTACCAACGTCAGACTTCCCTCTCCCCTTGGCCACGCGGTAAACCAGCCTCAGGAAGGCATTGTTCGTCAGATTTATGGCATCCAAATGCCCCTGCGCTACGATACAAGATCCTTCGCAATAGTTGACCTCGACCGTGTTTGGCGCTATCACAAAATTCCAGCCCAACTCTTCAAAATTGATGCGCCACTGTCGCAGCCCACAGTAGCCTAAAGAAGGATCTGAGGCAGAGCCTTTAGATGCCGGTACGTGAACAGCATTTCGTTTATTCACGGCGCATGTCTTAGTTTTCTCACATCTTTTCAATTCCTCGTCAGTACTTTCAGGATGGGGTACTATACGCTTGCCACGTGATGTTGTTTCATTTATCTTGCTCAAAGATTTGAGCTTCAGATTTTCAGACGATTTTGTAGAAAAATCTACACCAGTTCGTGATGAAGATTTTAACGAACTACTTTTACCTTTAGCATCTTCTTTACCAGGTGATTGCTCAGCTAACAAGTCGTCCCGCTTCGTTGTATCTGTAACATCATACCTAGCTTTCTCATCGGTTTCAAAACTAGTTCTAGCATAAGCATCATGTCTCAATTTCTCAGACATACGATATCTAGGAGCAACAAATGCACCATGCCCAGCTTCTTCCACCGTCCCCCGTCTAACGGAAGCAGAGGTATCGCGTCTAATTCTTTTAGCGATATGATGTCTAGTCCTTGCTGACACATCTCGACTGGTTTCCAAAGTTGAGTCAATAGCTTTTGACATCTCATACAATTTTCTCTTTAGTCTCTCAAGCTCACTGTCATAAGAACTATCAAGACCAGCTTTAAATGATTCTGCTTTTGATTGTCTGGGGAGATCTCGTTTTTCTCTAAGTCTCATTTCACTCTCTATCTCACTCAACCTACCACCTCCCTTGTTTTCACTAACCGGGTCGACTTCTTTGATCGCATTCCGCCGAACTCTTTTAGCCTCTGAAGCAAGGTTCCTCAGAGCTCGGCGAGTCCTAGAGAGATCAGCTTCTAGATTTTTATATATGATAAGCAGAGCATTGTTGCCAAGCCCAGCAGGACTTGTCAATGAAATGTCTCTTATCTTCATCCTAACAGTGCAGGAGACATTGAGACAGGCTGTGCTTGAATTGCGACAGACTACATCGGAGCTACACTCATGCCACCATGACAGAAATGGCTTAGTGACATCTAGAACATCGTGATCACTATCCAAACCAACCAAACGACGTCTTTTAGTACTCAGCTCATTCTTACACTTTTCTATCGACGCCATTTCACTGCTGACTTTTGCACGTCGAGTCGCAAGAGCGGAGTGAGACATTTGAGATAATTTCTTACTATTTTCCATCGTCGTATTGTAGCTATATCTACTCAAAACTCTACTCGAACTATTGGTACTTTCAACTGGACTATGCGTAACACTTACGCCGCCTTTCCTGGAAAGTTTTATGCTGGCTCCATTCGCTTCATCAGCAGAATCTCCAGAAGTTTCAAATGAAGGATCTAACATATTAGACGCTATGATTTTTCCCACAAAATCTCGCTTGACGGTTTTCTGATATTCGTAATTTTCATTACCATCCCGTCTTCCATCACACACCTCTACGGAACAAGTTGAGCGTACTGACCAACGAGCCGACCGGGCAGCTTTTCGGCGTTGAGCATAATCAAGAAATTCTGACCAGCCATTGGGATCAGCTTGAATTGAGGCATGAGAGTCGATAGAAGGCAGCTCCACATGGTTTTCTAGAACCAGCTCTACCTTAGATATCGCCGATGGCTGGTAGGAGAGTGAAATATGAAATAATGCCTCAAACATTCTCGAGTCCTTCTGTAAAACTGCAAAAGCACAAATTATTAACACAGTAGATCGTATTATATAAAGACAAGCCCCAACTTCCTTAAAAATATTAAACTATAATAAAAATGAAAACTTTCTAAGTGTGAGTAACCTAGTTCCTTCCTTTTCTCCATTTCTTTACTATGTCACTATGCTAGTCAATACAAGAAACGTTGTGCACAGATTGATTATAATTCTTCTCAAATTTCACAGTTCTGCAATGCATTAATGTTAAATACATTCTAGAATTTGCCGTTTGTAAACTCAATATTCAGGTAGCAAGACAATTGTTAAGTTAATGAATATAATTGCCACCAAATACATCAAATATTTCTCAGACGTTTACTAGCACCAAAAATCTCAAATATTTCTCAGATGTTTACTAGCATGCAGACGTTTACTAGCACCAAATATTTCAAATATTTCTCAGACGTTTACTAGCACCAAGTGTATCAAATATTTCTCAGACGTTTATTAGCATCAAATGTATCAAATATTTCTCAGACGTTAATCGGAAATCTTTATCGACGTTTCACAAAATGAAGATATAATCATAAATATTACAATTTCCAGAAATTACAGCAGAGAAGAGTTCAACCAAAATGTCTATCACTAGCAAAATGACTATCAAGTAGCTATTTTCAAATTTACAACAATATCATAACTATTACCTTAACCACTACTAAATTAATTTTCATCACTGACTAATATTAATACATAATATTTTAGTACTGACTACTGACCTACAAATGGTTGAATAGCCCATATAGACTGATCATCCAACCCAGCATTTCTCAATCTCTCTACTCCAACGTTATCCTCTCTATCCGCGTGATCCAAGGCATGCAGCAGAGCCTGAACATACTCCGGCACAGTCTGACGAGGTAGTGTACCTGTAGCCTTGGGTCTAAGGTCTGGTATCCTCTCCAGTCGCAACATCTTCAGCAACATCTGCTGCTTAAAAGCATCATCAGAACTTTTCTGAGAGAGGTTAGGAGTTTCAGTTCTTCGGTTAGATTCAATTTCCGAATATGAGTTGACCTGTGCATGATACCCACTATAATAATCTGCTTCAACGTCAACATCATCTCTCTCTTGATGATTGCCTGCATTATCACGGCTGTCTTCTGAAGTGACCACATCATTACCGCTGGGTTTCAATTCACCACTTTTCCTAGAATTTTCTCTAGATTGCGGATCTAATGCACCTTCATTCCCAACCTGATTGTCAACATCTATCAATCTTTCTGATCGCCTGTAACGCTGACGTGATAACAAATTATATAGAAATGAATCTTCGCAAGAACTAACAGTCATATTATTTAACAAAGTCCTCCTAAAAGCAGTTCTTTTACGATCGCTTACTGTATTGTTGCTGATGCTGTCATTATCACTGTGACTCACATTACTTCGGTTGCTACTGCTGATGCTATTGGTGACAACACTGCTTCCTAAACGGTTAACCTGGTTGCTCTCGTCAGTTCTGCTGTAATTACCATCAGAAATGATTCTAGAACCACTGCTGCTGTTGCCACTGATATCACTAACACTTCTGATACTGCTACTCCAATTCTCACTGCCCATCCTGCTACTAACATCAGTATTCTTTACACCACTACTATTGCTACTATTCTCACCACTAGCAATGATGTTGTTGACTCTAATACTATTATTAACAACTCCGCGGGTCCCAGTACCGGCAGTGTTATCACCAGCCCTGTAGACTACAAAACTCTTTTTATCCCTATTACTCCAATATCCTTTCTGATCAAAATCTTCACCACTTCTGATCACCTCTTCATCCGGTCTACCCTCCAACCCATTCTGACTTCCTCCAACACCTCTGAATTCCTCACAAATCACACCGGAGCCGAGCAGTATCAACAGGAGCAGCAGGAGCAATCCAGGAGCTCTGACCCGTGCAAGCAGCAGATTGTGCCATGGACCAGCGAGCACCAGAACGTGCCTGAGCAGGCCAGAATTGCTATTAGCCATTGGCGTACATTGGACACCAGAAGAGCCCGAAGGCCGCCACACAAGCAGCCAGTGCTTCACACGAGTCCAATTTATTGAAGAACGCGTCGAATATATGTATCTCTAACACAGTTTTCTAATATTTCTTATAAACCTAGAAATCAATCAAAAAATCTGTAAATCAATCACTTTACACATACTTACTCAAATCCTCAAATTTTGATATTTGTTTAACATTTTAATATAATAATTCAATATAGTAATATAATATAATATTAACATTAATAAACTCAAAATATCACAGAAATATATCTACATTATCATACTCAAAAAAATATCAGATATATATCTACTTTAACAAACAATTCAGGCACATCATCTGAATTTGCTCTAGTATTTAAACGCTTATAACTAAGTGCTTGTTGCCTGTCACTACAAGTAGCATTACTAATTCTGTGGTTTATAGTTATAATAAAAATTTATAAAACATTTAGCTTAAAAATAAAATTATACATAATTTTCCTTATCAACTTGCCAGACAGAAATTGCATGCTCAAAATATTGCTCTTAAAAGTGCATTTAAAAAAGAATTGAACACTGTTATCCAAATGTACCACTTTGAAATCATAGACAAATTGTTAAGAAGAATTTTTATATTTACAAACTGTCATTAGTAAATGATGCCTCAGGTGTGCAGCTTAATTATTTCAAGTCTACAGTTACAGGCTGGCACAAGTGACAATGCAATGCAAACACCAGGGCAGTCATGCTTGCACATAATTAGAGTGACATAGTTTCACTTCTGCATCAGACAATCACTGAACTATGACTGGAATTAATTATTAAGTTTGGACTTTGGAATCTATATTCTACCCATAGGTGGAATTCTCTTAATCAAATATTTGATCAAACACCTCATGACTTGTCGAGACTTGTGCACCCATCTTACCACCATTTCATCATGGTAGTGCAGTCACACAGACAGCAAAGCCAATACACCCTCACATCAAAAACTCTTACATCATAAATTTAAGGGGATGCACAAGAATATAACTTTCTTAATTCTTAAACATTCAGATTACAAATACAGAAATTATTATTAAGTCAATGGAAACCCTTAAACACATAATACAGGCACACCTGATACACCATTGAAATAGCCTAAATCATATATACAGATGGCATTCACATGGTCACAAGACTCACAACAGATAAATTTTTAAGTCTGCTAAGCATATTTACTACACTGCAACTCGACAGCATACTGTATACAAACTCATACATGTCAGAGCAGTCATAAATTTTCTTACACAAAACAAAGAGAGCTACACCTTACAATGCAACGATATAGCTCAGTCATCTGCTTTAAGATTTCATTCAAAATGGCTACATCGTCATCACAAAGGTAATTCTGAAATAAAATAGCATTATATTGTCTACTTACTACTTGTCTACTTTGGCTGGAGCCAGTGGCAAAGTCGGTAAGACACTCGACCGCGGATCAGTATGTGCAGAACTCAAATCCTGGGCTTGCCCGTCACTGACATCGCTTTCGAGTGAGGAAACTGACGTTAACCTTAGCTTTTTTAGCTTTTTGCTTTTTACAAACGCAGTAGGTACTATCTATATGATCTGCAATTAAGTGGGCTGTGGGGACGTCCCTGACATCATCCGTGGATGATGAAATGGCTGTTAAACCTTTATTATTATTTGTAATATTAATAGTTGTAATTGAAAGTTTAAAGTTTTTCTTCATTCGAAATGAAAGCTAGTGTGAAGAGACGTTGGCCAAATGATGCAATGCTACAAAATTAATATCAAGCTTACTGACTAAGCTTGCTTAGTCTTGCTTACATCCATTTTTAGCACTACTGTTGCAATTTTTATAAACGTTTACAACTTACACTGGGATTATTATAACACTAGCTTAACTATTTTAACATTTTTATTATTTTTCAGAACTACCCTGGTGGCATGGTTATGAGATCCTTAAACATGCCTGATAAATTATTAATTTCTTTTCCACTCTCATGTGCTACCAAGTGGCAAATCCAAAAAGTGTATTCAACTCACACTCTGTATATAAGTGCTACATTGACTAACAAACTGATTCTATCACATAGGCTAAGCTTTTACCGAATCATAACATAGCTGTAACTTGAAAAACTGAGTTTAGAGGTGATTTCACACTGTCTTCCTCAATACCTTCTTAGTCGTGTCTTAAAACAAGTATGGCACACAGAACTGTTGGTCTATTATAGTGAAAAAACTAATGTTAATGTCAGTTTCCTCACTCACAAGCTATGTCAGTGATGTATGAGCCCAGGATTTGACCCCGCACATACTGATCCGCGGACAAATATCTTACCGATATTGACAATGGCTCCAGATGTTGATTATGTATTGGCGGTAATGTATTGGAGTAGAACCTACAAGGGAACCTAATATGCATACAAAATATGTAAACACAAATAATTCAGTTACCATACATGTTGATATCCAGCACTGACTCAACAGCCAGCATATTAAATTAAAAAAACAGACAAGATTATATATATATATATATATATATATATATATATATATATATATATAAATAACCAACTGTTCATATTAACGGCCCTGTGAATTACCTAGGCTTTAATCTCTAAAAATACACAACCTAAGCTATTTAAAACCTGAATTCACATCAGTAGCACTCAATTTGCTTTTTCCTATTACAATTCATATCTGCCTTTTCCGTCTATTTGTTCATTCGGTCTACAAGTTGTCTAAAAATATATGATCTACGACGTTGAAAATACTGAAGTCTATAAAAATTATAAGCCGGTAAGATTTACATAACTGCTCAGTTACAGATATAATGACAACTTATTTTCACACATTCAGATTGATAATTTCATAGCATTTTATTTATATTTCTTAATCTTGCTCAATAAATTTGAGATGGATATAGAGTACTACTTATAATCAAGGACGATGGTAGTACTCTATAAATTAATACATTTAGGCATACTTGTCAAGATTTGTAATATTTTACATTTTTAACAAAAACAACAAAAGTCCAAGTTTATCCTTCGCTCACTTAAGAACACTCAACAATAGTGCTTCCGGTCCTTTCTCGGTGTTGCCAACACTCTTTGCAACTTTTCAGTGACCTGCGATGAAATTTCCCCAAAGCATGTAAAAATTTCCATTACGGTATTTCATGTGACTTATAGTAAGAATCTTATAACTTTTATAAGTAAATATTACATATCAATTTGTACAGATCATTGAGTGATAATTCACATGATTTTTTACTGAAACAGGGACGGGGAGAGGAGGAGGGCAAATACTGGGAGCGAGGCGAAATATTGGGCGTAAATTTAAAACAGGTTTCTGCTATTTCTTAAATAGGGTAGTGAAATCTTCATCTGACATCGCTTTTTCTTAGTTTTTACAATCTCATAATACAAAAAGTAACAAGGTTAATGTATGGCATCTTAATTTTTTGCTTAGACAGCATGCATGAGGTTTGATGTGGCAAATCACTTTTGGTTAAAGGGCAAATCGAGATAATAATAACAATAATAACAACAATAGAGTGCTACAGTTATCAATAACGACATCGAACACTATTGAGACAAAATCAAGCTAGCGAGCAAAAAGAAGGTCCAAAAACAGTACAAATTCCAATATCCAGATAATCAGTCGGAAATAAAAAGAGTGGTAATCCTCAGTTGACATGATAAAATTCTAAAAGCATGCATGCTTAATTCTCGTTCGATCAGTATAGTGCAATCTAAGTGACATGTTCAATGTAGGCCCATATACGAGAAATATTCCTGATCATGCACATTCGACTGTCAAACTACATAATTATATAAATATCACTCCATCGGACAACGACTCAATAAGCTAATTCCTTCTCACAAGGCTGTGTCATGAAGTTTAAAATAACAGATCCTGAGGTGAATTTAACTCTCGTGGGTTCGAATCCCAGCCGCGCTGATCTGAGAGTAAAATCTCGGACATTCACTGGACTGGCTATACGGAAAATTGACTAAATTGCCTAACGGATTTAACACGTGGCATTTAAAACTAGTAGATGTCAGCATTGTTGATCATTTCACTATAATAAGTGTTTATTTTCTTTACTTTTTATATCTTCTCTAGCTTTAAAATTGAGCTATGTACACAATGCTCATGTAGGCTATATGTACTAAGCATGCATAGTTTTTTCATGAGGGGTTTAACTTAATTGTTGATCGATCCATGGAAAGCTCCTTAGGCCTATGAACTTATGAAGCATGAAAGCATGCTGAGTGTCAATGTATATTCATCCTATAATTAAACCTAGCACTTGACGGAACACTAAGAATAGTGAGAGAGAGAGAGAGAGAGAGAGAGAGAGAGAGAGAGAGAGAGAGAGATAGTCTTACGAGTTTCTTGTTCCGTGTACATGTAGAGACAATGCATGTAGGCCTATAATTATTAGTTAAAATCAAAACTTAATTGTTTGTTAAATAGTAAAAATACATGCATTTTAAAAACCATATAGGCCTACATATTTTTGGAGTAGGCCTATTAGGACTAAAAGTTTTCGAAAAATTGTGACCAATGATCTAGCTACACATGATGTAGACCTCTATTTACTATTTACATACTGTACTACGTACTGTAGTACTTTTGGCGTATTAATTCAGTTATAGTATTGAAGGTTTGTATGCCTAATCGCATTGTCTAACTGAACCGTAGGCTATGCCGTGAACTTCGTTAAAAAATCATGTAGAAACTCTATTGCAATTCACTTATAGTTACTTATCATAAGGATAATTAGCCTAAGCTAATAGAGCCTATATATCTCAATTATTATTGATTCACGGCTTCAAAGGTCTGATTCAAAACTGTAATTTATGGCGTTTATACTTCCTCTTTGCTTTCATTATGGATAGGTAGGCATGAGCGCGTAATACGGAGCGTCTCTCTCTCTCTCTCTCTCTCTCTCTCTCTCTCTTAGTGCACTGCCTACTGGTAGGTCCACGGTATATAACGCATCCACTCTTCTCTGTCTTCCGCTTTCCTCTTCATTTCCACATATGAGTGGGTCTCTAAATCATCTAACATACCTAATCTCGGCCTGCCTCTTTTTCCTTCCATTCTACTTTTTTTGTTGAAAATAAATTTTAAATCTCTTTTATCGAATATGTTTAATGACATGTGTGATATAGCCTATAGGGACGCCCATGCCATCACCCTCCGATGAGGAAACGGATGATAATTCTTTTATAACGTATTTATAACGTAATTGACATAATAAACACACATTCTCTCTCTCTCTCTCTCTCTCTCTCTCTCTCTCTCTCTCTTTCTCTTTACGAATATTATCACTATGATTCGTGAAAGTATTATTAGTTATCAATTTATATTCTTACATTGTTACTATTTAATGTTTTAATGTTATTCTAATATTTCTAACAGTACGCCTAGGCTGGACTCTAGTAGTAACGATGCCACAAGTTAAAAAAAGTAAACACGCATTATAGTGAAATGATCGACTACATTGATATCTATCACTTTTAATACCACATGTTAAATCCGTTAGGCAATTTAGACCATTTTCCGTATAGCCAGTCCAGTGAATGTCCGAGATTTTACTCTAAGATCAGCGCGGTTGTGATTCGAACCCACGAGGGTTCAATTAACCTCAGGATCTGTCATTTAAAACTTCATGACGTTACCCCTAAGCTAGAGACATTCAAAAAAGGTGGCAGTATAGCAGAAATATCTTAATTTAAAACAGGTTGCTTTTGGGGCTAGCCTACTCTAGACACTGATTGATTTAATGATTGATCAAATAATTAAATATTTTGGTGATTTATTTATTTATGAATAATTAATAGACTGATTGATTAATTGATTAGTTGACAATAATTGCTTGATTGAATCGACGACGTTAAACAAAATTGGTTGAGTGCTGATAACTGACATCAAGCTAGATTCTTTATAATCTCCGAACAAAATCCATAGGAGAATTGGCCGATGCAATTCTTTACAGGACTTTATAGACAATGCGCCAGCTTTGTGCAGAAATGTCGTATCTCAATTTTTAGTCATAATGACATATTTGCATAGTTTAGTGCGTCTTTTTATTGCACATATATCTGTGGTACTGTCTGTATTCGGCTGGCAATTTGTTACTGTAGATGATTTCAGTAGAATTATAAAAAGTGGTTATTCGTTTATTTGATTACGTAATTGCAAAAATGCATAAACGGATACGGTTATAATTACGCTGGTTATAAATCTTTCAGAAAGCAAAAAAGAGTAGGTAAATAATGAGAGAATCGAGTTGGGAGTGTTTAGTTCTGAACGTCCCTTTCACACTCCTACTGAATGCCAAGTATGTAAGGACGTCACCGTGGGTAAACAATATTACTCTATTAACTCTCCCCACGCCTTATATCCCAAATAGCATACAATCCCCTACATTGCAGTGAAGTTAACGCTGACAGCAATGGTAATTAACACACATAATATGTGACACATTATAGTGAAACGATCAACTACGCTGATATCTATCACTTTTAATACCACATGTTAAATCCGTTAGGCAATTTATTCCGTTTACCGTGTAACCAGTCCTGTGAATGTCCGAGATTTTACTTTCAAATCGGCAAGGCCGGGATTCGAACCCACGAGAGTTTAATTCACCTCAGGGTGTACCATTTAAAACTTCATGACGTTATCTACATCTATAACCACTGCGCTATTGAGACATTCAATTGTGTTATAATATTATTATAATTATTATTATATTGATTATAGTTAGGCTTATTTAAATTTGGGTAAACAGAATTGTTTTCTCGGGGAATGACACCCCTGCCCAGTAAATGTTAGTCGAAGCTGAGGAAGGCATAGGGGACCCACCTCGTCACAAGCATGCAGAATCCCCTTACAATAATGGAATGTCTAAATGAATGTTACAGATGATTTAAATATCCAATTTTATGTGGATATGAAGAGGAAAACGCAAGATAGAGATAGTGGAGGCGTTATGTAGCCTACCATGGACATGCCAGTAGGCAGTGCACTAAGAGAGAGAGAGATAGATAGAGATATTTAGAGATTTATTTGTGTTGTTAAATTAGCGCTCATTTCTTATTTATAATTTATTTATTTGTATTGTTATAAGGTTTTCATAAATCAAATTGCGTTTTTTATCTACGATTAACATATTGAATAATTAGGCTTATATCGATGGATAATAATTTAGACTTAATCATTGTTTAATCATCTTTAAATGTTATTGAAAATAGTAATTGCGTTAATTAATCAATTAATTAATTAATTAGACCTAATAAATAACTTAATTAATTAATTTGCTGATCCTTGTAATTATTCAATTATATTTCCTATCATATTTAATATAGGCCTAGCGTTTTTATTTTGTAGATATTTACTCTCATGCCTACAGTATATACAGTAAACTAGACTTTTTAAAATGTTGTTATGACGATGTTGAATAGATTATTTGTTATTAAGTTCTATAAAATTTTAAATAAAATGTCAAAATTGCTAATTTAGTATCGATTTATGTGGATATCACTTTGTCGCCCTAGCGACAAACAGATGCAACATTGTATTTTACATTAAGTCTAGCTTGGAAATTCCAGAAAGCTGACGTTAACGCACATGTATATAACCACCGGGCGACATGATGGCTTTCGATAGCGAGTAGCGATACCAGGATCAGCACAATATTTACTGAGTTAAACTCTCATATATATATATTAAATTAAGTCAATAATAATAACAATAACAACAATTAGAGTGCTAAAGTCATTAGTGACAACATCAAACACTATAATTGAGACAAAATCAAGTCGGCGAACAAAAATAAGGTCCAAAAATGGTGCAAATTCCAAAATCAAGTAAATCAGCGCAAAGAAAAAGGGAGTTAAAGAAAAGGATGTGGCTTCCGATCACAAACTAATAACGAAAATATTAGCATTAATTATTGATGAAAAATATCTATGCTTTTAGTAAACTTATTTAAAATTCACAATTAATAATGGCCAATTGACCCATGGCGATATTTTGAGTAATGATGAGTTCTGTTATTTGCGCTGCACGAAGGTTGGAGGTTCCATGGACATGGCCTGGTAGACTATCGCATAGCTGCACTGCGTAATACTGAACATAGGATGTCAGTACAGCTGCCTGCTAGTACTGAATAGACTTGTTAGCCTAATAGTAACAACGCTACTATTAGTAACATAATGTCTCTTCAGTTTAAATTTTGAACTTTGCTAGCTCACTGTGGTACTGCATGTTTGCTGATCGAGAGAAAGCGACGTTAAATTTGTATGCTGATGTATTAGATTTCTTTATCGTAGGTCGCTTGTTACAGTAGCCTACTAGAGTACGTACGCTGTAGACACCTTGGAGTAGATACGATCGATTAATATTAATGAATCGATTAGTTAATAAGATAGATTAAGTTTTTATGAGAAGAGATGGAAGATTGTGCTTTATATTTTGATTTAAACCATAAATGGCGGCACCAAAGAATTGCGGCGTAAACCCAGTTCTTTATAATAAACTTCGAGATCTACTGCTCACTGCAAACAAATGAAATTTTGGCAGACCTACAATATATTTGCCATTATGCTTAAACTGAAAGTAAAACATGTATCGGTTATGCTGATTTATATCTTCTTTGATGTTTCATAAGTATTTGCGCTTACCGTGTAGCAGTGATATATCTAAAATATTTATTTCAGAATTGGGACTGAACATAAATTCATTACAAAACGTTGCCAATTTTATGCTGATGTAATTGATTTATGCGTCTAAATAGGAGACGCTAAATTAGCCGAAGTCGCGAAATTCAGTCAGAACCAGTTTAATTATTAAAGGCTTGGCTAACGGAGTGCTATCCAGCAGAGGGCAGAAGGTGTACAAATTCGCAGTTCCAAACTGAATCCTCGATCTGCTAATTAATATCGATCGGCAACTTTTTTCCGTAGTCTCACCATGCCTTACCTACCGTTAAATTCTCGAGCTGATTTAGAGAGAAAACCGATGTCTTTCTACGATTCTTCTGCTCGAACACTGAAGGGTGGTCTCGCCCATATGCGCAATATCTACGCGTCTGTCGACATGATTTCTCCCGCACCACCACAGGCTTCAGGGTACTCGGAGGTCTTTGGACATGTATCTTTGTGGATCTGGGGTTGGTTTCAAACTCCCGGAAGTACTTCCGGTAAAAACAATGATAGACTAAAATTTCTTCACCAAGACAGTATTCAAGAAACGTCGAGCAGTAAATCTCAGGAAAGCTTTACAACATTGGCACCCCGTCATCCAGGGTCCTCCGCTTCAGAAGCTGTATATCTTCGAGGTACAAAAAGAGCAGCCACTGCCTCTAAACGGCGAAGATCTTCGGAGGCTCAGCAGGTTTCTGGGGGACCTCGGGAGGATTTCCTCTGTCGTATTGACAATGAGTACTACGATAGAGTCACCGGTGCATGCATGCCCTGCTCCCTGATCTGTGAACCCGGGGTCGATGATAGCATCTGCAAGCATTTCTGCAAAAGTAAGTAAAACGTCTGCCTTGCGTTAACTATACTCTATGCATACTGCCTTGCGTTATCTATATTCGTTTTCTATTCGATAACACGGTCTAAGCCCATAAAATTTCCTTAATGTGTCTGAGTGTAGTGGAATTCGGGCAGAGTTCTAATCCGGTTGCTACTTTTACGATATATTTTATATGTTTAAAATTCCAGCCTTGATCCACGCTATTGGCGTCTTGGCGTTTTCTTTGCCTTTCCGTTAAAATCGGGGTTGGCTTTATTTAAACTCGGGAAATTTCCCTTGAGATATCTGGTTCATAAGCAGAAATTCCAGTAATTGGTGATTTAGCTAAAGTTTCTACTAGGAACGTTTCTACTTGATGATTAATCAGTGTAGTCTATACGCGTATACTCATGTGTTTCCGTTAAGCCTATCATCAGCTGTGGATTGATAACTCACACGTTGTTCTTTTTGCTAAGCTCTGTTGTTCCAGTGGTAGAATCATCAGTGATGAGCTCCTGGTGATTATTTGTCTTGTTGTATGAGCGGAGACAGAACTGAGAAAGTTTAAATGTAACGTGCACTAGATGTTGAGACCTTGCAGTCTCAACTTGAACATTTAAAAAAGCTAATGTTAACGTCAGTTTTCTCATTCGAAAGCGATGTCAGTGACGGGCGAGCTCAGGATTTGAATCACGCAAATACTGATGCGCGGTCGAATATCTTACAGACATCGCCACTGGCTCCAGCCAGTGTCTAGAAATCCTTCTAGTCACTATCAATTTCTGCACTATAGACCCTTCGTTCTGGGCTGCTAAGGGAATGTGATGTCTTCTGATATAAATCTGCTGTTATTTATGCTGTAACCTGAAGGTCACAAACTATCGGTTTACTTAATATCGTTAAGGTTTTGACTTGCCTCAAAGTAGACTTAATTGATACCACTTCTGAACTCATCGACATCTGCAGGTCTGTGTAAGAGGAAGCTAACTGTAACAATGAAGAGTAGACACTCTCGAACCTTGCTCTCTGGAGAGGCTAAACTTCTTCTTAGTGCACTGCCTACTGGCAGGTCCATGGTACATAACGCCTCCACTCTTCTCTGTCTTCCGCCTTCCTCTTCATATGAGGCTAAACTACTGGATGGCTATAATTCTAAACTTCAGTTTTGTAAAACTTTGATTATGGTCGCTCCGTTGATTTATACATTTTCAATATCTCTTAGATCAGAAACGTTGACTACTGTTTATGAATTAATTGGTTATGTTTATATTGATAGGAGTTTATTTATTGATTGGTTAGATTGCTTCTGATTATTGTTTACTGATTGACGGTTTATATTGTTATTGATTGCTGTATATTGACTGATTATTATGATGCTGATGATTGCTGTCTATTGATTGATTGATTTAACTTATGTTGCTATTTTAGAATAAATTGATTTGTTATGTTGCAATTGTTTGCTCTAATTTGATTGAGTGGTTATGTTGCTATTGTTTGCTCTTATTTGATTGATTGGTTATGTTGCTATTTTAGAATACTATAAAGACAATATTATGAAATCAGTCACGTATCCGGTTAGAACCCGGAATCCTGGACACGAGCAGTCACTAATGGTCCCTTCAGCCGTTGCTTCCAGCGCGACTTCATCCCGCTACTGGAAAACAACGCCATCCGGTGCGGCTGTGGGTGATAGGAGTACCAAAATAACCCAGGGTGGAGGAACTTTGGACGCTGCTGCGCTAAATAGTCCCAATCTTGTGGTGATATCCATCATAGCCTGTGCGGTGTCTCTGCTTGTATTAGCTCTGGCGGCTTTGCTGGTTCTGTTGGTGATGAGGCGATGTAGAGGTCGCTTGACTGAAAAGAGAATACACGGGCCGTTAGTAATAGTCGAAGAAAACTGTAAGTATTATCGAGATATTTAGCTGTTAGTATTCTCTAGATCTCTAGCTGTTAGTACTCTCTAGATATTTAGCTGTTAATATTCTCTAGATCTCTAGCTGTTAGTACTCTCTAGATATTTAGCTGTTAATATTCTCTAGATCTCTAGCTGTTAGTACTCTCTAGATATATAGCTGTTAATATTCTCTAGATCTCTAGCTGTTAGTACTCTCTAGATCTTTAGCTGTTAATATTCTCAAGATCTCTAGCTGTTAGTACTCTCTAGATATTTAGCTGTTAATATTCTCTAGATCTCTAGCTGTTAGTATTCCTTAGATCTTCAAATTTCAATTTTATTTCAAATATTTCGGCGCGATGTAAACTGTGATCTCCCCGTCACTCGGATATGCCTGAAAGAGTCATCTGAGAACAGTCAAACGCGGATAAATTGATTTCATTGGATTTTTGACAGATCTAGCATAGTTGTTTTCATTGCTCTACAATTTTACATTATCATTTACATTCGCAGGTCAAGCGTTGCATCCTCACAAAGATGATGATTTGAATTTGAAGAAATTTAATTCATTTAACAGCACCGATAACCTGCCTATGCTATCTCACCATCGCGAGCATTATACAACCAAACCTCATATCTCTCCTCTCTATCCTTCTACTCTTCTACCAACTGAAGACTCTAATATTCGTATTCATGAAAACCCAGGCTCGAATCGAACCACCGTAGTACAAGCTCTAACTAACCGGAGACTACCTACAGAGTCTGGGCAGCTTAGAGATTGTTCTTTACCTCCATGGAATGTAATCGGCGACGATGCGGATTTAAGGATTGAGTTTGATGAGAGTTTGGATCCACCGCCTCACAGTTCCCTGTGTACTGGACATTCACACTAAACTTTCATATCAACAAAATTAAACAAAAATTAAGTAAAATTTATTTAAAAGTATATTATGCTAGGTGTTTAGACCGCTTAGCTGCTACTGCTTATATGTTACAAAGTTCTTTACATATAATTATACATATATAGGCCTATAATGCACACAGATACACAGCTAATAAATGCATTAAGAAATAGGACACATTCTAAAGGGGGAAGTCTACTAATAGAAGTCATAGAAGGTAGAATGGAAGAAAACGATGCCGGGGCAGGCCGAGATTAGGTATGTTAGATGACCCACTCATTTGTGGGACTTAAAGACCCACTCACGTGTGGAAATAATGAGGAAAGCGGAAGACAGAGAACAGTGGAGGCGTTATATACCATGGACCTGCACTAAGAGAGAGAGAGAGAGAGATTGCATACATGTATTGTAGATTACGTCATGTGCTACTTGTTAGATGTTAGCTGTTATGTAATATGGCTTATATTAAGCTATGTTATGTGTTGTATTATGTCTCCTTCTCTGTAGTGTTTTGCAAAGCGGCAGGTTCAGTGTATATATTCATAATTAATATCCCGAGTCTGTTCTCGCTCCATAAAAATCATTCTATTGATCAACAAGTTAATTCCTTAATGAGAGGTGATGCCTTATTCATAATTCATGTGCACTATACCTTGAGACCTAGAGTGGTTGAAAATAATAATAAAGGTTTAACGTCCGTTTCCTCATCCAGGGATGATGTCAGGGACGTCCCCAACAGCACATATCACTACAGATCAATTCACCCAGACCAATCTGCGAAAGAAATGTGCTGAGGAGAAGCAAGGTCCTAAACGAAAGCCAGTCCGGTGATCAAAAAATGGCCAGGGTAGATTGATTATGTCTATGGTGGGAAAACTAGACCAACTGTAAACTGCACATGTCGTAAGAGGTGACTGAGAAAAAACTAAGGATGGCAACGAAAAACCACCTCAGGCACCATATTATTCTCAATCAATATAGGTCTACTACATTAAGCTATGATTAAAGTACAGTCTTTTTTGAAGTGATTAACTTGTTAATCGACGAAGTTTTCTGCGCGAAAGCTGAATGTGAGTAGGAATGTGTACATTGGACCTGCCACTTGGCAGAGTACTTGAGAGTTAATATGTAGCTTATGCTATATTATATGATGTTAATCATGTTATACGGTACGTTAGTTAGATATATGTTGCGAAGGCTGATGTAGTCTTCAAGAAGACGTAGGGGATTTTACTTTTATTGCGGGCTTAGTTTAGGTAATTGTCTGGAAAATTAAACATCAAGCGTAAGGAATCTACATTGTAAGTAAAGTAAAAAATTATTGTATTAATAATTTAATATCGACCGGCTTATGTCTTCAGGGTATTTTTCCTGCATTTAAATAAATCAAAGGTTCTAATTATAGAGAAAGAAAGTACGACGCCATTTCAAGAGTATTTCAGAATTGGATATTTTCTTAGATACGTTCTCTCTTTCATCTCTCTAAATCTATGTCTTTGTCCCCTCTCTCTCTCTCTCTCTCTCTCTCTCTCTCTCTTGCTATTATTTTACTGTCTAGTTTTAGTAACGCAAGGCATAGAGTATAAGGTTAGTACACTTATTACCTCGAGTCTCGTATTTTCTCATACTATAATATATATGTATATTATACAAACGAATGCATAATAAAAATAGTGTAACATTTTTATTTAGTCATTCTCTAGTAGCTGCTCCTCTTGAATGAATCCGATAGCCATCTCATGTTTGTATTGGTTAATGCAGCATTTAACTAATTAATTACTTAATTAACTACTTAATTATTTACTTAATTAATTACTAATGAGTTATGACATCGGTCTGTCTGATTCAATCTCCTCCAGTAGTGCTTCATTTATTATATAACTTATATTCAAGAATGGAAAAAAGCGTAGGCCCTATAGTTTAAAGTCTCGGAACTGTAACTAAAATAGAATTGAAACTGTATTAGTTCGGTTTTTACTTCCTGTTTATTGGTATACTGCAAAGAGTTGCAAGTTAATTGTGACATTTAGTGGTCACTTATGGTTAATTAAATCTCATTAATAAACAAATCAATTAAGTTCTACTTCACTCTTGCTATTAATAAATTCAACTTAATTAACTGTGGGCGGGGTTTAGAGTACTTTGTTAAGATGGCGCGTCAATAAACGAAGTTAAGAAACGCTTGGCTTGGTTAGTACTTGATGGGCGACCACCTTTTAGGTGGAGTTGGTGACAGATTTGAACGAATAACACCCTGTTGTGTTATTCTTCAATCGGGGCCCGCTACAGTCAATGCGCTAATCAAAGGTAACGATGACTAATAACCACGGAGTGAAGGAGGAAATAAAGAAAACAGCAAAAAAGAAACTAATCATGAAAACCATATAGCACGTGCGGTGTGTCATGTGTAATGGAGCCAGTGCGAGACGATGTCGGTATGATATTCGATCTCGGATCAGTAGGTGCGGGTTCAAATCCTGTGCTTGACTGTCACTGACATCGTTTTCGAGTGGGGAAACTTACGTTAACATTAGCTTTACCTTTTTTACTTTTAGTAGTTACGAATAAATAATTGCTACTTCTTTGTAAAATCTAATATTATTAATAAATCTAATTAAGCTGTTCAATGACTATTCACAGAAGCGTTCTTAACTCTCTCTATGATTAGGACAAAACTGACGCACAATAGTAATTATCTCCGTCAATATCAGCCATTTGGATGTATAATTTCACAAGATCTCATGGATTTCTTTAGATGTGAGATGATACGATACCTGGAAAGGTTCACCATCAGCTGTCCACGTTAAGTCTAACTACGCAAATTGCTTCTCTAATTAGTAGTCAAATCAAAAGCTAAACCACTGTTCTTTGCTGTTACATCTAGCTGATAAGAGGTTACGTATTATTGACTCAAATATATAAGAGGTTACGTATATCACACCTCTTTGCTGTTACCTCTAGCTGATAAGAGGTTACGTATTGTTACCTCTAATAGATTAGAGGTTACGTATACCATATCTCTGTTGTTACCTCCAGCTTATAGAGATTACGTATTGTTACCTCTCATAGATGAGAGAGGTTACGTATTATTAACTCAAATATATCAGAGGTTACGTATATCACATCTCTTTGCTGTTACCTCTAGCTGATAAGAGGTTACGTATTGTTACCTCTAATAGATTAGAGGTTACGTATACCATATCTCTGTTGTTACCTCCAGCTTATAGAGATTACGTATTGTTACCTCTCATAGATGAGAGAGGTTACGTATTATTAACTCAAATATATCAGAGGTTACGTATATCACATCTCTTTGCTGTTACCTCTAGCTGATAAGAGGTTACGTATTGTTACCTCTAATAGATTAGAGGTTACGTATACCATATCTCTGTTGTTACCTCCAGCTTATAGAGATTACGTATTGTTACCTCTAATAGATGAGAGGTTACGTATATCACAACTCTGTTGTTATCTCTAACTGATAAGAGGTTACGTATTGTTTCCTCTAGTAGATTAGATGTTATGTATACCGCATCTCTTTGTTGTTACCTCTAGCTGATAGAGGTTACGTATGGTTACCTCTAGTAGATTAGAGGTTACGTATACCACAGCTCTGACCTCTATGTTTCATCTCTCGACTCATCTGTAATGCAGTACAGATCTGGCACCAGCAGAGGGCGCAGATGTCCTTCAGTATTGAACCCTGCGATCATAAAAATCAACGCACGAATAAAATCAACAGTTGGAATAAAGCATGCACTACAGTACTTACGCTGCTACTATGCTACTACAGAGAGGTGGCTGAGTTTTGAACCGGGCTCTTCTATATCTACGATTACTACTTTGTAGATTAGACCATACATAGGCTATATAGGCCTATATAAGTTCCCGTAGGTCCATATAACAAACCATTACAAGCCTACGGTAGCCTACCAATCGTGGATATGTACACGATCGTTATTTGAATTTCTTGCAATGAAGAAAAGCTGTAACTACTATTACTAATAGATTTAGGATTCAAACTGAGTAATTCAATATACTAGAACAACGTGTGAATCAAAAGAGCTATTATGGCTCAAATTCTTTAAATGGTTTGTGTAGTTCTAATTTTTATACAGTCAAATAAATTTCTCAGATTACGTAAAGCTTAATAATTTATTGGTCATTCTAAATACTTGTACAAGTACATGTCTATCTGTATGCCTAGCGAACCACTGCGCAGTACGTCGGCTACTTTTTGGACGAAAACAACGTGTACATGTACATGTATATGACCTTATCGTACGATCATATGTGACTCGAATACACGTATCATATCAAAAACGTTTACGCTGAACAGGGCAATACCGCCACATACTGGTTGTGAGACTGACGTTGCTTTTGGTTGCGTTCTCTCTTATAATGTGTTTAACGACTGGTTTATTATTCAGTGATTTGATTCCATATGCATGGATAACTGTATTCCTTTGTCCTATGTTTAGTACAAGTAGCAATAGTTAGTATTTGTGACAGATTCCTGTACTCTATTGTCCTTTGGTTAGTACATGCAGCTAGTACTGGTTAGTAGTTGTGACAGATACCTGTATGCCATAGTCCTATATTTGGTTATTTACTGTAGTACAAGTAGTATTGGTTAGTAGTTGTAGTTGATACCTGTATACCGTTGTTCTATGTGTAGTATAAGTAGTACTAGTTAGTACTAAATAAGTACGTAATTATACTTATCAGTACTACTTGTACTGAACATAGGGCAATGGAATCATTGTCCTATGTTCAGTACAAGTAGTGTTGTTGTGATCCTTGTCTTACGTTAACTATTTAACAAAACTATTTAACTAACTATTTAACAATTAACTAAATAATTAACTAGTTAATAATTAATTAGTTAACTAATTAATAATTAATTAGTTAATTAATTAATTAACTAGTTAACTATTTACTACAACTATTAATGGAGAGTGGTGGATACCTGAATCCCGTACTTGGTTCTCATACGGGTCCTCATGGGTACGAGGAAGATGTTGCCGATGGTGACGGTGGCACAAAGGAGGTCCTTGATCCACCCGGTCAGAGACGTGCAGAGACGAGTCAGGGGCAGAAAGATCTTGAGCTGTCTGAGGCAATAGATGGCGCAGTACCACTCGTCCATCTGTACCGTCAGGGTACTCATGAAGCAGTGGTAGCAGCAGAATGCGTACAGGCCTGCAGTCAATTCATCAATTATATGATTAACTAATCAGTCAATCAATCAGTCAATCAATAATTTCATGTAGAATATTCATTCGAGCAGTCTATTCACAATTTTAGAGCATTCGTATTAATCTATTGTAACCGAATGCTATACAATATATTAATGCTAACATTGCTATATCAACTCAACAAACTCGCGTAGGTACACACATGACATACCGCATGTGTGTACAGTGTTTTCTTCTTTAGTCACTGTTTTTGTACTTTACGTTATTTCCTCTATTCCTCTCCATGGTTATTAGTAATCGTTGCCTTTTATTGGCGCTCCAATAGCAGCCGGCGCGGATTTAAGAATAACCTCCAACACCCTGGGGATTATTGCATATACATGTATATCGAACCCTCAGATAATACGTAATTAGAGTAATTGCTACTAATTGGTCATAATTATCTGCTACCCACTCACTCATTACACGTACGCCTCTCTCTCAGCGAAAACAATTGTGATTAACTTCACAAAAACATATCTAGCTATAAACTATCCAGATTCGAACTCACAACTGCAGCAATCTTCAAAGCAGCCGCATATACCACTGGACCATTCCTCGGTTTCTGTCATCATATTGCCAGGTTGTCTGTGTTGTCTCACCCCAGTCTGGTTCACTATAACTGACTGTTGTTGTTGTTGTTGTTGAGGCTGCCACTGGCTTGCTCTGTTATTCCTCATTTGGTCATCGGACTTGTAAACACTGCCTGCCGTAGGGTGGTTGTAGTAGGGATTTTCTGGAGGTTGTGGGTAACGCTCTGATCCACGACTTGGTTGTTGTTGTACATGCTGGTTGTATCCCTGCCCGTTGTACTGGTTGTAGATCTGCGCCTCCTGGTGGTTGTATGCCTGGCTATCCTGCTGGTTATACGTGTCGTATCGCTCATTGTTCTGTTGCCAGTATTGCTGATTGTCATACTGGTTATTCGTTTGTTTATCGTAACTGTATTGCTGATTGACCGGTTGATTGTACTGTTGGTTATCCTGTTGTCTATTCTGCTGATAATTCGTATAGCTCTCTTGATTGTTGGCATCGCTTAGTTGATTAGTATAGCCAGTGTTAGGTTCATAAGCCATATTCGCCCTTAGAAAAGCTTATATTATATAGTTAATAAGTGTTCTTTGCTGAAGATCGAGCTCTCCTAATAGCTCTTTCCTGCAAGTCTTATACAAATTACCTCCCTAATTATATCACTATATGCATATTATGCAATTATAGATGCTTTGTAGGTAAGTAGCATAAAAATCTACCCAACGACATTTAATCAAACAGTGTACGTAACTAATAACTAACGATGTCCATTCTGATGTATGAAACACGAGTAGCCTACGTAAAATAATCAGGTATCGTAGCCTATGGATCAAATGGCTCAGAGGTAATGGAAGAGCATAACTTCAGGAGGTTTTATGAACAATAAACAATAACAATAAATGCATCATACGCAACTATAAACTAAACAAATAATCAGGAAGAATGTTGCCACAAAAGAGCGAAAGCTCTGTGAGGTAATATAGTCTTTAGCACTGTAGATGAGGCGAAGAGCGCGTCACTTCTTTTGGTGCCGGAGCGCCGCTCCTCCACCTCTCAATAGCCAGAGCTCCGCTCTCACAGCTGATGAAGCAGGAGCGCGCTGCGTTCTAATTAATATGATGATCTCTTAAGTTCAAGTCATTACACACTAATATATAATAATACTTGTAGAATTACCGAGGCTGCTAACACAATAAAATTATGTAATGATTTTGAGAAGAGATCTTTTATTATCATAATGTTTTAAAGTACTTATGTACCTGATACAGCTTTGCATATAATATATGCATTTTTCTCTGCATGTAGCATTTACACATATTATTTGTAAATGCTACATGCAGAGAAAAATGTTCTCTAATAGCAATAGAGAACACGTCACGTATAAATTCTGCTAATAGCATCTTGAAGTGCAGTCATTTCTTTTCGAAACGATGGAAGATTTGTGCTGTTCGATAAATTCACAGAGTTATTGAGCTGCAGAATTGGATCAGTCTTTTGGAAATACTAGCCTATTTCAGAGAGAACAAAGTGACTTTACATTGAGTTTTTTAAAATTTAAAATGTGCAAAATTTCGGTTTCAAGGGGCTTCGACCCTGACCCCTACCAGTGGTTTTAACCATGAACCCCACTGGGGGACCTGCCACTAGAACTCCTGGTAGTCTTGCGCTAAATGCGCTCGCCATGAATTCCTCCCCCCCCCCCCCTTCAGTTAAAATATTTCTTCAACAACTTTGCATTTTATATCTATAGCTCCACGACTTCTTTTTTTACAACTACAGAACTGAATACAGTAAATAGAAATTACAAAGAATAACAACATTTAATACGTTTACTAAGTGAATGGAGTATAATATTCCAGATCTCGATGTTCGAACTGCAACTACAATTGTTCGAACAGAGCCTGTCTCCCTGGGTCCGCCACTAGTTAAACTATATAAATTTAAAGCAATAAATATTATAACTAAAAGTTCAACAACTTTTTAAAGTTACACAAATTTAACTACTACGAATTTGTGCCTAGTAATTATTAGGCCTACTACTCTACTTTATTCTGACACGTATTCCACTTTTTAACAGTATTGCGTGAAATTTTAGCTCATCGAACTGAAATCGATTCTCTCCTGCGCAACAATCTAATCATAGCAGCCAAGACCCCGTTCACTCCAACAAGCCGCAAGGACGCCATGCAGTCGACTGCAGACTTCCAGAAAAACTTTCTTTTCATAGCGACAACCATTGATGTGTCCCAATTGTAGGATCTCATTGAAGTTTCTATTGCAGGCCCAAGTGAGCGGTGGATTACTCCAACTATTTATGTGTTTGACTAAGCATTGACTCAGTATGCAACAACAACAACAACAATACGAGTAGAGTGCTACTGTTATCCATGACAACACTGAGCACTGTGGAACCAAATCAAAACCGTTGAGCAACGCGAGGGGTCCATAAATGGTGCGAGCCGAAATCCGGGTAATCAGTCCAAAGAAGAGTGCTAGCGGAATGGAGGCTTACTTGTTGGTCTCAGTTCATGGACATCGGGTGGAAAGGAAAGATCGAAGATAAGAGCTTCCAACCGCCTTATAAACTGTTCGTAAAGTAGAAAAGGCTGATCAGGACTAGATGAGGGGATGCGCAGAGTGGAAGGAAGAGAATTCAGATTTGTGAGGTAGCACGAATAAGACAATTTAAACGCCGGGATTGGGTTCGGAATTCTGCTTGAGAATTCAGTCTTCATAGAATTCATCGTAACTGAAGAAGGCAACAGGAAACCACATCAGAAGCCAAAATTTTCCCAAGCTATAGGCTACATAAGGTATTGATAAGGCATTGCCTTTGTGAAGGGATTAACTTATTGATCTATGGAGTGCTCTTATGGAGCGAGAAAACAGATTTTGTTTATGCATAATTATGTAGCTTGAATCGGCCACTTGGCAGAGCACTGAAGAGAAAGAGAGAGAATTCATCGAGAACGTCGAATGTTTATAAGCTAATGAACTCGTACGGGCTGAGAGTTATCTCTAGAACAGAAAGCAATTCTGAATGCAACCAGATCAGCGGCAAAGGTGAAGATTTCACTAGAGTTAATAGCAATGGTAATAGTAACAGTTAGTAGTGAGTAGTCACTGATGGGACCAGTTTGTTAGTCAATTGGACTTCTCGTACAGGAACGTGAAAGTAAATACAGTAAGTAAAAATATGAAGCTAAGTTTAACGTCTGGTTTCGTGCCACAATAAGCGTACCATAAAATAAAGAAAAACAAGTTTTATTGATTAAATTATTTTAAAGATCTTTGAAGCGTACAAGCAGGAATTCTGATTGAGTTCCGTACCAGTGTCCTCTTGCGCTTCTCAGAAAATGTATTAACTTATATACCATCAGATAGGCCTACATGTTCAGTAGTAATATGTACTTTGGAGTATAATAGCGAAGCACTTGAGAAAGAGAAGAAGAAAGGGTTTCAATGGAGAGCATCTGGTTCCTAGCTCACTCAAGATCACGTCAGGTACGTAAAGAGACGAATATTCGTTATATTTATTTTTAAAAAATACTGAAGTTTTAACCCCGCAAATTAAAACTTTGACACTCGCATTAACTCTGTATTTGACTCTGCGTCAGGACTGAATGCTGGATGAAAACAAAGGACTATCGGCATGTGCTTTCCACCTTGAACAGTGTCATGTTTCTGTAGACAACGCGTGCTTCCAGGCAACGCAACAACTAAAACATTGCGAGTATAAACTATCAGTACCAGTAACCTGTGCGCTCGAGATTAAAATATAGGATATTGATTCTGAAACTGTGACCCCTATACTCTTATTTTCCATTATCATTCCTTGCCCATTACTATACTTTCGCAACACCCCTCAACAACAGCTACAATAACAACAAGTTAAGCAAGTTATATTGGGTGCTACACTTTACACTGTTGTCAAAGACTGTAATGTAGTATGAACTGCAATAGAGCAGTAAGAGCATTGTAATAGTGGTTAAAAAGGGGGGACGCAGGGGAATTGCGTTCTCCTAGCTCTCATTTATTCATAGGGGTGTTCCCTTGCTAGGAGCCCATATAAGATACTAGAAGACCAGTAAATATATTACAAGGGGGCTCGAATAATTCTTACCGTTCACCTATAGCTCTCAATTCACACTTTAACCACTGCGCATTAGAGTTCCTTAACACTCTTCTATCGTGAGAAAATCAAAGTTAGTCGATGTGTAAATATCTTTTCCCTCAATATAGTGCTGTAGGTCTAGAGTTAAAATTTTAAATGGAAGTTCAATAGTTCCTGAGATTGAAGTCCGTGAGCCGTAGAGCTCACCCAAGAGTAATATCTCGTACATTCATAAACTCCTATTACTGATCACACTGGTGACTTAGATAATAGACTAAACTGTCCAGTGGGAATTGAGAGCTAGGGGAACGGCAAGAATTCCCCTCCCTGCAATGTATTTATGTCTCCTATATCTAATATGGGCCCCTGGCAGGGGAACGCACCTCAGAGAGGTCAAGGTAACGCAGTTCCCGGGCGTTCCCCCGGGTTTTAAACAAGCATGTAATTAATTGCTTAATCGTGACTCTGTAGTGTTATGTCATGAAGATATCTAGCTATCACTTTTAAATTTTAATGCAACATGTCTATTGTCTAACCATTAGGCAGTTTCAGTGGACATTAAGGAAGGAGGATATCAGGAAACTAGAAGTGTTGGAAATGTGGATATGAAGAAGAATGGAAACGATTAGGTTGACCCAAAAAGTTACAAATGAAAAAGTTGTGGAGGGAGTTGGTAAATGGAACACGCATTATAGTGAAATGATCAACTGAAAAATATAACGATCTAATCTGGCTACCAGACTGTATTCTAATGCATATCCGTCATACAATAAAATTTAACATCCGTTTCATTGTTCCAGAATGACCAAGTGAACAATAATTCTGTATTATCAATACATCTCTTTCACAGTAAAGATGGGTTCCTTAATTGACAACTTCAGTGTTAGATATGTACTTTTCTCAGAAACGAACACTTTGCTAATCAACCATCACCATCATCTTCCTTTGAATCACAGTTTAACTAGGACTAAATCAGCAATATGAACCTAAAATACTCTTTCATTTGTTACAATCAATCAAACTGCTCACATCTCTTTTACACGGAGGATTAGTAGATGTCACAAAATAATCCATCTCGTGACAATAAGGATTAGTAAACGTCACAAAATAATCCATTTAGTGGCACTAAGGATTACTACTCGTCACAAAATAATCCATCTCATGACACTAAGGATCAGTAGACAGTCATAACCCAGGTCCTGTGTGATTCATTTAAAGCTAATGACACTAAGGATCAGCAGACAGTAATAACTCAAGTCCTGTGTGATTCATTTAACGCTAATGACACTAAGGATCAGCAGACAGTCATAACCCAGGTCCTGTGTGATTCATTTAACGCTAATGACACTAAGGATCAGCAGACAGTAATAACCCAGGTCCTGTGTGATTCATTTAACGCTAATGACACTAAGGATCAGTAGACAGTCATATCCCAGGTCCTGTGTGATTCATTTAACGCTAGTGACACTAAGGATCAGTAGACATTCATATCCCAGGCTCTGTGTGATTCATTTAACGCAAATCTCGTCGAGACTTCTTCCCCTCGTTCCTCCCACTTCCTCTATCATGATGATCTTCCGTCGTTCTCTTCTGACCTTGCTTAGCTGCGTCCAAGAACATGTTGAGACCAAACGGATCTTCTTCTTCTTTCTCAAACTGGACCGGACCGTCTCTGCGTCTGGAAGAGCTGGCTCCCTTATCACCAGCACTAGCTCCCGCGAAGCCTTTGTCTGGTACGAACCTGGAAAATATCACAAAACAAAGCAAAAATTAGCAAAATAAGGAATGAAACAAGATCAACAACTAGTGAACTACTTTCATCAATGATAACATCGAGCACTGCTAAAATAGATCAAAGTTGACAGGAGAAAACAAGATGCTCCAAAAACAGTGCAAATTCTGCTAGGCAAGAAACCAGTCCAAAGATAGGGATTAAAGAAAATTGCAAGCCTAACTTCCAGGAAAACTTATACTTGAAGAAACACCTTTACTTGAAGAAACGTGTAAAATAATTATTATCTAGTTGACAATAGAATGAATAAAGAGCAAAATATATTATACACTGGATCATACAATGTATCACACATGAGATGGTTCATAATATGGAGCAGATAGTTTACCTATTGTTACTCATAAGCTTCTCCAGATCATCTCCATAGAGATCTTTATCGCTGTTCTTAAAAGGTCTGTAGATATTTGATGCTAGATCTTTATCCTGTCTCCAAGGTTTGTCATACACGTTATAAATCTCATCTTCTCCCCCAGCAAATCCGCTGTCCATACCCTACACGCATACATATACATACAGAATTAAACACATACTGACACATACATACATATATAGACATACATATAAATGCAGATAGAGAAATGCACACATACATGCGCATGTAGAAAGACAACAACTATCAGATGCAGTGTATAACTCATCCACTGTCCATAGCATACACACTCGCAAAATACAAACAAACAGACAACATACAGACACGCACACATCCAGACACAAATATTACCATACACATTGTTTAACTCATCCTGTAAATTTTGTCTACATAAAAATTGAAATCATATTTAATTCAAATAATATTACGTAGCATTTTAAATAGCTATGAAGTAAAACTTACAAAAGAAAAATCCAACCTACACGACCCATATCTTTTGCACACACGCAAACATAACAGAAATAGGCCCTTTAATCTTAAATCACTGGCTGGAGCCAGTGGCGAAGTCGGTAAGATACTCGATCGCGGATCAGTAGGTGCGGGTTCAAATCCTGGGTTCGCCCGTCCCTGACATGGCTTTCGAGTGAGGAAACTGACGTTAACCTTAGCTTTTAGCATTTTTTTTAAATGTTAGAAAAGCTCAGAAGCTTAAAAGCAAAGTATTAATCAAAAATAACTTTATCGATCGTTAATCAAATATGACTAGTTTTTCAGTAACATAATCTCCTCTCTCATAATAGTCTCCCATAATAATAATTTAAATCTTTCATGAGTCAGTTCTTTTAACGGCTTTAAAAGTAAAGCCAAGATGGCGTACCTTAGACTGGTTGAAGAGGCGCTGATCAAACTGGTTGTCCTCTCTCTGTCCTGGATTAGCCAGTCCCAGAGCTATCTTCTCACTGATATCTCGCTCCCTCTCTCTCCAGTCGATTACTACTCACACAAAACACAGTTAACATCAATTACATTATTCAAACAACAAATTCGGCAAATATCGGCAATTTCAGTCTAAATTAATCGGCTACATGTTCTCCCTAGCATTAAACCTATATTCTTGAGACAGAGGCACGCGACAGAGGCTTACCAGCCTGACGAAGATATCATATAATCTGAGTAGCAATCCAGTTGATTTCAAAGCACATGCAACTATATTGTTATTTCAAATGTACAGCGTATAATTTAACAATAAAATACCTTAATCAATTTAACTATACATTAACTATAAAATACCTTAATCAATTATTTCTAGGTAATTTTAAAATGTAATTAAAAATACCTAGTTCTTGCGCAGCAGTAGGAGCATCGAATGGTAAAGGAAAAAGAGCATTAAAAAATAAACATTAAAGAAACATTGAAGAACTTCAGTTTCCAGCCTCAAGAGCATGTAATTACTTGACATGGAGAGAAGTGGAATAACTAATAACAAGCAATTTGCTGTTAAGGAGATTAGATTAAATAAATACCGTTTATCGGGAGCTGCTCTCTCTAAGTTCCTCTGTCTCTGTCTCTCTTTAGCTCTGTCCTTACGCAAGTCATCTCTCTCTGCAATTCTATCGTCTTCTCTCTCTATTCATACATCCAAACATATAAATAAAATAAACATTTATATTCATATGCACATACAATATAGACACATGTGTGATATATATATATATATATATATATATATATATATATATATATATATATATATACTGATCTTGGTCTACTTCTAACTCTTTTCCCCTGCATTCTTCCTTCTATTACATCCTTTAGCAAACCATCCCCCTTATAGGACATATTATAATATTATAAAGGGAGATGGTTTGCTAAGGATGTAATAGAAGGAAGAAAATCAAGCGAAAAGAGTTAGAGGAAGATCAAGACATGGGATGTTGGATGATTTGATAACAATTTCATATATAGAGATGAAAAGGAAGGCTGAGAATAGAATTGATTGGAATAGTTATATGCAATGGACCTGCCGTTAGATAGTACACTAGAAGAAGATATATATATGCACGCAACAAACGAGAACGTAATGATAAGGACAACAAACAAATGGTAAGTGAAATTATCAAGAGAAGAGTGACTTGCACTGCGCATGAACGATACCACAAATCCTTAAAAGATTGCCATCTGCTTTGTGGTTAACAAAACAGATGGCAAAAAGACCAGATGGAAGATTGAAGAGATGATAGAAAGACTGACTTAAAAAGACCTGAAGGCTGCTGGAATTGGCATTTATGGAGAATAGAAGCAAGAAAAAGAATGAAAATCGAGGAATTGGTTACGAATCCCAATTAATTAGTGTTTTAAAGAGGGACATCATAAAGATCATAGAGAAATCTTTTGCAGGAATCAGTCCTAGGATGATACTATGACTAGACAATAAGTAGTAATGAAGACAGTGCTCGGTAATTTTTAATATAACAGAGACGTCTAATACTATCTACAACTGAACACACTCACCTTCATGTTTGTTAGAAGCTCTCTCTAACACTAGCTACAACTGTACACACTCACCTTCAGGTTTACTAGAAGCTCTCTCTAACACTAGCTACAACTGTACACACTAATCTTCAGGTTTATTAGAAGCTCTCTCTAACACTAGCTACAACTGTACACATTCACCGTCAAGTTTATTAGAAGCTCTCTCTAACACTAGCTACAACTGTACACACTCACATTCAGGTTAATTAGAAGCTCTCTCTAACACTGTACACACTCACCTTCAGGTTAATTAGAAGCTCTCTCTTACACTAGCTACAACTGTACACACTCACCTTCAGGTTAATTAGAAGCTCTCTCTAACACTACCTAACACTGTACACACTCACCTTCAGGTTAATTAGAAGCTCTCTCTTACACTAGCTACAACTGTACACACTCACCTTCAGGTTTATTAGAAGCTCTCTCTAACACTAGTTAGAACTGTACACATTCACTGTCAGGTTTATTAGAAGCTCTCTCTAACACTAGCTACAACTGAACACACTAACCTTCAGGTTTATTAGAGGCTCTCATAATTCCAGCGCGCTCCTCTCTTGCTTTCTGAGCAAGCGTTCTCAGGTTCTCCTCTCTCTTCTCCTTGTCCTTGTCTGCCAACTTTCTCTCTATCCTAGCTCTCATCTCTACGGCCTCACGAGCCTGAAAAAACATACGCAGAATAGAGTAAATAGAAAAGTGAAAAGTTTTCCGACTACCAATCAGTTCATGATACAAATCCAGCTCTTTCCATTTATAAGATGCCTTCGAGACAGGAAACTGATGTTAAACTGGGCATTAGAATTCTATCAGCACTAGTAATATTTTTAATTTTCATTAATTTTTTACTATTTTTATTTTTATTAGCAATATTATATCAGAGGTAACATTTCTAGACGGTAGAATTGATAGTCAAACTCTTTGTTGAAGATAGGTACAGTTTTGACTGAGTGAATGTAACCACATAAAAGATACAATTGTACTGATCGTAAGACATTTTTCAACACATAACTACTTAGATTATACATTATATCCATATCCATCCTTATTACACATCTCTCATAGTAAAGACCCCTAACTAGCATAGAAAAAGATCAATATCTGATATACACTAGTTGAGCCATAATATCAACAAAACGTTTATAAGTATCACCAGAAACTAACCTTCCTATTAGCTATGTAGTTGTAATAGCAACATTTGATAAGAGATGATAAATCAACCTTTCTAGCATCTATGTAACAGCAACAACAAATGATAAGAGATGATAAACTAATCTTACTATCAGCTATGTAACAACAACTACAAATGATGTGAGATAGGATAAACTAACCTTTCTATCAGCTATGTAGTAACAACAACAAAAGGTGATAAGAGATAAGATAAACTAACCTTTCTATCAGCTAAGTAGAGAGCCTCAGCCAGTTTAGAGAAGTTCTCATTGATGTGAACAGATTGGAGACCACGCCCATCCGCTGCTAAACGCTTGTTCAAAGGTATGGTGAAGCCCTGTCAATCAAAGACACACACACAAGTTTATAATATAGATATATACATAATTCTCAATCAAATCATTTACGTTTAATTACATAATTCTCACTTTTCAAACAATTTAAAATACGTTTTAGATTCTACTGTTAAATCAATTCAAATGAATAGTCACAAATCCAACTTGCACTTTTGGTGGTCTAAAGAAACCTATTCACTACGACCTTATGCCAGATTGGTAACGCACACGTACTGCATACAGAGCACATTTTAAGCTTATTCATATGCTGCTGTATTATCAATCAGGCAGAAGAAATGAAACACAACACCAAAGCAGTGACTTCAGAGAATATATCAATTTTGGTTTCCTTATCCAAAGACAAAAACATATTCTTAGATCAAAGCAAAGACCTAGGCAAAAATGCAAAGTATAAGTCTAGACTATCCTATTCAGCCTATCCAACTAGCAAATAATGATATGCATTCTACATTGATAATCCTCATATGTAGCACACAGAGTTGACACAACAATATAAGCATTCCACTAGTTAGATATACAAGGAGACGTTGTGTGCTACAAGAAACTCTAACATTTTTCCAGTTAGATATACAAGGAAGCACCGTGTACTACAACAAACCTTAGCGTTTTTCCAGTTAGATATACAAGGAGGAATCTTCCACTCTTGTTGCTCCTTCACAGTGACTTTACGATTGGGCGAGTGCATGACTGGAGGGGGGGGGGGAGAGGGTGGACCCTTCGGTATCTTCTTGTTTGTTCTGAAATCAGCCAAAACTACAATAGTACATCCTTGATTCTATCTAGCACTTTTAAGAGTCCTTAAGATAATCTGCTTCTCATTAAGAGCATTCGGAACAGAACTTAACTGAGAATCGTTAATTATGAACATCACAATTTAGTTCATCTTCCCTTGAATCCCAGTTTAAATAGTTAGGGTCGGGTGTAACATCACAAGCGAGATCGAGAAGGTCTAAGAGTTTAATACAAAACAATGAACAACAATGCCAAATTCCTCACTGGAAGTTAAGTTATCCAAGAGAAACATACAAGCACTTCTACACCATGAGAACGCACATGTAAATGAGACTAATCCACTGGCAACTACACAAGCTTGCAAGAGGTGACTAACGAAGTGCTGAGAGGTGGTATGACATCTTAGGGAATCTTATACTCTTGTCTGCGTAAAGATTGTCAGAAGATATCATAAAACTGATCACATATTAAAATCAGACAGTCTAGATAATGCACTCGTTCTAGGTTTGAACGTAGAAATATAGAAAAGAGACTGAGGAAAATAATTTCCAATAAATTAATCACCAATCTCTTTAGGTCATTCTATTGGAAATCACTACTATCACTACTAGTAAATGAGAACAAACTTGAATCGCGGAAGCTCCATGGGATCTTTCTGCACTTCAACCATCCTGATTATCCTCTGCTTGGCCCCAGAGTTATACGCCACGCCCTGTTGAGAGGGGGTGTACCTGTAAGAATCATACACTACAGCCTTGAGTGATAGAGAGATAAATATCATTCAATTTGAGATGATTAAGATTATACCCAAAGAGAATAGTTGCACTTGAGTCTCGTCACCTTCTAATTAATCTTTATAACTATCATCTGGTACCAGACAGTCACAAGGCAGTACAACAGATTATATCACAGGTAACGTCTATAGAATAGTTTAACATAAGCTTGCTGACTCCAGAGCCTGGCACTGATGAACAAAAACTGGATTTGAACCCATCATCTCATGATCTGCAGTCAAACAACTAACCCGTCATGACTCAGGCAGCAACAAAATTGACACGTATACTTAAATCCTTTTAAAAACTAGTAAAATGAAGCTCAATTTGTGAACATTTTATAATTAAAATCATTAATCAATAAATTATTTAAGAATAACTATAAATCATAAAATTAAATTTAAGATACAAATGGTCAACAAAATCACATGAAAAGTACAGTCAAGCAAATTATTAGCAAAATTTACTGCTATACTGTATATAAGAACCGGTAGATCTACCTGTGCGAAATTAACATACTCAATTACTGTTTTCTTACCATTCATTCCAACACATTATCTCATCCCACATTAACATTGATTTTAGGTAATTAAATGATAACTTGAATTATTGACTGATTGATTGATAGATCTATAGCTTAATAAAGTGATGGCTCTAACCTGATGTACTCAGCAGGAGCCTGTTTCTCCGCCGCTTTAGCCGGCATGGCTGCAGAGATCTTACCCTGAACCAGTTTCTCCAGAGCCAGCCTCGTTTTCTCCGTCATCTGAAAAAATTAACAGAATAATCATTAATTCAAGTAATAGTAAATAAAACCTCAGTAATATCCTTTGGAAGTTTGTAATTAATTTCTCAACCCAGTTTAGGTTCAAAGCCACTTTTTGCATTTAACATTATGCAGAAACTGCTCAGGCTTAATATTGGTTATTTCGTTTTAGTACAGCACAGAGGAACTAAACAAATAAACAGAAGATTTATTACTTATAAAGTTACTTAAATAACAGGCATTATTCACAACAGGGTTGGCAAGTTTTTGCCACTAAGTGGAAAAAACCGGTGTTTTCCATGGCAAAAACTGTCCTGGCAAAAACCAATTTTTGCCATGGCAAAAACCGTCTAAGCGGCAAAAACCCTCCTGGCAAAAGTCTTTCTTGTCTAAAACATAAAAACTAGTATTATATTGCAAACTAACTATATTAATAAAACAACTATATTATATTGCAGTCCCATTAATTGGTCACACTCAGAGTTGTCATCTTTCTGCCAGCACATGTTGAAAAACTAGTAGTATAACACCCTATAATAAAAGCAAATCTCTGAGGCATAAAGTTATAAACATTAAAAACTTAATTACAAAAAGTAGCACACAGTGGTCAGTAGTGACATTAAAAAATATTTAACTGGTTAAATTAAAGGTTAAATTTGGGTGTAATGTAAAACTTTTGGTCACGGATAATGCTAAGAATATGGTTAAAATGAGACGACTTTTAATGGAGGAAGATCAGGGATTAATTGTGTATGGCTGTGCGGCACACACACTGAAGTTGCTTGGACAGGCACTCACACCGGCTGCTATATTGAAGAAGATAATTAATCCACTTTCAGTGAAGCCTCAGCTACCTGGCGACACCAGATGGAATAGTCAGCTGACATCTATTAATACATTTCTTCGCAATCGACAAGCTTATATCAGTATTGCAGAAGAGCATGAACAAGAAATTGAACCAAGAATTTGTCATCTAGTCAATGAATTCAACCTTTACAGACAAACGAAGGACTTGATATAAATGTTTCGACCAGTTGCTGCAGTTCTGGATAGATTACAAAGTGAGTTTAGCAGATGCTTGTCATGAATGGTTTTCACTTTTGAATACAGAGAGTTTGCAACCACATCGAGCAATCATTCAACAGAGACTTGCTCAAGTGATTGAACCATTGAACATTGTCTTACTTATTTACTGCACCCGCAGTATATGGGTGAGAAATTAAACATGACCTACAAGGAAAACACTAGACAGTGGCTCTTAGACTTGAACCTATCATTACTCCTTCTAGTGATAGCATATGGAAATAAACCATTACCATTTCAGACATCTTTCTTTTCAGATGCAGTACTGAGTTCCTTGAAGCCAACTGTTTGGTGGAAAACAGCAATGCTATGCAATGACTCTACAGTAGATTCTTCAGAGACTCAGTTAACATCTCCAGCAGTTCTCTTCCTTTCAGCTCTTGCAGCTCAGCAGCCATCGAGCGCATCTTCTCTAAATTTGGTTGGATACATAGCAAAATTCGTAACCGTCTTGAACAAGAGACTGTTGTCAAGTTAGTTTTCTGCCATAGAATGCTACACAACCCTGCTAAATCTCGACATGGTGTTGACAATAAAGAAAAAGATTTTTTGTATGAATATGGAAATACTGAAACAGTTGACGGAGGTTTAACAAATGACACAAACACTGAAGAAGGCGTCAGCAAGATTGACATCGATTAGAATCAACACAGCTCAGCAATTTTGAAAATACACTCATAGACAGTAATAAAAATAACTGATAGAAATCATAGAATTGCAAATAAAAAATCTGTTAAGAGCAGAAGCTGTTCTATAATTAACATAATTAGCAGAAATTTTTGTGTTAACAAGCTAGTTAAGTTACGATAACCTAGAATTTCAAATACTGTGAAGCAAGTTCTAGAGAATTAGTTTTTTTAAAATTTAAGGTGAATGGCAAATTGATATTAAATTGTTTGTTAACATTTCCAACATCAAATCTAACTTATCAAGTTTATGTTGTAAACGATAAAATACATTTACAAGCATAAAATATTTCTATTCTAGCAAGTCTTGGCTTTTTAGCCGGTTTTTGCCACTTTTTGACATGGTTTTTACCGGTTTTTGCCAGTGTCCTGGCAAAAACCGGTAAAAGTAAAACTGATTCAGAACTAAAATTCTCAAATTTTAGAACGCTAATACATGACTGATAAATAATTATAAAAGTAATTAATAAAGCAAAACAACCTCTTTGATTTGCTCCTCGTCTGGTTTCTGCATGGCAGGATCTGATTCGTCGATGGTCTTCGGTACCAAATCTTTAAACTTAGAATGTATCACCTGCAATAGAAGTAACAGTGTAATAGAAAATGGTATGGTGAAATAGAATAAATGCAATAGAAGAATCACAGCATAACGATAGCATAATAAAATTATGTATACAATTCCAGTGTGTTCTGAGCTACATAGTACAGTAACATTAAAATATGGTTATCTAAAATAGGTTTGCAAACACTATTTTAATGATAGAGATGCAGCAAGACATAAAGTAAAGCTTGCTAAAATGCTACATTAATATGCAGCACTATAAATAAGTCTTATTTTCATTTTTCCTAGCTCTAATCCCGCAAATCTGCAGAGTTCACTTTTCGACATGCCTGCCTCCATTTTCCGCATTCGTGGACGTTTCCGAATTAACCTTTACTATGAGCATATCCTCCATTATTCTATTCCACCAACGCTTCTTGCGTCACCCTCTCAGAAGAAGACCATGTGGATACTATTGATCAATACATATTCTAATGCAATGATAAATATTGTAAATTTTACATTGAACTACATCTAAGATAAGTTTGAAGATGTAGGTCTCAATCATAGTTTTACCAGTTAGCCAATATTTACAATCTATGACATTCATCATATATTGATAAAAAGAAAGCTAACAATAAAGTAATCCTGATCTTGTAGGGGTTTTACAGTATCGCAGATATCTTCCAATAATTGTAATTACTTAATTTTTTTAAATAATTAGATTTTATTGTAAACATAATTCACTTTCTTAATTCTATCTTTTATATCAAGTTAAAGCATTCATGAGATCTACAGCATATTTAGCAATGTTTTAAAGATTCAAAATTTATTGCCTGAAGTTCTAAACTTTTGAAGAGTTAATTATATTACGATATTTTTATTAAAAAAACTGTTTATCTCAACAAATTCAACAGATCTGAGTAGAAGCACAACAAAAATTAATTACTTATTTAATAATTAAGTAAAAATACAAAAAACACCTGTACAAATGACAAAAAAAATGTCAGCAATATGGAAGTGAATCTACAATTTTAAGAGTTCATTTAAAGAAATTTAGGAATAGTAACTATACATCACGTTAACCTTATCTCGTCCCTGACCCACTCATACCAGAGCATCATACTTTACTTTGCCCTCTGCGTCCAGCAGCCGTGCGATGGCGTTAGAAGTTCTGCCCCCGTCCTTGGAATTCTGGCCCATACCCAGAGGAAACTGAGCAACGTGTATTTCTGGATAAGCTCCCCCATCACCAAAATCTTGTGGGGTGCGAGGTATCCAACCTTTTCTCTGTCCCAGGGGAGGCGCAGTAGATGTATTGAGAACAGCCAAAGTCTAAAAAACAATTGCCGAAAAACTATTTCTGTGAAATGATAAGAAAGATAAATTGATTTTAAATGATAGGCTCACACATAAAATTGCTTAACCCGCCAAATCATAACTTAATAGATGTTGTTCTATAATATTAAAGTTTCACTTATCTCCACAACACTTACAAAGAATTTTATAAGACATTTTTGTATAATGGGTTGGTATTAAAATGATCTAAAGAATGGTAAGGGAATCCCGAAGATTTAAATGAAGAAAACATTAGTTAAAACTATATATAAATAAGTATATATATATATATATATATATATATATATATATATATATATATATTACTACTCTTATTAAGTTTTTTTTAAAACAATATCTGGTTATGTTTATTACTTTCTCTATTGCCATTTTTCTGTGCGTACGTTTTCTGCGGTATGTAAGATTTCATGTAATAAACGAATATAATAATAATACTACAACTATTCATATATTTATATTTAGTATTTATAATTTTAAAAAGTATAATGATTGGAAAATATTATTAAACACTGTTATTAGAAATGCTTTCTTTATTATAATTATTTTTATTAAATATGATGATAACTAGCATACATAAATTGATAACTTTACATAGGAATATTTCAGAATTATTTATAAATATTTTAACTCGATTAACAAACTGGCATCATTAAATAATTAGCTATTTCAAGCATATACAATATAGAATATAGATAGTAACAACTATTATTAAATAACTACACAGTGGGATAATTTGGCAGCATATGAGTAAGATATGTTGAAGGCAAACATGCTTCAGAACCTAACATTACAGTAGATTCAGTACCCCTTGTTCAATGAATATAGGTAAGAACAGTTCTCATCTTTACACAGATCATGAGAAGTATCACGAATACTTACCAATGCAGCTCTAGGCTCAGCAGCCCTGTCATTCACCGGCTGAGTGGGAGCCGGCAATAATCTACACACATAATAAAACAAATAAATTTATATTATACACATAAAATTATAAAATCAAAATTTCAATATGCATTATAATATAGGTAAGCTGAGCCAGTGGCTATGTCAGTAAGATATTCAGCCACGGACAGTATGTGCGGGGTTAAAATCCTGGGATCGCAGGTCACTGACATCGCTTTCGAGTGAGGAAACTGACGTTAAGATTAGCTGTACCTTTAAGTATGGTACAATATAGTATGATAAAAGATAATATTTACCTATGCATTCCTAAAATAAAGATCTTGAGAGATATGATAAAAGTACAAATTATGTAGAGATGAATACAAGTTAAAATAAGAGTCATAAGAAAAACATAATTAAATTTTACTTATTTAAAATGCCAACTTAATTTGAACTTATTTTTGCCCTAAATTTGTTAGAGGCTGCAGAAGAATAGACCAAAAGTATACAGATTGTATTAGAGAGTTGAATAAGCAGAACTCGGGCAATGTCAAAGAAAATTCACCTGGGTGAATTAACAACTCGTACGTTTCCCGGCTAGGGACTACAATAAGGGTTCTCGGTAGACACCAGAGCAGCCTCCTCAACCCTCTGCCTCCACCTACTACAATCCTGCGCAAGTTATAAACATCACAGTGTGTAAGACTGAATTTAATAATAACAACAATTAATAACAACAATTAGAGTGCTACAGTCATCAATGTCAACATCGAGCACTATTGAGACAAAATCAAGCTGGCGAGCAAACAAGAAGGTCCAAAAACGGTGCAAATTCCAAAATCCAGAAATTCAGTCCAAAGTAAAGGGAGTTAATGAAAAGGTGGTTTAGGCGCAGGTAGACACTGGATGGAAAAGAATGCTCATGGACACTGGATGGAAAAGAGAGATGGATAAGATAGGTCTTCAACTGCTTATGGAACTGCTCATAGGAAAGCAAAGGCTGATGTGATTCAAATGAAGATTTTCAAAGATTGGATGGAAGAGAATTCCAGATCTGAGGTGCACCATGCTGGAAAGAACGATTAGATAGCTTAGAGCGTGAAGGTAAGCTAGGTCTCACAAGAGTAATTAACTTAGAAGACCGAGTAACAGCAGGCTGCATCACTTTAATCAAGTGAGATATACAAGTTTGTCCAGGGATGGTGATGGACTTATAGGTTAACGAAGCTGTTTTGTAAATGATACGCTCTTTAATCTTTAGCCAGTGCAAAGACTTCAAAATAGGCGTAACATGTGAGTACTTGGAACTACAAAAAATTCCTCGCGCAAGAGAATTCTGAACAAACCGATCATTCTCACAGCCAGGGAGATTTAAAAAGAGGGAATTGCAGTAGTCCAACTTCGATTGCACAAGAGCAGCACCAATTGTAGCAGCTGTCTCACGTGACAAATATGGACGTATTCGACGAAGATCACGGATAAGGAAGAAACATGCTTGTGAAGTTTTAGTTATGTGTTGTGGAAGGTTAGGTGTTTATCAAGGATAACTCCGAGATTTCTCACAGAAGAAACAGGTGATATTTTAATACCCGAAGATAACGAAAGAGTTTTCCCATTCACCTTCAGAAGCAGTTCAGGTGTCCCGACCAACAAGAATTCAGTCTTCGATGGATTAAGTGCCAAGAAATTAGCAGACATCCAAGAGGATAGAGACTGAAAACTTCGTTGCAAAAGGGTTTCAGCATTAGAATAAGAGTTAGGGGTGAAACAAGTGTACATTTGAGTGTCATCAGCATATAGTTCATGATCAAGAGAGTGAGAAGAGATTAGAGTGCTTAGGGGTGTTGTATAGAGGTTAAAGAGGATAGGACCAAGAACGGAGCCTTGAGGCACACCATACTTTAAGTGAGAAGGCGAAGAGATGTACTCCATCACTTTCACACTAAAAGAACGATCCGTCAGATATTAGGAAAACCAATCAAGAACAATGCCACGAATACCAAACCAGGAAGAAAGACATTCCAGAAGAATATTGTGATCAATGGTATCAAAAACGGCCGAAAGATCAAGCATACATAATCCAGTTAAGCGTTGTGTGCACATGGCATTCAGTGCCGTATCTAGCACCTCCCGCGCCCCCCGGCCGGGGGGCCCGGAGCAAAAGGGGGCCCCCGATGATCAAACGTAGCAAATTTTATTGCGCAAGAAACTTAATATCTCGCAAAACAAACTTTAGCCAATATGGCGTGGTCCAGTTTCTGCGAGGGTCTGGGGCCCCTTGGCCTCCTATGTAACGCCTTGAATCATATGCAAGTAATATAAAAGTAGTTCAAGGACAAGTGAAGCCTCGTTAATGACTATAAAAGTCTAGTCTAAGACGTGACTCTTTATAACGCCCACGCATTAGGCTGCCATGATACAGCTGCAGCAGCAGGCTGTAGGCTATCGCAGTGGCGCATCGTTCAAATGCGTTGTCTAATCAAGTGACTTTGTGTATAGCGTTGTGTGTAGTCTGTATGCATAGTTTCAGTATTAAAGCTTAATATTAGGATGATATAGTATATAGTGGCGCGGATCCAGAGCGGGGGCCCCAGGGGGTCCGGACCTCCCTTAGATCCGAGGGAAAAATTTAATGCTTACAGTGAAGAAGGGGGGGGGGTGTACTAGGGGAACTCAGCTCCAATAGCTCCCAAATTTCTGAAGTGTGTTTCCCCGTTAGGGGCCCATATTTGATGGTTGATATATTATAGGGGCCCTGTATAATTGAAGGGAGAGCGACAAAATTTTGACATTTCCACTAGCATTTAGAACGTTGCAGCTTTAACCACTGTGTAAGAGTTAAAAAACGTATAAGTAAAGAAATTTGAACTCTGTTCCGGAGCAGTGACGCAACCAGACTAGGCTGAAGAGGCTTGAGACCCCCCTTCAGCCTAAATTAGGTCATTTTGCATTGCGTCCACAACTTCTGAGTTTTTTTCAAGGTTGGAAAAACTAACTGTTTATTAGAAATAAAAGCCCAGCTAGGTCTTTAGGAATTTGCCACTGGAGCAACTTACAAAGCTAGAAACCTGAAATCCTTGAAGCCATAGCAGAAAATGATAAATGTAATGTCGAATATTGGCTTGACTATAATTTCTATCATATGACTATATTTTATAACACTTGTCATAAGTTATTGTAAGATTGTTAGATTCAAATTTATTATAAAAAATTGAATTTCAGTAGTGAAATATTTTGAGCCGCCATCCCTAGTATTTTTTAATTTTTCCACTATTCTAGAGAAGGCGTGGGTAAGCGAAAAAATGTGGACTCTGTCCAAAAAATCTTCGGCCCCTCCCGTTAAAAAATTCCTGGATCCGCCATAGAGTATATAATATATATATATATATATATATATCTATTCCAAATATCCTCATATCTTTGAGCAGACATTCTTTTTCTTACGCAGCACCCACAATCTGGAACTCTTTAGCTGCAAATCTTCGCTCTTGTTCTTCTCTTTCAACATTCTGTAGCAAGCTTAAGACTTACCTTTTCCCACCGTAGACATAATCAATCTACCCTGACCATTTTTTGATCACCGGACTGGCTTTCGTTTAGGACCTTACTTCTCCTCAGCACATTTCTTTTGCAGATTGGTATGGGTGAATTGATCTGTAGTGATGTGTGCTGTTGGAGACGTCCCTGACATCATCCCTGGATGAGGAAACGGACGTTAAACCTTTATTATTATTATTATTATTATATATAGTATATATATAGTATATATATATACACAATGCTATATAGGAAAATATTTCTTAGGGCCCCTTCGATAACTTCGGGGGGCCCCTCAAACCCTAGCTACGGCACTGATGGCATTAACAATAGAATTGCACACAGATAGAAGCACCGTTTCAGTTGAACGATGCTTAGTATAAGCAGCTTGATGCTTATTAAATAGATCATTGTAAGAGAGATGAGTAGAAAGCCTCTGAAGAACAATTCTTTCAGTGAGATATGTATGACAGATTAGATATGGGCCTGTAATTCGACAATAATTCCGTATCCAGTGTGGGCTTTTTAAGCAATGGAGTAATAACTGCACGCTTAAGAGCGCGAGGAAATTTGCCAATAGAGAAAGAGAGGTTAACAATCAATGTTAATACTGGAGCAAGTATGTGAATACACTTCTTTAAAAGAGAGGTTGGGATAGGATCCAAGTCACATTGTTTAGCTGGAGAGTCTAAAACTAATTTAGTAATCTCATCAATTGTAACTGGAGTGAAATTAGAAAGCTCATCTTTAGAATGATTCTCTACTGGAGTATGAGGAGTAGTTAGGAGCTGGAGTGATAGATTCTCTAAGATTGCTTATCTTATCTGTAAAGTAATTGGAAAGTTGTTCAGGCCATGACTCCACAGGAGTAGAAGGAAGAGTAGGAGAAATAGATCTACGTAAAAGATCATTAACGGTCTTCCATAAACTCTTGACATTCATAGCCTTACTGACCAAAGAGGAGTAGTACTCTTTCTTAGCATTAGCAATAGCAGTAGGATACATCTTGTGTTGCAAATTAGAAACAGTTTTCCAAAAATCTGAATGGGTATGACGCCACTTTCTTTCAGCTCTACAGCATGCAGCCTTTAGCTTTCTCAGACCAGAAGTATACCAAGGGTTAGATTTCTTAAGCTTCTTGGTAGTTAGAGGTGCATGCTTATCAAGTAGAGATGAAAGAGTAGCGTTATACTGTTTTACTAATTCATCAAGATCATTAGCAATTTAGTATCTAATTGACGCTATTATATTGTTTAATTAATGTATATTTACTTCCCATTCCTACCCTCATTTTAGTATCTAATTGACGCTATTATATTTTTTAAGTATTGTTTAATTAATGTATATTTGTTTCCCATTCCTACCCTCATTTTATGGTTAGGAGACTACATTTTAAAGCTTTTCTAAAATTTGAGTATTTTCATTTAGTCTTAGCCTAATAAGAATTTTTTCACCTTATATCCTTGTTGATGTACTCCTTAGTGAGCTGTCATCTTACTCATACGAAAGAAGTACGAAATTAAATAGAATGAAATAAACATAAGAATTATACTGGTCAAATAAATAATAATAATAATACTATCAATAACACAAAAAAAGTACGAGAAGTATCGGCCTCAAATCGGAGAACATAACTTTAGTAAATAAATATCTCAATGTAGTAGAAATTATTAGTAAATTTGCTAAGACATAATAATTCTCATTTCGCATAAATACTCCGATGGCATTATTTTAAAAATAATGAAATAATTTAAAGAAATAATTGTAGAAATCAATTACCTTGTTAAAATATCCATGTTGAGCTTGGAATTGACGAAACGATGCTAAATCACAATAAGCTGATATTCACAGACGCTTAGATCTATTTCAGTTTGATATACGTATATATCACTATGTATATAACTATTACGACGCACTGTTCTGCCGCAAGGAACTTGTCAACATTAAAACATCAATAATGTTGCTTACTTATATACGCTCTTTGTCACCTGATAATGCGCTCCAGCTAGTTTAGGCCAATGGAATGCCGGGGTTCATTTAATTAGCGTCAATTATCAGTTCACTAGTAGCCTAGCAGTTGCGGGCAGTAGCCCACTGCCAAGCCAATGCTTTAGAGCCTATGCAGCTGTCAATTACTTGTTTGAAATTTAACCGTCGTAACCGCCATGCAGCTGACGTTTAAAAATTGTAACCGTTTAAAATCCCCGCCGCGCTAATGATATGTGCAGATTAAATATCGACCTAATTTGCTCTGACTTGAAATGATCGTAAGCCTCATGTGTTTCTTAATAACCTAATGGCAATCTTCATTCAAACCTTAATCCTATTCGTAACCATCACAGTTACCTACATGTGAGCATTTTTGCGTAACGCTCATAAAATTGTTTTGGAGAAATCGCGATGGGATACCGTCGACAATTAATTGCCTCGTAACTTTCAATTTGCATATTAAGCGTGAACTGTGAGTGACAGTCAGAATTATTGGAAGATTTTGTTTCACGATGTTAAATATTTATTTGCAAAATTTATATTCACTAATTAAGTTCAAACCATCGAAATATTAGAGAGAACTTATCTTTCTTATATACCTATGGTTCAAACCATAATAGGGCCTATTAAGAAGAATTTATTTAAGAAGTAGAATTATAATATATACATTTATTTATTAAATAGAATATAGTTGATTGCTAGTTAAATAGAATATTCACATTTTTCGAAAATGTAGGGATTGGATTGAAAAAGATGGCCAACGTCTTCGCAGCCAATAGGACGTTTAGTATAGGACCTTGTCTCTTCCTAATTACATGTAGCCTATACTCTGAGTATGGAAGCAGCGGTATTAATTTTAGAGATGGGAATCGAACCGAACCCGAACTGAACCCTAAAATCTAGAATTTTGACCGAACCGAACTCGAACCCAGACTCTGACCGAACCCGAACCGAACCCGAACCCAGACTTTGGCCTAACCGAATTGAACCAAACTCTTGTAGTTCCTTTCTTCTTCACCAGCCTGACATTAAATAAAGATAGTAAGAACAATACAAATATGTATTAGTTTTTGCATTTACATGTCTTACAGTATCTAACAGCATATATTCAGGTAAGGCTGGTTCCGACACAAATTTTGAAATGGTAGCGGTACAAAGGACTGGTAGCGGGAAGCGAGACGGGCCTACAGAAGATAAAGGATAGTCTGAATGATACGGCATTGAAATATGGAATGAGGATTAATATCAAAGAGACAAAAGTGATGAGAGTATTTCATAAAAATCTGAAAATTCTTGACTCAATCTAGGTGGATTTGTTCTTGTTAAATTAAAATTATGAATTTTTTCTAATTATAGTGTGCTACCATAATATTTTTGCAGCCAGATTTACAAATAATTATATATGACATTCTATAGGGCCGTATGTGTTAAGACTATCTGGAGTAAATAATTTTGCACCATAGCAATTCAATAATTTAATAACTATTTTCGTAACTTCATAATTGATCTGAGAGTTTCAAATTTGAAACCCTAAGGTAAATTATGAAACTTATTACTGGTCAGTTGATAGCAAACGGTGTATATTATGATCATTTTTCTATGGAAGTACACGTGTTTACCAAATCATCTTTATTTGACATTTTTATGTTAGTAAATTGCACTTTGTCTCTGAAATATTGGATCAAATTTTAGCCAAGACATTTCCACTTAATTATAAACGTATCTGATATTTAGGCCTATAGTGAAAAAAAAAAGTCAAATTGATGAAGCATTCTATTTGCTCGTTATAATCAAGAAGAATATTTCAGATACAATAATAAAGCTAAATATGTATATTATGAACAGTTGTTGGTCAACTTACAATATTATGTACAGGATTAAATACCACTTCTCTCCTTTTTTCATTGTCATATTTTACCCAGGTGAAAAATGTGGCAGCTATTATGGCTTAAGGAATTTTTAAGCATATTTACCATAAACTATTTTAAACATGTTTGTCATAACCATGATTATCATAAGTAAAGTTATACAATTGCAACATTATCCAAACCAAACCATTTCGAACTCTAATCGAACTCTTGCGAGTTGGAAAGCAAGACGAACTCGAACCGACCCGAACCCTTGTTAGAACCCAACCCGAACCGAACCGAACTTGCATTTTAAACAAACCGAACCGAACCGAACTCTCAAATTTTCAACTGCTAACCGAACCCGAACCGAATTTTTATTTTCAACGAACCGAACCCGAACTCTGGAAATTCATAAAATTCCCATCTCTAACTAATTTTGTGTGTATAATATCTCTTCAGTCGAGCCGTCGATCACAACTGATCTGAGTGATCTCAACGACTTCGACAAAACTCAAATTATTGAAACAGAATGTACAGAGATTGTATAGAGGAGAATTTTCTGCATATATTCTGCAAATTTGGTGAAAAATATTCAGTAGTAACAAAATTACAGTGTTTCTACGAAAAAGTAGGCTTACTAAAATAAATTTAAACAAGGTTTCTCGAATAGTCAGTCGTTCTTTTTAAAGTAATTGTAATGGCCCTGAAGGCGGCGGTTTTCTTATGGGATCTAGTTGAACATCTGTAAAAGATTGCCGTCTTTCGAAATACAAGAATAACTCGACTGATTATATCTTAATTGCGGCCAGGCTAGGCTTAATTATTATTATTATTATTATTATTATTATTATTATTATTATTATTATTATTATTATTATTATGTTATTATTATTATTATAATTGTTATTATTATTATTTATTAGAGAAACCGCTGGGAGAAATTTATGGTACAGAAACTAGTGTTCTGTACCATACATACCCACACAACAACAGTACAACTGTACCAGTGTTCTGTACCATACCTATACACACAACAACAGTACAACTGTACCAGTGTTCGGTACCATACCTACACGTACAACAGTACAACTGTACCAGTGTTCTGTACCAGTGTTCTGTACCAGTGTTCTGTACTTATTATTATTATTATTTCGGCGCGGTATTCATTTGCTTAGTGTTGCTTCAGTACTGCAACAGCTTATAGGCAGGGCCTACTTAGGCCGGCGATTGCTTGAGCTGTAGTGCATTGAATTGAGGAGCTTACAGCATACACTGCATTTCGGCTGCTCTATACGTGTATAGTTAATAAAAGATTTAGAATTCTTTCTTCTGTTAAAATTGTTTTTTTTGTTTCTTTTTGTTCCTTTAGTTACACACATGACATACCGCATGTGCTACATGGTTTCCTTTCTTGGTTTTTGTTTTTGTAGTTTTCAGTATTTCCTCCATTCCTTTCCATGATTATTAGTAATCGTTGCCTTTTGTTGGCGCATCAATTGCAGCCGGCGCGGATTTAAGAATGACCTTCCAACACCCTCGGGATTTTTTATCTTTCAAAGCTGTCAACACTCGGTCTTCCAAGGTGGTCGCACACAAAGTACTAACCGGCGCGATGGAGCTTAACTTCGTTCAACTGACGCGTAGCTTAACCGACTGCGCTAATCCCGCCCCCAAATGTTTAATTTTGAAGAGAATTTCTGTGTTTAATTTTTGGGCTTTCCTATACTGATCCAACTGCACTGAGTTACAAAAGATAATGGTTTGATGATCATGCACTTAAGTTGTCTCAAAAGGTTCACCTATGAATACGTCCTTAGGGCCTAATTATTTTTTCTGAGCACTAATCAAGACCAAAAGAAATTTTTGCTCTCCAATAGGCTCATTACGATACTGTTCTAAAAATTATTATTAATACATTCTACACTGTGTTTTTTTATAACTGATACCTCAAATTGTTTTAACAATTCAAGTCGTAAGAAGTTGACCAATGTTCTTGAAATGTATAGCACTTGACCAGCAGACTATTGTACAAAACATAGATAAATTTCGTTTTAATATCTCTAATAACGTCAAAGTTATAGTTTTGCGAATAGGAGTGGGGTCAGATAAGAAATTTCCATTACAGGATTACGGGCCTGCTGCATTGAGCGTAGATTATCTCTATAAAAAATACTAGCTAACACGCAATTTAAAATTTCTGCTAATGCTATTTTGAAGAGCAATCATTTCTTTTCAAAACGAAGAAAAATACGTGCTGAAATGTTCTTAATTGACAAAGTTATTGAACTTTTTATGCATGCAATGCATGAAGAGAATAAACGAAAAAGTTATTTTAATTGTGGCGCTACAGGACGCCGCTGCAGTGGCTGTGGTGACAGCAGTTGTACCAAGACATGCACTGCATGCATTAAAAGTTCAATAACTTTGTCAATTAAAAACGTATTAGCACGTATTTTACGTCATTTTGCAAAGAAGTGATTGCTCTTCAAAATAGCATTAGCTGAAATTTCGTGACATGTTCGCTATTATATTTATAGAGATAATTTAACGCTGCACGTAGCAGGCCCGTAATCCTGTACTGGAAGTTTCTTATCTGACCCCACTCCTATTCGCGAAGCTATAACTTTCACGTTATTGAAGATACTCAAACGAAATTTATCTATGTTTTGTTGAATTGGCTGCTGGTCAAGTACTGCATATTTCAAGAATATCGGTCCACTTATTACGACTTTATTGTTAAAAAAATTTGGGGTATCAGTTATAAAAAACACAGTGTATATATAAGCGTGATTCATCTATCTTCTATCACAGAGGATTATATACTATTTCCCTGTAATTCACGTACGAAATATTAGTAATATTTGTAATGCACGTGTGATTAGCCACATGTTAAAATTGTCCTCAAATTTCTGAAAGAAGTTTTAAGTATTATCCACTCTAAAAGAAGTATCCACTTTGCAGTGGATCGAGATTATGCAGCAGTGGAGGATATGCGTGCATGGTTCTTTTTTTTAGTTTGGGTTTATTTGGACTTTCTTTTTGCTTTTTGGACCTTCTTTTTGCTTTTTGGACATTCCTTTTGCTGGCCGGATTGATTTTGTCTCAATAGTGCTCGATGTTGTCGTTGATTACTGTAGCACTCTAATTTTTGTTGTTGCCATATATAGCTGGCTGATGGAAGAAGTATGCGTCATCTTGCGAATGTTGTTTAGTTGCTTTATTATATTACGAACTAGTTCTGTTTTGACATCTACTTTTACCGACCTACATCATTTTAAATTTGCTTAATGCTTATTTTTGTACTCTTTTTTACTACTTTTTTTGATACTTAAATTTAACTATGACTAAATTATTGAAAATGAAAACGTAACTATCTGCAGAATTGTATATATTATTAGTAAAATAGTTAGACAACTATCTTTCAGTAAGGTAGCGTGGCCGAGCGGTCTAAGGCGCTGGTTTAAGGCACCAGTCTCTTCGGGGGCGTGGGTTCGAATCCCACCGCTGCCATTAGTTTTAGATCGTATTTCATTTCGTACTTTAATTAGATCAGTAATATGATATTTTGTGATATCTTGTGATCCAAACACGTTGGCTTGGTTAGATTGAAGAGATCGGTCTAAACCGTCACTCTTAGGGGTGTGTGATAAAAGATCTGGTAAAAGGCACGTTATTTAGGCATAGAGCCACTAAGCATGCAGGGTCGGTCTCCTACATACATGCAGGGGTAGTCCCATACATTAATGCCGGAGCGGTCCCTTACGGTCCCCTTACATGCATGTATGGGACCGCCCCTGCGTTAAGTAGAGGGGGTCCCCTGGCGTATCCGTCCCAGAAGCTACAGGTCAGCTTTCCTCCAATAATGTGAATTCAGATGTAACATTTCAGATGTAATATTTCTTAACAATAAAAACTTAAATGTAGTCTGATGGGTATAATCATTCGTAATAGAGCAGATGATCAACGTCACTCGGTAGAGAGCACGATTTATTGAGTTAAAACAAAATGATACCAGTGAGACCACAAGCAATATGATACATAGAATGATACGTTGACAATACTCCAAATCAATCAATACAATCTTCCATATTAATTAATACAAACCTCCAAATCAATAACTAATAACTTTAAAAACTAACTTAACTTTATAAATATGATCTCCTAAATCAATCAATATCTCCAAAGGAATACAAATTTTCAAATCAATCAATGCAAAATTCCAAACCAATCAATACGATCTCCAAAATCAATCAATACAAATTTCTAAAACAATTAATGCGAACTTACAAATCAATCAATACGAACTTACACTTTCATATCAATCAATACAAACTTACAAATCAATCAATACAGTCTTAAAATCAATCAATACAAACTTCCAAATCAATCAATACGAACTTTCGAATCAATAGAATATGGACTAGTTTCCAAATCAATCAATACGAACTTCCGAATCAATCGAATATGGACTTGTTTCCAAATCAAACAATACGAACTTCAGAAACAATCCATACATATTCAAAAACAAACCAGTAACATTTCAGGTGCACTACACAGAATGTTGACACTACCTGAGTACTGTCATCCTAAAGTTACTCCATTCAGCAATCAGTCAATCAATTAGCTTTACTTATTAACAACTAACTTAGCTAGCCAAAAATTAATTCCAAAGGCGAATTGCTGGCAGCTCAATACAGTAAAAATCTATTCCCAACGACGGCATCTGTTTTGGAATCAAAATCACAAGTCACTGGCATAAGACTCGGGCACTTCCATCGCTTTGCAGTCGATTCTCAGGGATGTGTCTTGCAAGTCTCTTGAGTCTGCAAGAGACGTCCCTGACAGTGCCTTATAGCGAGGAACCGGACGTTAAATTCTTATTGATTCATTGATGAAGTTACTTTGGAATTACAGTCATTTTGACAGTCATAGTCTTTTAGAGCAGAGAGAATACTTAAAAGTATCATAGTAATAGCGAACACAAACTATAGCCTAATGCTCATCTACGATGGTAACTATCACTTCCATGTTACCAGCCCGGTGAATGTGCCAGACATAACTCTCATGATAAGCCCACCAGGGATTGATCCCAGGACCTCAGGAACAGTTATTTATAAGAACAATGAATTATTCAGATATTCAGATATTCTAGGTAATATAAAATAGATATAATATAGGCCAATCCGTGCTAATAAAGTAAGAAACCCTGCTAGCCTAGTATACTATTTTGTCATAGCAACGAATAAAATAAAATAATATTCACTATACTAGAAAATGACTATTATTGGTCTCTAATTTAATGGAATTTGATGAGTACTTTTTACTAAATCTATAACTTCATGACAGGAGACCTATAGACATATAGGCACATCTTCAAACTTTCTCCAAGGAGAAATTGTCACAGGAATAGCTTAGGATAAATAAAAAACATTAATTTTTTAAATTTTTCTAAATGCTATTTCAAAATACTATTTAAAAGATTTTACGGATTTCTGAAACATTTGAAAATAAGAATTAACTTTTCTCTGAACACACATGATCTGGTAGCCATTATATCACCGCAAATCTATATCAACAGTCAAACAATATAATGAATATGAAGATCCATCAACTTGCAGGTCATTCAATTGATATAATGTAAACAATTTAAAAAATCAGTTAATAACACTACAGCTGTAGATAGGTGACTATGAAAATGTTCAAATAACTTCATTACGCAATTGACAGTTAATCAATCAATCAATCGAGCCATAAGACAATATATGTCTTAGAAAGAACCTTACACGTTAATCAATTAGTCCATGAAACACTTAGTAAATCAATCAGACAATCAACTATCCATCTTATAACAATCCAATAAATAAAACTAATTAAATGCTCAGTACAAGGCTAAAACACATCGTTGTTAGAAAACATTAACAATGAATGAATGAATTAGTTACCAATTCAATTCATTATAACTTATAATCATCATCATCATCATTATCATCATCATCATCATCATCATGATCATGATCATCATCATCATTACATCATGATCATCATCATCACCACCTTCCTTTAAATCCCAGTTTAAGTGGGGTCGGAATACGAATAGACTTTCTTTTCCATTCTTTATCAGAACTGCAGATTATAATTATAAACTGAAATAAAAGTGAAACAGAATTAAGCATGCAAAGTAGACAATAAAATTTCAAATGCAAAATGGTTTCAGTCTGATGCTCACAAGTCAAAAAAAACTTTTGGCTATATTAGAAATAACTTATAACATGCTGCAGAAAGTGAAAGGAGGACAGAATATTGAAATCAAAGACATAGAGTTCCAAACAGCCTTGAGCAATAAAGATTAGAATATCTCTTTCGAAGAGTATTTCTCTCTCAGAACACTTCCTACTCACAGGTACAAGGCATATAAAGTCTCCACATATTTCTATTCTCTGCCTTTAATTTCATATCAACATACGAATAGATTAACATATCATCCAGTATCTAAAGTCTCGGTCTTCCTCTAGTCTTCTATAAAGAGTATAATCTAATAAAAATTTATTTCCTAGAGGCTCAGATATTTGTAGTAAAATACAAAACAGTATTTACAGTTTAACAACATTATTCTTACAATACAATGCTGCAAATAAACATATATCACTACAGTGCAATTTATTTAATTTTAGTTCTTTTAATTGAGAGGCAGGCCTGTATTTAATTTTACTGGCTGTACCTAGTAAAATTTCATACATAGAACTATAGTCAATCTCTTAATTGTAGTCCTGTTTCCAGTATTATATGAATTACATAAAAATTAAACGACTCTTTCTCCAAAATAAAAAGTAATATTATTCTAGAAGAATAGGCCTAAAAATTGATTAATTAAAATATAATTTTTATACAAAAAATGAATAATGTGTAGCAGATGGAAGAGTTAATACGTAGGCCTTTTCCTTGCTTCAGTGAAACCATTAATAATGGGCATATTTATAAAGTGAAAAGGAGGAAACTGGTGTGGCAGCTATTTCTTGTAAGTTTGCAATATTATTAGCAACGAATTGGCCGTCAGTATATACATGTATATATATATATATATATATATATATATATATATATATATATATATCATTGCCATAAAGCAACAATTCTCTCCACTGTCATAACAACATTAGCTGTCTTTTACAAACACATACCGCTGTCTATGGATTCAATTCACAAATTTCTGAAACTACTAAAGGAGATACGTAATTGTTATTGCTTAAACTACTACAGTTAATTTATCTATCCCAAAAGTATTTAAAAGAACATTTAACAGTAATAGTAGCATTCGAGTAGATTCATACAAGCTATCCTAGAGCCATATAATACGTTAAATTCATAAACTCAATATATAATTGCTCAGAGGGAATAAAACAGAATACAATGCCAATATATCTGCATACAAGATACAAATACCTCGCATAATCACATTAGCAGAACATAGCAGCAATTAGCAATTCTAATGAAAATTTTAAAATTTAGTTTTATAATCCAAGAATTTTAACGTCAGCAGATTCACAGGTATATTCAAAAATATGATAAGAAAACTGAATTTAAAAAATAATCAAAATGCATAAGATACACAACGAACTAAGCTTATCACAAAATTGATAAATAATTGCTCAACTGGAGATTTTAAATTCTTGGTCCACGTCAAAAGTCTCCCACAATAATCTAGTATAAATAGTAACAGTGAGTTGCTCAGATATGAATCAAAGAGAACCAATCTGATTTAGATCCAATCTGGTTTCATTTAAATATGTCTGACAATTCAAAGGTCCTATGGGTTAACTAAAGTAGACACAGCTCGTTTTAAGTTTCTAATATTTTATATGATTAATAATCATTCAAAATTAAATGTCTGCAGACAATGCTAAACTGTTTGCTTCTAATGACACGAAATTGAACATAATGCACAAGGACTGGTATAAGCTAATCAATTGTGACACTGACGTGGTCAATCAATTCAGCCGTTAAAATGAAAGAAAACTTGCATGTTAAACTGTTACCTGTAATCTTGTACTTCATAAGTACAAGATCAGAAGAGTAAGTAGTTCTTATGCGCTTCGTAAGTCAAATGTAACCTATGAAGACTAGCCATTATAAATTCAAAATGTCAAATCTCGTTCATGTGCATTGACAAAGAAAAAAATTTGAATGGGAATATAACAAAATAAAATAATTTAAAGAATAACACCATTTGAAAATATTACAATTCTATTTCTCCTGCAGAAAAAGGTAATAAAACTGACATATGAACAATGCCTATACTAAAAATGACAACAATAAATCCAGCTACACCTGAAAGAGATCAAAAAGTTCGACTTTCAGACGTTAAGGCAGACAACACTAAAACTGAAAATAAGAAGAACAGGAGAGTTTAGAAGAATCACTTCACATAAACACTTTCGATGATAGCGCAGATAATTAGGAAAATTGGTAGCAGCTCCTAAAGTCAATGAAGACTAAACATTACTTACAGCTACAGCCTATAATTGATTACATAAGCAGACACAATCAATTTAACAGCCATTTCCTTCCCAGTCATGTCAAGTCAGTGACAATGATGGCAGTAGATCGGACACGAGTTTAACATTAATATTTCTAAATAGACATGTACAAGTTAAATTGAAAATATTTAAATAAATACAATTTCATAATCAACAATACCATATAATAAAATGAAAGAAATTTCAATTCTGGATAGCTTTAACTTAGTAAAATAATTAACTGCAAGATGTAAAATAGATATAATTTCAAAATCATCAATACCGTGTAAAAATATAATGAAATTTCAATGCTGGATATCTTTAACTAAACAATAATTATACGTTTAGTGCTTTACGAACAGACACACACCGCACATATCAGCATTAAATTCTGAACTTATAAATGCAGTTCTAAAATCAAAACAGAAACTGTAGTTAACATTACTATCAATTTCCTCATTTGAACACATTACGAGTGAAGAAAAGAACTTCATCTGTACATAAATTATACGTAATAAATTAAAAGTAACTTTTTTGGGTCAAATACATAGTTTGGCATTTAGCCATTAAATCCATTTATAAATTAGCAAAAGAAATATAAGAAAATATTTCACGCAATATTTAAGCATTGACACTTGCATTGCAAGTTCACCATGGAGCGGGATATAGTGCACTTGGTTTAGCTGTGCATCTCTAAACGAAGTTAAGCAACGCCGGGCTTAGTTAGTACTTGGATGGGTAACCACCTTGAAAGACCGAGTGCTGAGTATGTTGACAGTTAGGAATAGACAAAAATCCTCAGGGTGTTGAAAGGTTTTTCATAATCCGTGCCATTACCATCGATGCGCTATCAAAGACAGCGATTACTAATAACCATGGAAAGGAAGGTGGAAATAAAGAAAACTACAGAAACTAAGCACGAAAACTCTGTAACACGTGCAGTATGTCATGCGAGTAACATTACAAACAAAAAAGTAGATTGAACACGGATGTAGAACTGAAAGCATGACTACACAGCTGTGGGATAGTATGGTAAGATCAATTTATTCATAAATGTCTATGCTGGAAGCACAAGCTTCTTTCCCTTCCAAACTGAAAACAAAAAACAAAATAATCTATAGAAAATAATATAAATATTACTTAATACATATTATATTCTTCTTCTTCTTATCGTGTCCTTATACAGCATTAACCCAGCGTCTGACACAATTTAATTAATATAAATATATATTAATATAATATGTATTTACTTTATACAGCAAATACATATTATATTAATATATATTTATTATATTATATTTTAAATTACAATTTAAATTTACAATTTGTAAAGAGAGTTTGAAGGGAAGAGCTGGATGTTAAGCTAGAGAGAGGTAGACCATAATTGATGTGGGATGTGGTAATAAAAAGGACATGAAAAATTTGGGATTGACTGATGATATGGTGTGGGACAGGGAGGACTGGAGAAAGTCTATTCGTATCCTGACCCTGGTTAAACTGGGTCTTAAAAGGAATACGATGACAACGATGATTTATTATGTTATATTAATATTTACTTATTATAAATTACTTTCTGATCATTAAATCTATAAGTACGGTAGCCAGTTATAAAAACGATCTTAAAAGCCAATTAGTCCTTCAAGCATCTTAAGTTGTCTCAGACATTTAACTCCATCTAAAGTCACTGATAACGAGAAAGGTCAGAGATAAATTATAGCAGTTTTTAGGCTCAGATTAGGCTCACAGTTTAGCAGTACACGTAGCACTGGCTCCCTCCGTCCTTAATTAACACAATGAAATCTTTCTAATGAAGAATCTATAACTTATGCTTGAAATTAGTTGCGAAATGAGACTAAAGCCAATAGGCTTATTAAATGCAGTTTTCCTGCTGAAAATTCAGAAGAAATCTAAGAATACAACTATATAATTTCTATAATACCAAAATACATCTGCTAATAATACTAAATGATGCTAAAGCTAGAGAAAGTATTCTTTAAAGCAGTGGCAGACCATCAGACTGAGTAAGCAGTGAGAATCAGCATAGCCAAGAAAGGTAGAAAATATAAGTTTAGCATGCCGTCAACAATGTACTATAGATCAAGTATTTAACAATGACAATATACAATCAAGTACATACCCTTAGTAACATAGAGATAAAAGAAGTCGCAGTACAGAACTGTCTGCACACAACCAGCCACTACAGCGATCACGTCAAAGAATCCTTCAAAGTAGTAGCGATAGATCCAATTTAAAATGTAGAGGCCTCGGTAGCTGCCGAGTGCAAATAGATAATGGCTCGTGATGGTCTCAGCTTCTCCTGTCTTGCTGATCATAAATAACTGCGGAAGAATGGCGACCGACTCCAGATAAATGGAAAATGTCCACATTATCTAGAGAATAAAATAGGGTAGAGATTTTGCTTTAAATATCATCATCGTCATCATCATCATCATCTTCTTCTTCCCTGAATCCCAGCCTTAGTTTTAATTTAATCTGAAGCTTTTTATGCTTTAATTTAGCATTTAAATATCAGATTCGAATAAGAATCAGGAATGAATATATTATAAATAAGTTATAGCCTTAGAGGAAATAGTCCATAAATTAATATTTCAAGGGGTATTTAAAAAGCAGTAAAAGTTTGACAACTTAAGAGTAGTTATGTTCCAATCATTGAAATCAATTTTATAAATTAGTTAGACAATTTGCTAATTAAATTAGACACAATTAATAATTTAGAACTATAAAAGTACTCTAAATATTATCACAATTTTTTCATTTATCTACACTCCTCAATAATTAACATAAAAACACAAAAAACTACATATAATTTATTCTTAAAACATTTTTATACATATACATAGATTCCAATTTCAATTTATCAAACAAATAAGTTAGTGATGCTATTAATATAACACGTCTAATATTACACATGAGAATTAATGCTAGAAAGACAAACTAAGATATTACCTCCAGAAAGCTGAATTCATGATTAACGAGCACAGCTAATCCAGCCACAGGAACTACGAGAAACTCGACCCTGAATGTGTCATGATTATGGTCATAGGAGGCTTTGAATTTAGAATACATCAGATACAGAGTAGCATAGGAAGAGATGAGAAATATGATCTTCATGACTGAATTGTACACGGAGACAAAGGTTGTTACAAGATCAAGGTATCTGGTGGTGTAGACAATTGCAAACATGATCTGCGTTTTTCCCGATACCCCTGCAAACATAAGATAATAGAAATAAATAAATATTCATGTGTGTGTCTGTGTCAATATGTGCATAATACTGTGTGTGTACAAGTGCATGTGGCATAATTGGTACACATTATGAAAAATACCCCTGCAAACATAAGATAATAGAAATAAATATTCATGTGTGTGTCTGTGCCTATATGTGCATAATATTGTGTGTGTACAAGTGCATGTGGCATAATTGGTACATATTATGCAAAATATTTAATCTCTATCACAGACATCAGTATAAAACCTTTTTTCTGCAAAAATACCACCTATTATTACAATATTAATTATTATTTTACATTAAAATGCTTAATGCAATATCAGTGTTGGTCCAACAGAGCTTCGATTCAGTGGCTCGTAGTTGATGAGATTTAAACACATATGATACTGTGAAATAATTATTCAAGATTTCTATCCCATTTAATATCATATATTTGAAACGTCATAAACAGTTAAATAAAATATTTTCGTTATTAGTTTGTTTGATGGTCAAGATATTGCTCATTGATTAGCTCATCCGTGAATTGATCCAACAACCTCCAGAACAGTTATTTATTAATAAATTTCAGAACTTTACCCTCCATTCTAAACACTAAGCTATTTAGACATTCACTTTTAAATAAAATTTATAATATATGCACACAAATATGCTAAAGTAAACACGCATTATAGTGAATAATCAACTATGTTGATATCTATCACTTTTAAAACCGCATGTTTAATCCGTTAGGCAATTTAGACCATTTTCCGTATAACCAGTCCAGTGAATGTCCGAGATTTTACTCTCAGATCAGCGCGGCCGGGATTCGAACCCACGAGGTTGCAATTCACCTTAGGATTAGTCATTTAAAACTTCATGACGTTACCCCTACGCTATTAAGACATTCTGCTACAAACTAGATCATCCGAAACATCTGTTACACGAAATAATAGAATGAATATTTCAACAAACCTGAACATGATCGTGATTTCCATATTTTAAGCAGCAGAATTACAATCGCTAGAAGATGCGATAAATCTCCAACCAGACGGAAAATATTCATCTTTCAAATATCTGCAAACTCTTTTTATTTGTGCAATATTTATTAACACTGAATTTTAAAAATTCAACAATGTGAAGAGCCTTACTTTATATTTTTGTTTATGCAAATATTAGCAAATGACAAATTAGATTGGAAAAATTAGCAAAAATAAATATGTTGATATTATAGAACAGCTGATAAATCAGACGTGGCCTAATTTGTTTACAAAGTTATCTGATTCCTGTGTTTAAAAGTACTAAAAACGCATTCAAGAGAGCTACCGTCATTATTGATAACATCCAGCATTATTTCGAAAACTCCAAGCCGGTGAGCGAACAGCAGGTCTGAAACGATATAAATTCCAAAATATAAGTATATAAGTGAAAAGAAAGAAGTATATCAGTCGAAAGATAAAGGAAATACATTAAAAATAAAGGAAATTGTCGAAAAGAAGCACAGAAAAAGATAAAATAAAGATAAAGGAAGTACTCAGTAAAGAAATTAACACCATAGTCCTACCTTCGGGATCAATTTATTCGTCGTATATTATTTGTCGTAAATCAACGGCTGTTAGTAATCATGTAGAGGGAGGGTCGCGGAAACACCATAAAGTTCACAATCGCGGAATCTCTGTACCAACCACGGAACGTCTAGTATTCCATGTGCGTATTATAGGAACGTTAAATGTCTTATTAATAGCGTAGGGGTAACGTCATGAAGTTTTAAATGACAGATCCTAAGGTGAAATGAACCCTCGTGGGTTCGAATCCCAGCTGCTGATCTGAGCGTAAAATCGCACACATTCACTGGACTGGTTATACGGAAAATAGTCAAAATTGCCTAACGGTTTAAACGTGTAATTCTAAAAGTGATAGATATCAGCATAGTTGATCATTTCATTATAATGTGTATTTACTTTACTTACTTTTAAAAAGAAGATATAATGATAAATTTCAGCAAGGTAATTTGGCAACAGTGCATTAGGTGAAAATAAAAACAAACCACGTAAATAAACAAATTTTTTGTATCTTATCAAGAGTTTAATTATATTTACTTTCATCTTCTAAGGTATATACTAAACGCAACAGCAATATTATAGAAACATATGAATAGCTTAACTTTGTATTAAAAATTTCATGGATCAGTGTCTGTGTAAATTGTAACTTTACCTGTACTTTAGAAATTTTTTGTGAAAGCTAGTATAGGTATTGGTTGAAATTTGAGCTAAAACAGTTTCTCTTCGTACGATCATAAATTATCCGACGTAACTTAGTATGAAATTCATGTATCTCACGGGTTTTTGAGAATCTAGCATTTTAGAAAGATTAAATTTTAAGTTTCTATTGTATGGGATTATTAAATTGCTAAAATTGAGCAATGCTGTTACTGAATGCAGTGTAATCATAATGAATCTTTTATGTCAGTAACTCTCTATGGCACTACTTAAGTAACTTTCTCACAAAGATAAACTTTGCACGTAATTATAACTTATGCATTTGTCTGTGTTAAGAGAACTATAGAACGTGTTAACAATTTTATCCTTAGAAAATACTAGGATTCAATACATTTTGGTCAATTGATGTTATTTAATAGAAGGAAGCCTGCAAACAAAATATTTATTCAATAGGTTATTCAGAGAATCACTTTGAATTATGAAATAAATAAGACAACAAATTTTGAATGTCCGGACAATGTGAGCTGACAAGCAACTAGATTGAGTGATCTGTTACGTGTACTTTAATTATTTACGGACACATGGCTAAGTGGCTAAGTTCTTTTGAGACTCTACTTAACAAAGTCGACCAGGCTGCGGGTCAGGCATTGCACAATGACGGAGGGTGGGCTGAACAGAATTTAACGGGGGACGGTCAATCAGTTGGCTCTCCTTCTGCGAGGGAGCAGGCTCTTCTAGCCCCCCATGTATCCCAGTCTGACAGCAGATGGACAAGCAATGCTCTCGATACCTCCTCTGGTGGAAATGGTAATCGTCATTCTCCATACCTAAGCAATCAAAGAAATGAAGATAAGACATCCATTGCAAAGTCGCCAAGTTTTACAAAATCTTCGCCTAGCGAGAGTTCAGCCTCAAAGCGAGCGGGAACGCCTGCGGATGAGGAATTGTTTGAGTTCTTGAACAGTCCAGTGGCCGCTGCAAGACCTGAATCACGTTCTGGTGCTAGATCAAGGGCTTCAGACGATGGGTCGAGGCCTTCATCGACTGGTTCCAGCAAGAACAATGGAAGGGTGACACCTGGAGAGAATAGTGGACTCATGGCTATCGATTCAATAAGTAAAGCCTTGTCTATATGCAAAAACTTAAAAGTTGTTAATCTTATGCCTGTAGTCTAATATTATCTTTGAGTCCTTGGTCTAAGTTCTGTGTGTGTGATAAAAAAATTTTGGACTATATATTAATGTGCAATCCTATGAAGCTTCAATCAGAACGATATCGTTGCCGAAAGTCGCTTTTGCATTTTATGAACGAGATGTCGCTCGGCAAATGAGCTGATTTCAGCTACATGTGACGGGAACTATATGTTGTCGAGATCGGGCAGTTAATGTCACTATTAGATTAAAACAGAGTCGTCGCCAGGAGGCTGACTTTCAACCGTCGCAGGTGTCTCCAGTCAATAGGAGAGCGCGAAATCCGCGCAAACGTTTTGAATTCTTGGAAATGTGACAACAGGCTCAAGATAAAGTTGAGAATAGAAAAGTTTCATAGGATGCAAGAAGCAGATTTGTAGTTATCTCGAGGATAAAGTCAAATGGTAGAGATTGATATCGGCAAGAATATCTTTCCATTTATAAGAGCGGGTATAAATAAGTACAACACAATAAAATACTTATTGTCAGTTCTATCATCTCATGAAAACTTATACGATGTATCTGACGGCGTCTTCCATAGCTACTGTTGTTAAGCATTGTAGAGTCATAATCAAAGCGATAGGTTGCATATGAAAAGGTTCATAAACATTTTCCATATAAAAAATTCCAACTGGTCTGATGTGCCAAAACAAAACTGTACAACAAAGTGCAAAAAGTGACAGTGCAGGAAAGGAATTTATGCTGTCTTTATATGTATAATAATTATATCTAGCTACCGTCAATTTTTCTTTTAATTGAATTTGTCAAGCAATAGATATATTTTGGAATGTTAATTGTGTTATTGATTGAACCAGTTGTGTGTAATCACCTAGTCTTTTTTTCATTTTTTCCTTCAGTATTTCTACCTTAGACACAGTGTCTTTAAAAAAAATTTCTTTAACTTTTAATTAATTAATTAGTCTAATTAATAATTAATTAATTAGAATGAACATTATTAGAGTATTGCTTGAGCATTGCCTGACATCATCCTTGTATGAGGAAATTTACGTCAAACCTTTATTATTATTATTATTCGTGATAACTTCAACTTTTAATGCATTCAAAAAATCAATATAAAATATCAACTTGGTTCACGATGACATCAACTGATTCTGATTCCAGTTCTGTTGATCAACTGATTACTGTTTTTTAGGTAGGCGTGATGACGCAGACAGTGTAGAATCCAGTGGCTATCAGAGCAGCACGACCGAGGATGTAGGTACCTCTGTGGGTGTGGCTTCAGTGCCTGTGGGCACAGTGCCAAGTGGGAGGAACCAGGAAGATTTGGAGAGAGAAAATGAGTTGTTGAGAAATGAGATAACGTCACTTAATCTGGAGATGCAATCTGTGGTCAAGAGGATTAGAAATTTACAACAAGGTATTCCACTTTAATTCTGACTGTGTGTTACTAACGTTTCTGTATGGTAATTATCCTAATTTTTATTTGAAATATGATTTCCAGTATTTTACATGGAAATTTTAAAAATGAGTATTTTGTTACACGTTACTTAATTATGGGTGTTATGAGATAAATTGCTCATGATGGGCCCAGGACACTACAGAATGGATCAGTCATTAAATGCACTTGTTATAGGAGACAACTAAGCAGAGCTGATGAAGGCAATGAAAAACCACCTCAAAAGCCACATTTTTATCGTTCACAGCATCATCATCGTCATCATCATCTTCCCTTGACCCTTAGGTAGGGTCGGGATATGAATAGATCATTTGCATTAGTAAATTTTGTAGCTATTTCTGGAGCCTAGGCGCATACCAATTGAATTGCCTTTCTGACATTTGTTAAGAAATAAGTTTGTGGCTACTTTATCATTAGCTTATTTGATAGGATCAGTATGTTCAGTCATGCATGCTATCTCATGGCTTTCGATGTTGTCGTGGATAACCCCACGTGTTGTTGTTGTTGACCCATGTAGATCTGCAGCAGGCTGAGCAGAAGCTGAGCCATCAGTCGCGTCAGCTCAGTCAGAGTGAGCAGATTGCTCGCGAGCTGCGGTCACGTGAGAGCGACATTCAGGAGGCTCTCAATGTCAAGGACACACAGCTCAGTGTGCTGAGGTCAAAGCTGGAGGAGGCCGACAAGGAGATACAAGAGAAGAAGCTAAGAGTGGTAGAGATACAGAGAGAGAGAGACAGGTTAGTCTTTGTGGCAAGTACTTTGTGAAACGTGTAAAGTTGATTAAAGTATATTTGTTAAATCAGGAAAATTAATATTTTTTACATCAGTTTTATATTAGATTTTTATTAAATCTCATCAGGTACCCAGGTCTATACATTGTACCCACTACAAAAATATTATCTATTGTACCAATTATGTCCTCTAGTTTGGTAACATTGCATTTTAATATATTTTATTGTTCGACGTTATAATCTACAATTCCACGATCCTCTAAAAGAGCTATAGAGCTTAATTTTAGTTCAGTGCCAGAAATTTTAATTAGTTTTTCTCGTTAATTTTCATAATTATTTTAGAATAAAATCTTCAGAATTATTTATGAACCTTTTATTTTCATAATATTTTGTAATTTAGATCCTTTTGCGGTGCATTATAGAATCTCCCCATGTTGTGACCGGGTTTTTGAAGAATTGAACAACCGATGACTGCACGTGTCATAGAAGGCGAGTAAGGCACTAAGATCCATACCAACGTTAGAAAGGGCATTCGGTTGGTGAGCGCCTAGGCTCCAGAAATTGCTACAAAAGTCTAAACGAATGGAATTCAATAGGGTATTGGCTGGTGGTGTGGTGTAGGACAGAGAGGATTTAAGACAGTCTATTTGTTTCCGAACCCTGGTTAAACTGGGACTCAAGGGATGATGATGATGATGATGATGATGATGATGATGATGATGATGATGATGATGATGATGATGATGATGATGATGATGATGATGATGATGATGATGATGATGATGATGATGATGGTGATGGTGATGGTGATGCTGATGGTGATGGTGATGGTGGTGGTGGTGGTGATGATGATGATGATGATGATTATGATGATGGTGATGATGATTATGATGATGGTGATGATGATTATGATGATGATGATGATAATTATGATGATGATGATGATGATGATGATGATGATGATGATGATGTTGTTGTTGTTGTACTGTAGAATCCTGGAGGACCAGTCCAGTTCCACTGGGGTGCAGGGTCAAGCGCTGGACACGCTGCAGGAGAAACTGACCGAGTCTGAGGCGGCACTGCGTAGAGAACAAGAACAGCACCACGCTGCGAAGGTCAGTATCGTGGACGTCGTGATTAAGCCGATAAAATATAGTAACAAAATATTTTGTGCCATTAACTAATTTAACAATTTAGTATCCGTAAAGGATGTTTGCGACGGTGTTGTTTCGATTTGAATTTGCAACAGAGTGACGATCATGATTTGAGGTATTTTAAGATGTGTATTTATGTATATTATGGTTATACATATTTCATTTGGTGGATTTTGCAGAATTATTTTATTTTATCGCCATTATATTTATAATAGCGGTTTAATAATAAATAAACAATATTAAAGATTAAAGATTAAATTCTTATTAGTTGTAAAATCTATTGAACATCAATATTTATATAGTCATAGTTATAAGGCTTTTTGTGATTTAAATAGATTATTGTTGCAAAGAACGTGACATGGGTATTTTAATATTAATAATATTTATATTATTTACAGTGTATTGACTAAAGTATGTGTAATGATACTTATCAGCCTTGCATCATGTGGAGCACTGTTTTAAACTGTTATGTTTGCCTTTGTTCAAGAGTTTGATGCTTTATATTAAGTGAAATGCTTGTCTGATTGGATATATTGAAAGTGTGACTAATGTTTATGGTGGTTTATCGACCAACATACTTATTGATTGATTGCCTGATTGTTTGATTGATTGTTTGATGGATGAAATGATTGCTGTATTGAAATTTGATAATTATTATTAATTATTTGACTGATTGATCATTTGTTTAGATGGATTGATAATTATTATTAATTATTTGACTGATTGATCATTTGTTTAGATGGATTGATAATTATTATTAATTATTTGACTGATTGATCATTTGTTTAGATGGATTGATAATTATTATTAATTATTTGACTGATTGATCATTTGTTTAGATGGATTGATAATTATTATTAATTATTTGACTGATTGATCATTTGTTTAGATGGATTGATAATTATTATTAATTATTTGACTGATTGATCATTTGTTTAGATGGATTGATAATTATTATTAATTATTTGACTGATTGATCATTTGTTTAGATGGATTGATAATTATTATTAATTATTTGACTGATTGATCATTTGTTTAGATGGATTGATAATTATTATTAATTATTTGACTGATTGATCATTTGTTTAGATGGATTGATAATTATTATTAATTATTTGACTGATTGATCATTTGTTTAGATGGATTGATAATTATTATTAATTATTTGACTGATTGATCATTTGTTTAGATGGATTGATAATTATTATTAATTATTTGACTGATTGATCATTTGTTTAGATGGATTGATAATTATTATTAATTATTTGACTGATTGATCATTTGTTTAGATGGATTGATAATTATTATTAATTATTTGACTGATTGATCATTTGTTTAGATGGATTGGCAGGAAAGAGAGAAGAAGTTGGAATCAGATAAACAAGATCTTGCAGCAGAATTGAGTACAATACAGCGAAACTTAAATAGAGAGAAAGGTAGGCAATTTACAGTAATTTACTTTTTGTGTAACTCTTTGACGCATACTTGGATAGGCAGTCAAATATTGTGTTTGTAACTTTGTATATATAGCTTCGACGTACCGCTTTACAACAATAAACAATAAATATTTAAGACACTATCTGCAGTTTTCACGATGCTGTATCTTTCCAAACATAATCTCTAGTGGTTTGTATTAAACTGTTTAGTTTCTATAGATGAATCAGTGCTAACAGTGTGATTGGCTTGTTAGTTTTTTTCTTATGATTCTTTTTAGTGAACAGATATATGCATGGTGGTTTTCATAATTTGGATGTTCCAATATGCCGTCCATGTATTTATACAACCTGCACAAACTTTGTTAAATTTTCAATCACTTCCTCAATATGAGACAGTTTTAACTCAATCGTAATTATCAAAAGTCTTATTGGTCATTTCTTAATAGTCTTAAATGATATTTAATTTGCCTTTGAATAATTTTATTTCAGCTTTTTCAAAATAAACCTCAGACATTCTAACATATTCAGATGATGAAAATGTTATATACTGTGCAATAAGTCTGTTCATGTGCACATGTTGTTCAATTTATACTTATCTAAACTTATGTATTTAAAACTGCAGGATATCATTATTGATGATCATGGTACTATTTAATCATCTACAAATTATAGTTACATAATTAAAAAGCTGGTAAAGCTAACGTTAACGTCAATTTCCTCACTCGAAAGCGATGTCAGTGAGGGGTGAGCCGAGGATTTGAACCCCGCACATACTGATCCATGGTCGAGTATCTTACCGACTTTGCCACTGGCTAGAGCCAGTGGCAAAGTCGGTAAGATACTCGACCATGGATCAGTATGTGCGGGGTTCAAAGTATTAAAAATTAAAAGTATTTATAATTAATTGACTATAATTATGATTATAATTATTTATAATCATTTAGTTGTGTTTATTTTGCAGCACAAAATGGAGAGGTGGCAGCACAGTTGAAATCTTGTAGAAGTCAGATGGAAGCAGCCAAGCAGGATCTGCATGAGTATAAAGATAAAGCTGCTAGAATACTACAGGTCCCTCTCTCGCTTTCCCTTTCTCATTCTCACTCTTTCTCCTTTCTCTCACTCTTTTGTTCTCTATTGTCGTGTCTGTATCTACATCATTTTTCTCTTTCTGTATCTCTATCTATATGTAGCTCACTCAGTGTTGATTGATTACTATTTACTATTTTTAAGCATTTAATTTAGATTAACCTCAAACTATTTGTCGTATTCAACGATTATTTATTATATTGGTATGCTGAAAATAGTTTTGCTTTAGAATGCCGTATATGGTTTTCAGTTGTGAGTTCTCGGAGTCAAATAGAGATTAACTCTGATTGATAAATCCGATATACTGCTGAAGTGCTTTGAATTGACCTCGTTCAGGTGCTGCTGTTAGTCTACGGATATGATTCATTGATTGATTAAATTATTACCTTGTTGACTGATCATCATCATCATCATCATCTTCCCTTAAATCCCAGTTTAACCGGGGTCGGGATATGAATAGCCTTTCTCCAGTCAGGTTTATCCATTCGTTTAAGTTTTTGTAGTAATATTTGGTGCCTAGGCGCTCACCAACCGAATGCCCTTTCTGACGTTGGTCAGAAATGACATTCGGACCTTGTTTATTGATCATTTAAAAAATTATTGTCAGTTGTTGACGGGTTAATTCTTGGCTGATTGCTTAACGATTGATTGATTAATTGATTGATTGATTGATTACGTTGAGCAAGGACAGGTTGATTGATTTATTGATTGATTGATTGATTGATTACGTATAGCAAGGACAGATTGATTGATTGATTACGTAGAGTAAGGACAGATTGATTTATTGATTGATTGATTACGTTGAGCAATGAAAGATTGATTGATTGACTACGTAAGGCAATGACAGATTGATTGATTGACAGATTGATTGATGGATTGATTGATTACGTAGAGCAAGGACAGATTGATTGATTGATTGATTACGTAGAGCAAGGACAGACTGATTGATTGATTGATTGGTTACGTAGAGCAAGGACAGATTGATAGCCAGCCTGAAGGAGGGGGGCGGCGTGGAGGGGACTGATAAGAGCGTGAACGTGGGGGTGCTCAGCTCTGAGCTGGACTCTATCAGACAAGAGAGAGACGTCCTGAGGGAGGAGCTACAGGCCGCTCAGATGTCGCTGGATAATCTACGCACTGAACTTGTCGTATGTTGTCACTTCTTAGGCTGTATGTATGAAGTGGTGTCTGTGTGTATTTTGTACGTTGTGATTGGTTGCGCTGTGCACAGTTGTAGATCGTCTATATAGCGTATATAATATGTGTAGGGCATGTATGGTTTATTGGAGTTTATTGTTTATTTCATTTATATATATATTCGTTTATTACATAAAATCTGACATACCACAGAAAACGTACAAACATACATGGAACAAAAAGCAAATAGTCTATGGTATTATTGTATATATTATTGTATGGTATTATTATTTATTTTTATGGTATTATTCAATAATACCATAAAGTGCTTATATAAGTTTCATAACATTCATATAATATTCATTATACAATATTCTAATGATAAAATCTTAACCACGAAAGGAGTGCGTTTAAATGGTAATTAAAATGGATGAGCCTTCCCACTGAGCTTGATGTTAAAATATAATAAGTCTTTATAAAAATATAATAAGTATTTATCGTATATTATATATAGCATGTATGGTATATATCAGTAAATTGTCTTTATTTCGTATATTATATTTAGCATGTATGGTATATATCAGTAAATTGTCTTTATTTCGTATATTATATTTAGCATGTATGGTATATATCAGTAAATTGTCTTTATTTCGTATATTTTATATAGCATGTATGGTATATAGCATTATATTAAGTATGTATAGCATATTTGCATATATAGTAGTATATTGTCATATATAGCAAAATTTGTCTACATTCCTTGGTCGTATTTCTCAACTTGTAGGTGCAAATAATTTTCATGATATGCAAGCTGAATTAAACTCTAATTAAACTCTATTTATATTTTGTAAAATTGGTTGCAAATTGGCACCGTACTACTATTTGTAGTGCATTTTGTTTTGATTCTGTTCATGTGTATTCGACACATGTGTAGTTAATTGGTATTGGTATTAATTCTTGCTGACTGATCATTTAGCTGACTACCTGATCTACCGGACCTGTATCTAAATGACGACTCAATTAATGAGAACTAAAAGTGTGCTTTAGAGTGGAAACTTTTAAATATAGCTGCAAATTAATGGAAATCGATCAACTGATCTATCGAACAAATTTGTTGTACTGGTTAATTGATTACAGGAGGCGGAGACTCAGCTGCAGCAAGAGTCAGAGTCAAACAGAGAAGCTGTGATGTCATTGGAGGAACAGATAGGAGTAGAAAGAAGAAAGAGAGAGGATCTGGAGTTGGAGACAAACAGGCAAAAGCAGGTCTTTGTTCTGAAACAACTTCCCATTACTGATTTTCAATGATAAATTCACAGCCGGACTAAGTAATTTTTATTAATTGCTAAAAGATTTTCTGCGATGGTAGATTCAAGGCTATGGTTTCTTTTTATTGTAGGTTGAAAACGCATCTCTTCCCACCATGGTTTTTTTCATCTTGCCTGACTGTTTTTTGATCACCGGACCGGCACCGTTTAGGATCTTTTTCTTTCTCTTCAGCACATGTTTTTGCAGATCGTGTGGGGTGAATCGATTTGTGGTGACATGTGATGGGGAACGTCCCTGATATCATCCTTGAATGAGGAAACGGACGTTAAACCTTTATTATATTATTATTATATTATAGTCTACGAACTTGGTGTTTTAATGAGCACTACATTGAACTTTCCAGCAAGATAAATCTTAAAGGCTTTGCCTTTAGTGCCTTATCTAAATTATTGTCAATATTTAAGGCTAGTTTTTCACAGTGATTTCCTCTAATTGGTGGTACTGTAATGATCGCCTTAGTCAAAGCCAGTTCTGGTTTAGGTTACTCCTCATTAACTTTTATAATCTAATCGGAAAATGTTAATTATTAACTTAATTTTTGAATTTTCTATTATCTTAATGTCAAATTTTATTGTTTCCATGAGGAACTTAGTAAAAGTATGCTCTCTAGGTATGTCATAAAACAGTAAGGTCGACTTGTAGATTGATTGATTAACAGATCGACTGACTGACTGACTGATTGACTAATCTCTGCAGGAGTTACGTTACGTACACGAGGAACTGTTGAAGCAGAAGAACGCACTACAGTCTCGTATACAAGACAGAGATAATGAAATAGGACGTCTGCGCAATCAGGTTACACGTGGCTTCTGCTTCTGTCCTAGTTCATTTGCCTTTCTTAGTTTATACCTTCCATTGTGAGGTTTACTCTATAGTTTCTTTCAGCAGTCGCCATCTTGGATGTGTTTCTGTACAAACTCGATAAATTAGTAGCTTTATGTTGACTTCTGTAGTTTTGATTAAATCATGCCAATATTTTCAAAAGTGGAGTTGTTGATTATTTAATTTTTATTTAAATATTTTATTTTCATTTAAATGTTACTTGTTTGGTATAAAATTGATTTGATTGATTAATTAAAAAATTCTGTAATTATGTAATTCTTCAATGAATGAATGAATAAATTCTTTCATTATTTCACTGATTCATTTATAAGTTGATAAATATGATTGCTTTCTGTATTTATTTACTGATTTATTGATTCATTCATTGGATTGTTGATACATGGAATAGCTAACGACTAAGATTGATTGATTGAATGATTGATTTATTGATTGATTGATTGATTGATGGAATAGCTAACCTCTAAAGCGGTTAATGGAACGAGTGAGCAAGAACTTGAGAACAGACTGCATCAGTTGATTCATTGATTGATTGAATGATTGATTTATTGATTGATTGATTGATTGATGGAATAGCTAACAACTAAAGCGGTCAATGGAACGAGTGAGCTGGAACTAGAGAATAGACTCCATCAGTTGAGGGATTGATTGATTGATTGATGGAATAGCTAAAGACTAAAGCAGTTAATGGAACGAGCGAGCAAGAACTGGAGAACAGACTGCATCAGTTGACGGATTGATTGATTGATTGATTGATGGAAGAGCTAACCACTAAAGCGGTTATTGGAACAAGCGAGTAAGAAAGGGCGAACAGACTTTATCAGTTGACGGATTGATTGATTGATTGATTGATGGATTGATTGATTGATTAATTGATGGAATAGCTAACAACCAAAGCGGTTAATGGCACGAGCGAGCAGGAACTTGAGAACAGACTGCATCAGTTGACGGAGAGTCTCATCCACAAGCAGACGATCGTAGAGGCTCTGAGTACTGACAAGAGCTCTCTCATTCTACAGCTGGAAAGACTTGAGGTGCGTCTAGGGAAACATTGTTTAATGTCCAGTTCGATGACTAGGCAAATTGTAGGCTCATATGTTTTCGATTCAAAGTTCATGACAGATTTAACGATGAACAATTTAATGAGTAAACACTTATGCTACGGTTAGTATTTATAATAAACATTTTTAGAACTGTTGAACACAAATATGAAAATATGCTATTTAAATATGAATATTCAGAAAATTAGAAATAGATGAAAAAAGTTCTCGACTGCATTGCTAGAAATAAACCTGTGAAGAGTTTATATATTGATATGTTACTCATGAGTAGAAGCTGTGTATAGCTGTTTATATATTGATTTGTTACTCTTGTTTAGAAGCTGTGTCTAGCTGTTTATATATTGAAATGTTACTCTAGTATAGAAGCTGTGTCTACCTGTTTATATATTGATATGTTACTCATGTGTAGAAGCAGTGTCAAGTCTCGGAGGCCGCTGCATTGAGAGCCGCAAGCTCTACGGTCAACATTCCCGACGATGACGACTGTTAGTTGTTGCTCTTCTCTATTAAAGATCAAGTGTACATTAAAAGTGAAAGGGTTTTCTGCCACATATCAATCACTTTTGACACTTGTGGAAACATTTGAGACATTTAATTTATAGCTTTTGAATGTAACGATCCCGTAAATGTCTGAAAGATTTGCCTTTCACTTGGTTGAAGATCTTATCTACTACTGGGGTTTAGTGGTTATGACAGTATTGTTTTGTCTCTATATTTAACGGATATGACAGTATTGTTTTGTGTCCATTCAATTGTTATCGCAGTATTATAATATATTTTTATTCATTGATTTTGACAGTACTGTATTGTCTCTATATGAATTCAGTGGTTATGAAAGTATTGTTTTGTCACTCTGCAGTGGTTATGACAGTATTGTGTTGTCTTATCATCAGAGATCAGAGTAGAATGAGCAGAATGAAGTCCTGTAGAATTGAGGGGGGGGGGGGTAATTCAAGAAACATTACCTCTATCAGCTAATCTCTGCCAAACGACAGCTGTGAGAGGAGAATGAACGAATAAAATTTCCTAATAAACTTACGCAAAGACTGCAGTTAACTGGAAGCCAACTGAAAGAAAAAGGAAACGAGGAAGACCTAAAAGTACTTGGCTAAATACGATCAACAAGGATTTGAGAGCATTAAACATTTCATGGGAAAACGCTGTGAAGATTGCTGATGATAGAAACGAATGGAGGAATGTTGCCGCCCTATGTTCTGTACAGAACTCAAGGAACTGATGATGATGATGATGATTAAACTTACGCGCATTGTAACAGTGATGCTTTCTGCTTGTTTGAACACCGGTCGCTAGTATTGTTGTTATGATAAAATTGAGGGATACTGTGATTTCAGTTAATGGTTGTAGGTTGTAGTTTGTTTAACGTCAAGGTTCAGAATCATAAGACTTCTCTTCGAGACGACTCGAAACACTCGAACTACCGTCACAAAGATTAAGGTAACAGCAAGTTACTTTTAAGTCTCTGGTATGTAACTAACCATGCTGTAACTAGAACTGCTATGTACCATATTATGACATACAAAGAGTAAATCATGACATACAAAGAGTATTTAAGAATTAATGGCTGTACTAATCGAGTCTGCATTTATTACAGATGTGAAGACTAAAAAAAGGTGTTTTTAGTGGGTATATTAACCACGTTATTGTGCTGAGAAATAAAGCGTACGTTGTCCTAGAACTGATTGTAGGATAAAGAGTTACAAGATTTTATGGTGTTTTTAGTGCGACAAAGGAATCAGGGTTTTATGAGTGAATCTCCATTTGATGGCGGTGTTACCAGAAGAGTTAAGCATGCTGCCAATACCATTGATAAATTTAGGTAAGATTTTTTTTTAGTTAATTAATATAACTTTAATTGAATTTTAAGAATTCTTACGTGCATTTATTTGTGCAACCTGAAATCTTTTGTAGTTTTCGGTTTGCTTTTTAAAATATGTGTTCTCTCTCTCTCTCTCTCTCTCTCTCTCTCTGTCTCTCTCTGTCACCAATGTTCTGTCGAATGACAGGCCCAAGGTACATGCATGCTTCTATGCAGAATTGTATTTCACGTTACAGAGTTAGTCGTCGTCTACACCTTATCCACACCTTAGTGTAGCCTTTAGTTGTAAAAATATGGCTCTAGGACTAGTTTTCCTTTGTTCTCCTTTGTATTTCCTCACTGATCCAGACACAACTCGGAGATATGTATTGATACTGTGGTTTAGAATAGGCCTACTTGTTGCTGTAGTAACAAGGTATGGAGCGCCGAGGTCTTTATGCCATCGCATGCTTCTCGATTGAAGCAGTTCAGTTTGACCTTTTTTCATTTTATTCTTTTTATCAATATACTCATTTTATTTTAATTTCATTGTCGAACTGTTCTTTTTATCATATTATTTACAAAACACTTATCATTGTCATAGATTGTTGTAGTTCAAGTTATGAATAATTTTACAAGTTTGTGTATTTTGTAGCTCTATAATGCTAATAATATTATATTGAATGTCTTAATAGCGTAAGGGTAACGTCATGAAGTTTTAAATGGCTGGCCTTAGTTATATTTTCTCTTTTTTTTATCTTTTCTCATCTCTCATCTTTTCCTTCGTTTAGTAAATATCTTTTCAATTAAGTTAGCTTCAATTTAACCCAAAACGTAACAGGCAATAACTAAATCTACATAGCATTTTCTACTGCCAATGCTATGCAGTACGTTATATTATGTATTTTTAACATAAATAGCATAAGACTTGGAAGGTTTCTGAGACAATATCCCATAGCTCGCGTCTTCATCATCATCTATATGGTAAGTGACCCTCTTTACAAGTATACTCCTATGAATCTATACGTGCATAGCTGTTCTATAGAATTAAATCTTGAATATCTAAATGTCATCAACCTATCTGGTGCACTTGTATCTGATAATGCAACAATTAGCTCAGTTCTCTATCGATTTAAGGAACGCTGCAGAAATTAAGGAGACAGATTTATCGATTTTTTGATACTTTGATTTTGTGTTAGTTTATCCGTGTTGTGTCAAGATTGCTAAAGTATGGACCAACCATAAGCTGCACGTGTCGTAAAAGGTGACAAAGTACTCAGATCCAAAGCAAAGTCAGAAAGGGCATTCGGTTGGTGAGCGCCTAGAATCCAGAAATTGCTACACAATTTTCTAAAACGCATGGGAAAGTTTGAAGGTCTATTATATCCTGACTATCTGAACTGGGATTAAAGAGATGATGATGATGATGATGATGATGATGATGATGATGGTGATGGTGATGGTGATGATGATTATGATTATGATTATGATTATGATGATTATGATGATTATTTCTTTGTAGTTGAAAACTTTATTTAACTGATCGTAGAGAAACGTCAGAAGCCATACTTTCCCAAGCTATAGGCTACATAAGGTATGAAAAAGACATAGACTTTGTGAAGGGATTAATTTGTTGAGCTAAGGAGTGCTCTTGTGGTGCGAGAAAGCAGACTTTGAGTATGAATATGTGCCCCTGAACCTGCCACTTGGCAGCGCATTGAAGAAGAAGAAGAAGAAGAAGAAGAGAAACGTCTTAGACAATCGCAAGATCGGTAAACGGATATTTGACTAAACTAACAACTAATTTACTACTTTGTATGCAACAGAAATATATCTGGACTATGTAAGTAGTGCCTCCATAACCTGTATTTCTCTTTCATGTAATCTTTTCTGTATTTCTCTTTCCTATTTATCTTTGCTGGATGTTTTAATGATTGATGCTATAAATAATATATAAAAAATATTGTGTTGTATTGCAGGGTTTACTTCACCTATGGGTTATGATTGTTCTACTGACCTATCAACCAGAGATTCATCACCACAGCTACCAGCCTAATGAACCTGGCACCTAACTGATTACTGGACCCAATGGCTGCTATAGCTGTGAGGTACTGTACCCAATAGCTGCTGCAGCTGTGAGGTACTGGACTCAATGGCTGCTGCAGCTGTGAGGTACTGGACCCAATACCTGCTACAGCTGCGAGGTACTGGACCCAATGCCTAGTACAGCTGTGAGGTACTGGACCCAATGCCTAGTACAGCTGTGAGGTACTGGACCCAATGTTGTTGACTAGTAATGTTTCGAGGAACATGAATTAAACTGTGATGCGTCTTTCTAGGCTCTGTGTGATGTCAAACTATTAATCGATTAGTTTATGCTCGCTACTGAAAGCAACATTTGCGATAAGTGAACAATAGATGGCCGGGTTGTTGGAGATTATGATTCTCTGATTGATTGATTAGCTGATTGGCTCTAACGTCCTCGAAGTTTGACATGGTTGCTCTGTTGATAAACTAATTAGGATTTCTATAGTTTAGCTGTTATAATTATCATCTGTGTGAATATTGAGAACGCTGGCTAGATATAATGTTGTTGAATAACATATGATTCCTGTTGTTCAACATGATAGACAATTATAGATGTATAGTTTATAATTGTGTATAATTGTAGACATGTAAAAGCACGGTATGAGTCATTGCCGACCGTCTGGGTGAAGGGCTGATATCATTTCTGACTGATTTTAAGTTTAACGGATAAACAGCACTTTATTGTCATTTATGTCAGTTACCCAAAATCTAATTCGTGGAAGTCACACACTAAATCTGTATATACACTCAAATTTAATTCAAAACCTTAGGCACAAGACTTTTATCAGTATAATAATATAACATAACATAACGACAATTAGAGTGCTACTGTCGCCCGTGACAACATCGAACACAATTTAGACTAATCCAAACCATTGAGAAAAAACAAGGTCCAAAATATGAAAGTTCCTAAATCCAGAAAACTAGTCCTAAGATAAAAGGAATTAAAGATAAAGAAGTTTACATATTGGTAGCAACTCATGGATACTGAATGGAAATGAAAGATGGAAAAGGCTTATGGAACTGCTCGTAGGAAAGGTAAGGCCAATGTGATTCAAACGAACACTTCCGAAGAGTAGATGGAAGAGAATTCCTGATCTGCATTGCAGCATGCTGGAAAGAACTATTAGATATATTGGAGCGTGAAGATAAGCTACATCTCACAAGGTAATTAATGTAGAAAACCGAATAATGTATAATATCACTTCGTTTCTGCATCCCTGACATCCTCTTCATATGGAGAAAAGGCCGTTAAAACCTTGCTACTATACAGTGTATGGAAGAGACGGGTTGGTGACTGGATTGAAATTTATTCTGCCAAATTATTAATATTTAATTAAATAAAAGTAGTATTGGCACAAAGTTCTGTTACATTATCTCGTCATCATTTGTAACAGTGTGTTGTTTAGTGCCAGTTTCATTTAAACTTGTGTTTTACATTGAGTTTTAAGAACCATTATTGCTGTTTGCTTGGATTGCAGAAACATATCCATATTAGCTTCTACCGTCGTTCACGACAACAGTTAGTAGAGTAAACCCTAAGGGCTGACGATAGTGTAGAAAATGAGACTGTCCGATTGTGTGGATTTGAACTACAAGTTGTAACCATGTCATCGCTACTGAATAGAGAAACCTCCTTTAACAATATAGCATTAAACCTCCTGTGTTTTGCATGTGTTTATGAACTGTTTGTTTGAGTTATTGTATATAGCAATGTGCATATGTATTGTCTGATTGGGTGGGTGCCAGATAAAGATAGTACATAAAGATTTACCTCGTTAATTAACGATTATTTAAATATTAAGTAAGTCCATTGTATCGGACTGATATGATTAATCTTTATAGATGTGATAATTTTCGGCATTATACCTACAATATGATGTCCTTAAACAACTTTCAGTTGGGTTTAAAAGTCCCTTGTACCGATTGTACCTCTCTTCATCTGATTACGAAATCACGTCTGCTAATGCTCTCCTATTTTCTAGTTTTCCCTTAATGTAAGTTCCTCCAAATACGCGTTTCCTATGAATAGAATTCAACAGAACTGTACATGTTTTAATGAGAGACGACCAACGCGAGTACAGCATTGAAGGCTACTCTGACTCCAAGGCATTTCTCTCAACATTTGCTCTCGAGTCGTTCTGTTACGCTAATCTTTGTGATTGATAGGCTAATCTGGGACATAGTTAAAGGTGAAAATTCTCTAAATTATAATTTTCTTATTAAATATTTCGTATATGTGCTTTAATATTTTAGATTATTGCGTTTGAGGTTTATGACATATTTGTTATGGACCTTATTGCAACCTTTTTGTATATGATATTAATATTCCTACTTACATACTATTTCAGCGATTGTATACTTTTAACTGATAATATTGGCTTATATAATAATATTTTGAATCGAATTTGGATACTTCCTTGTTGTATAGAAATATATCACAACGAGACTGAAGAATATGGTAATAATATGTGGGACGTAAGGTGATGTTGTACTTGTATATACAATTATTTCTACTAACATTCTTAATCCTTGTTGGCGTTAATTTAATTTGTAAATATCATACATTTTCCAGCAACATCTGAAAATGTGCTAATGTTTTTGTTGTTTAAGTAAAAAGTAAACGCGCATTATACACTGAAGCCCAGAAACAATGAGACAAGTTTGAACGTTGATATATATGGTTTGAAAAAAGAAAGTTTAAGTAAATTATATATTTAATTAAACATGCATAGTGAATAGAAAATGTGAAAATTTGGTGATGATATTTACAACGGTTATTAAGTTATAGCTCTTGGGGTGTATATACCCAAATTCAGACGATCTTAACATGGCAGAAGTTACGTAACGGTATTGTTTCTTTGAACTGATTTTCTGGATTTTGGAATTTACACCGTTTTGGGCCTTCTTTTTGCTCGACGGCTTGATTTTGTCTCAATAGTGCTTGATGTTGTCATTAATGACTGTAACACTCAAATTGTTGTTATTATTATTATTGTTATTCGCTTACTACATAAGCACAGAAATTCTGTGGCTGCGCGCTTGGTTTGGTAGGCTATCATTTATAACGTTACGTACTGCTGCCATGTTAAGAACGCCGGAATTTGGGTATATACACCCCGCAAGCTATAACTTAACCGTTGTAGATATTGTCACCAAATTTTGAATTTTTCAATGCCATATGTATCTTTATTTAAATATAAAATTTGGCTAAATTTGCTTTATTCACCCGGGAGATATTACCGTTCAAACCTGTCTCTTTTCTTATGGACCACGGTATTGTGAAATGATCAACTATGTTGATATCTATCACTTCTAATACCACATGTTTTAACGGTTAGGCAATTTTAGACTATTTTTCGGATAACTAGTCCAGTAACTATCCGAGATTTTACTCTAAGATCAGCGCGACTGGGATTCAACGATAAAAATGTAATAATAATAACAATAATAACAATAATAACAATAATGCTAATCTTTCTTTTAATTAAATAAAGCGTGATGTGGGCATGGGTTCGTCCAGTGGCGTGTTGACAAGATGCCTGACTGCGGATCAGTTAGTGCAGGCTTCAAATCCAGCGCTTTCCTCGTCACTGACTTACTTTCGATACAGGAAGCTGACATTAAACTTGGCAAGGCTTTTTCACTCGCATATATTAGTGGCAATGACATAAATGGGGCGAGAACAGTGCTCTGGTGTGGATGAAGAGATCCGAATTAATTGGAATGGCAAAGAGGAGGCATTTTTTAGTTTAAACTTGCAAGTTAAACTGATTTTATTACTCTCCTTGCTTTCATCATCATCATCATCTTGCCTTAAATCCCAGTTTAAATAAAGTCGGGATACGAATAGAACATCTCCAATCTTCTCTGTCCCACACCATATCATCAGTCACTTCCCTTGCTTTGCATAAAAAATACAGATTTAATTCTTTGTTCTTGGAGGAAAAATATGAATCATTTACGCCGCATTTAATTAAAGTATTAGTCATCGGTACCCGTAACGTTGGCTTTGCTATCGATCTTTTATCGCACTTAAAGATTTACATAAAGTTAGTAATGCAATAAATAGCTGTAATGCAGTCTTGAAAGAGATTAAAACTAAACAAATGTAACTATAGGAAATATTTTATGGATAAAGAAAATTGAAACGAAACACTGAAATGCAGGTATTAGGAAGTAAATGAAAAAGAAAGGAGTTCAAAGGTCACTGTGAAAATCTGCATGTGAATTAGAAGACACACATTCTACTCCCTTTCATTGAGCGCCCTCTTTTGGGTGATGACGTCTTGAATGAGAGAGAGAGAGAGAGAGAGAGAGACAGACAGACAGACAGACAGACAGACAGACAGACAGACAGACAGAGAGAGAGAGAGAGAGAGAGAGAGAGAGAGAGAGAGAGAGAGAGAGAGAGAGAGAGAGAGAGAGAGAGAGAGAGAGAGAGAGAGGAAGAAAGGGAGGTGTATACAAGGATTATTATACATATAAATTAGGATGTTTCAATGTAATGTGTTTGCAGATGTCCGGATGTTTTTATTATGTGAAGTACTTTGTTTTCAGAAAATTGGAGCGTGGCCGCATTGCTCTTTGCAAATTGCATCTTTGGTACCAGCGTTACGCCATTATCGTTCATTACATTTCGACTGAGGAATTTTTTTTATTTGTGCAGAGAAAGTTAGGCAGTCTTCCATTCCTTTCTGCCTAATTTATTGACATTTTTAAACAGTCAATTCTGTGCCTTATTTCCTACGGTATTTTGTTTTGTGCGATCATTTTGTGCTAAATTTTCGATCGGCTAAGTGCTGTAATATGACGGATCCGACGGTTAGTTCTTTTGGCGGTTTCGGTGGAAGCAGTCCTCAAGATGATAACGGCTTTGAGAAGGTCCAGCACACGGATATTAGTCCCTCTTCATCCAATCCTCCTCTCGTCGCTGCGGGAACCCTAGGCGGTGGAGTTGAGAACCTTGGATATGGAGGTGGATTCGGAGGTTTTGGGATGGGAGGAGAGCCTCAGTTAGCCAAACCATTGATTCCCACTCCAAGCACCGGAACGACCATACAAATCTCATCTGGAGTTACTGGTGGCGCCTTGAGTGCTGGAAGTCCAACTACTACTCCACAGCCTTCCTCCCTGACCGTAGGTGGATCAGCTGGATCAGGACTTGTTTCCTCCGGCTCCTCGGGGTCTGCAGCCGCGAGTGCTAAACAGGAGGAGTCAAAACCAGCTGGTGGATCATGTAGGTTTTACTAAAGATACTATATAAATATCAAATTAAGGTAAAAATATCGATTATATAAGGTGATGGTATAGGAAATTATATTGCAACAGATTATACCAAGTATACTGTATTGCTGAAGTACTTGTAATAGAAAAGTAAGTGTCAGGAGATTTAATTTAATACATTAATTTACTTGGTTGTGGCCACCTAAAAGAAAATGATCAAATGTGTTGATGCATTAGATGTCCTAATTAGGGTTGTTTTCGGGTTCCAGTTTGACTGGATTTTGGCAGATTTTGCCAAATCCAGCCGGATTTGGCAATCATTTTTGATATAAAAGGTAATAAATTGACATTTCAAAATTTGCTGAAAATTTACCTCAAAGAAGAACATAAGACTTACTGATGATTACTTGATTAAGCCTACACTAATAACCTAGTTGATGTCGTAATGGTGATGCTTTGCTAGAGTATATATTGATAACTTAGTTAATGACTCATTGATTATTTGATTGAGGAAGTTGATGACTTCATGACGATGACTCAATAGGGCTTATACTGATTTGATATCTTAAATGACTTCTTGAGCATAAATTGATAACCTAGAACATTAGTGATTAATGATGATGAAATAGATATACCATATATTTATAACCTAGTTAATGATTCAATGATGAAGACTTTTTGAGCTTGTTAATGACTAAGTGATGTTTGAACAACATGATTTAACATTCGCTTATAGCCTGGTGAATGTTTCAGTGATGATGATTGATTGAGCAAACGCTGATAACCTAGTTAATAACCCAGTGATAATGGTGACTTCTAGCGCAGATCACTATGTGCGGGGTTCAAATCCTCTGCTTGTATGTCACTGATATCGCTTTCGAGAGATGAAACTGACATTAACATAAGCTTTATATATATTTTTAAATATTCCAATAATTTTATAATTAGGTCAAATCCGGTTCCGCTTTTGGCCAGATTTGTGTTTGAAATCCAGTTCCTGTTCCGTCGGATTTAAAAAAATCAAATGTGGTACACCCCTAATAATATTAGACATAGCAACTTAGCGTCATTATTATTAATGTTGATGTTAACTACTATCAGTATCATAATTTTAGACAACATAATGAAAATTACTATTATTAATGCTATTTTTTGCTTTGTTTAGATTTTGGTCGAGTGAAGACTGTGGATCCCAGAGGTTGGTAAATTGATAATTCTCTCCATTTTCATTCTAGCACTAAATTTACTAATCCATCTTTTGAAATCTGAAATGAGCGATAGGTATACTTGCTTTAGAAGGTATATGGTTTTGGCTGCTGTTTTTCTTTTTTTTTGTTGTTTATATATCACAAGTAACTGATATGTTGTGGTATTAATGTGTTTTTGTCATATGTTTGTATCAAATGTTTTCACTACGAGTGGTGTGTTATATATAGTTTTTCAGTTCAGTAATTTAAGTAGTAGTTAAATTCAGAGGAATTCTGTTATATGGCGACTTCTTGTGATATAACGATATGGCTGTTATTGGCATCAGTATTGGATCAATCGGCATCTTGTTATGTATGGTGCATGCAAAATTGACATCTCTAAAGTTTCTTATTGATTTGAGCTAGTTTTAGATGTCCATTGATTTTTTAGTTCCTTTAAATGGGCATTTATTGCTTAGTGATCATTTATATGTAATGGTCCATGCAAGATTTGTAATATATAGAAATTGCAAGTCTTGTTCTCTAAGTTAGTTCCACCTTTTGTTTTTAAAGGCTAATGGCACACACAGACTAGTGACTAAGTTGCCTGGCTTATATACCTACTTGTAGAAATTTACTTTTGTTATTTTCTTTTTAATAATTTACCTAAGCTTTAATCAGTAGAGACATAGAAGATATTTTAGCGAATTCAAAATTAGTCAATTAATGAAGTCTCTGAATTAGTCAATAGTTACTACAATATTACTTCATATTTAATCACTATCAAATGCAGTTGAGTGTGCTGAATGCATGACCTTTGTGATCGTTTTATTGATAAGTTTCTATTCTTGGTGAGCATTAGGAGAGATTTTTTAGGTCTGGAACTTGAATGTGGACCTGCCATTAATCCGTGCAGACTAATTAAGTGTTAGCATTGCTGGTCTGGCAGTGAGAAGGGTCTTGTAGGCCTTATATAAGTCTTATTCTTAGTTTAGTCTGTTTTCTCTCTAAGTTTACTTAACTTTGTGGGATATCTGAACAGGTTAGCTACAGGTGATTACTGTAGCACAGTACTAACACTGGACGTTGTATCAGAACCATGAATGCCACTCACCGAGAACCGTAGCCGTAGCGGTAAACGATTAGCACAAGCTGCTGCATGGCTCCGCAGCCGCAGCTTGTGGGCTGTCTATATATCAAACACAGATCTTTTTCTTTTTCTGTTTATGTTTCTCATGATACATCTGTCCGTCACTAGTTGAGGATCTGTGAATATTGTGGAATCCTTCTAATAATATATGATGGATTGGGGGGAGAGGAGGGGAGTTTGTGGTGACTGGTGAATGGTTTGCCTACATTCAGAACTGCAGGCCTATACTATTGCTTACACTGTACGTAATACTTGTAACAAGGCTATATAAGTATACATAGCTTAGTTTAGAAAACTTTAGACCCCTGCACCTCTTATGTTCTAATACAGCGACGGCGGCACACATGTTGTATTTAGGCTAATATTTGCACTGTCATACTTTAATAGAAGTCAGAACTGTGGGTTTTCCTGTTTATTCTGTTATGCAACTCATTTCGTTCTGCATGATTTAAACTCTTGCACTTGTATACTCAATTGCCCTTGCCTAGTGCGTGTGGGTACAGTTAACACAAGTCGGTCTATAAGTTCATATGTTTCATTCAGACCTAGCGTGAATGCCAAGAAGTATGCTTCCTGCTTACTCAGTTATAAAACTCTATTCTCGCCTAGAACTTCACGTGGACTGAACAGACAGCTGTGGTTGTAGTAGCTACAGACGTTCACTTGAATGAGGAATAGAGAGCACATGTTCTATGAATACTGCTGATAGTCTGTAGCTCTGATAAAAGCCGAGTGGTACTGTATATATCAGAGTAATGCCTGTCTGACTGCTCTCGACTTTTATTCTCTCTTTCAGCTCTCTTTCAGCGGCTGAAATTCTACTGCTCTAGCTTACAGATTTTTTCTGTTATGATTTTTATTTCAATTTTAAAATGTCGCTCATTGTTTTGCCTTGGTGTGATGATATATATACATATATATATATATATATATATATATATATATATATATATATATATATATTTATATATTTATATATTTATATATTTATATAATTATATATATAATTATATATTTATATAATTATATATATATATAATATATATATATATATATATATATATATATATATATAGTGTAAATGATAAATCCCATTTATTATACTTGCTAAGTAGTTTCATTAATTTCTTTTGTATTATATAATTTTATTAAATGTAGAATTGTATTTAATTCATTTTTGGAATGTAAATCAATTAGGCACAGAAAAGCATTGCTCAATCTTTCGTGAGGGCATTTTATTTTTAGGAAGCCTTGGACTTAAATGAGTATATAAATTCTGTGCACTACACATTTTTGCTTGAAAGGTGTTTGCTTAAAGGTCTTGTTTCGGTTTATTCAGATTTCATGTAATTTTGATCTATGGCTTGTTGTGGGATGTAAACAGTTTATGTAATTTGATAACTTTGTTCCATCAAGGTGTTAAAAGTTATAAAACGACAATAAGAAATGTTATCAGTTAAGGATTTGCCTTAGATCTTTTGCACTGTCCTAGAAACAGAAGACTGGGCTTATAGTAGGGACTGGGCTATAAGGGGAGGGGCTTTGATATAAGCGGCGTAGATCTGAAGATTTTTAAATTTTCTCCTGTGAAATTTCTGGCTACAGTCAGTAAATTATTTCTTCAATTGCTCACGTTAAAGTAAGCCTTTCAGCCTGTAGTATAAAGTTATAGAGCAGCAATTGATATAGAATACAAGCAGGGGATATCAGGGTTTATTTTTTGATAGAATTATGCAACTGGATATGTTTATAGCTTGTCTGAAATTTAATATCGTTACAGTCTAGCAGTGATCTGTGCCGGAGTTGCGGCTTCATAGGATTCGGGATATACTCATTCACTCTGCACTGTTACATTCTTGTATTGTGTGAATAGACGTTCGTGTTTTGACTGGCACTCTTTTGGATCTTGATTTCTCTTCAATCTTGTATGCACCTTTCTAAAAATGACACTGACCTTAAATCAAGTTTAACCTTTAATATTCTCTGAGGTTTTGCTATTCATCTGTCTTATGCGGAGTGACTTTAGCAACTGAGCGCAGGTCAGTGAGCTTTTCCTCCTGTTAAACGATTAGAGGTTGCTGATGAATGGTGACATTATTAAAGTTTAATTATGATTTTATATTAAAAAAGAGACCTTTGGACGGAAATTTTACTACTTGTTCTTTTATTTGGTTTCAGAAAAGATTTTCAAACGTCAAAAATGCTCATAGTTGTTATTTTTTATACTAATGTTAATAAGAATATACATGTATATTCATGTATTTTGGTGATATCTGACAGGAAGCAAAAGTCTTCCATAGTTAGACGAGCAATAAGTGAACTATTTAGCAGATTATAATTTATTACAATGAAGTGGTTAAGTATGGCTAAATGCTAAATCACTAAATAAACATCCAGACCCTTTAAACTCAACAAAAGATGTTAAATTCTAACAAGATCCGTGCAGCCTATTAATAATATAATTGATAAACTGTAGTAAATGTAAACTGAGTCAACTTCTGTCTCAAAGTTGATGACAAGTCATTGATGACAATTGGTTGATGAAAGTCTAAGGGAGAAAATAAGCAAAACATAATGAGATATATTAACTACAGAATTTAATAATTTTCTATCTGTCTTTTCACTAATGTCCCAAAATAGGTGAAAACCGTCTAAATGGCGCTTTTTATTTTAGCTCTTTATAAAAGCCTCTATAATCACTTTTGACGTTAGACGTTAGACTTTTTCTCACGTTAGGTCGGTATCTTTTCGAAAGATCAGGCTTCATTAAATTCGTATTAGATTGGATCTATCAGCTTTTGATAACTTCAGATTAAAACTTGAGAAGGAGGCATTGTAATTGAATTTTAGACTACTCTGTTTAGGTATACAAAGATAAGACTATAGATGTTAATGCTGCTGACGGCCCAATTATGACGGACTTGTTGTTTCTTGTTACTGGTTGTTTTTCTTGTTACTTGTTTCGTGTTACTGGTTTTTTCTTTGCTTGAAAATTTAAAAGAATCTTACGGGCGCTAATGCTTTCATAATGAAAAAATCTTTTCACTAGCATGATACATAGTATATTGATATTTTTGAACGACTGCATTTAGCTTGGCTTTTTTGTTTAGTTTTAAACATGCATCTGTGTTTTCCCAGTACGCGGACTCTAAAGGCTTTACAGTATTGTGCAGACATGGTTCCTAGAGACTACCGCAATGCACTATATTGCAGAGAAGGGAGAAATCTCCTGTAGTTGTAGCCTGACAGATATCAGCTCCATGATAACTGATAATAGAGCAGACCTAAGTTGAGCTGCTGAGTGCTGTACTACGGTTACTAGAACTCTGCTAGTCCAGGATGTTGCAGCTGTATTCTAGACCTTATTAACAGCAGTCGATTGTTAGGAATGATCTCACTGTTCCTGTGGTTTAGCTTGTCTTATCCTCATCTAATCTACTTATGGGTTTTATATTATAATTACTTGTCTCTATTTGAGGCAATAGCTCTGGCCCTCTTTATCATTGTGTTCCTGTATCTTGTGTCTCTATTCTTGATATGCTGAATTTTCGGATAAATTTCGAGTATTTCCTGTGTATTTTGTTGGCATTATTCTTGTTTGTTCAGGTGGGTATTTTAATGTATATTTCTAGAAAGAATAATCCATACATTTTCTTGAATGCCCGGCTCTCTTTCTCTCCCCATTTTAAAATCCTAGTAACAGTGTTTTATCTCTGCAATGATAAGCTTTCATAATATATTTCTTTTTTGTCTAAATCATTCCTATTCTTTTTTGCCTAGAGCTAATCTATGGAGTTGTGTGAATGTATAGTATTGGTGTATGAAGTGCTAAAGGAGTTCTGGGTTTAAACGTTCAGCAGGAACCGTTTGACTCTATCATACTCGTCTGCAGTTCTGAATATGGACTTCTAAAGTCAATGTTAAACAATCGTTTAGTCGAGAAGAATTGCAATAATCATTAGGTGGCAGGTGAATTTAAACGATATCAAATGATTGCTATGAAATAAATTCTGTGAAATTAATCTTGTATTGAAATAATGGAATATTAATGGTAATTCTGTTTTAAAAGTGAACATAGATGTGCATCTTCTGTAATAGAGAGATCTTAAATATCACCTCTTGTGTGTATAAAAATCTAAATTTTTAAATTACTATAATACTATTAGCCATGAACAAGAAAGAGGGAATGAGGAAAATTACGAAAACAGTAACAAAAACGAAGAAAAAACGAAACTTTGTAGCAAACACCGTATGTCCTGTGTTCATGTATATACTGTATACTGTATATATACTGTATATATATACTGTATATATATAATGTATATATAATATATATATTAATATATATATGTATATATATATATATATGCATATATATATATATATATATATATATATATATATATGTATATATATATATATATATTATATATATATATATATATATATATATATATATATATATATATATATATATCCGTCTTCTTAGTGCACTGCCTACTGGCAGGTCCATGGTATATAATGCCTCCACTATTCTCTATATTCCTTTTTTCTCTTCATATCCACATATGAGTGGATCTTTAAATCATCAATAGCATTCCTTTTGAGATACCATTATTCTTGGGGGATTCTGTTTATGACGAGGTGGGCCCCCTGTGCCTTCCTTAGCTTCGACTAACATTTACTGGGCAGGGGCGTTATTCCCTGAGAAATCAATCTTGTTTGCCCATAGTTTTTTTATAGTATTGCATAACCTTTACATAATCTAGAAACATCTCTCTATCAACTTCTAATTTTTTTTGTATGTTAAATGTGAAAACGTGTTTGTGATATAAAAGCATCCTTACGATAAAAATCATGCTTACATGGAATATGATACACGTGTGTTCCTAAAATTACAGCTCATAAACAGAGAGCTGTTGAGATGAATAATATAATAACCTTTGTTAAAGTTGGATGGGAGGATGAGGCAGATTTTGTTAGCTACGCCTGCAGACCCATTATATTCTGAAGATAAGAAACGGTGTGAAAAGGAGTGTGGGAAGGGATAACAGAGGTCAATCCAAGGGCAGATTATATTAGTTAAGACATCTATGCTATATATTTTAATTTTAATTTTTGTTCATTTTCAATGCAGTTGTTGTATTGGTTTTATTGCACTCTTGGTATTTTTGTTTATTGCGTGTAACTTGCTACCATGTTTTGATGGTGTAATAGAGATTCATATATTAGTATTCTTTAATTTTAAATTAAGGCTAATCTAGATGTTTAATGTGGTTAAATTAATATTGCATATTGTTATGTTTAGTTGTTTTGCTGGTTTGACAGTTATTGCCGGTTGCCAGGAAAGTTTTGCCATAAAATAACAGAGTTTTTCCATTTTGTGGCCTAAGTCGGCCAACCCTGCTATAAACAAAATGATCTTGTTACGGATTAGCAGGCTGACCTAAATTAATTCACTGTACCGTTACTTCTGATTAAGGAGCCAGTAGCGAATTGGTTAGGTGTTCTACTGCGGATCAGTAGGTGCTGGCTCAAATCAAGCACAGACGTTCCTAGAGACGGGAAATAGATGTTAAACAAGGCTAGCTTTAACCTCTTTTGCCTTGGCTTTTAGTCTTTTTGGCCTTGGCATTTAATCTTTTGCCTTTATCAAAAGGCTGATGTTTATGAGTTAGGCTTATATTTTGACCTATATTGTACTGCATATTTTATTGTACTGCACATACTGCGGATCAGTATGTGCGGGGTTCAACTCCTGGGCTCGCCCGTCACTGATATCGCTTTCGAGTGAGGGAAACTGACGTTAACCTTAGCTTTACCAGCTTTTTTGCTATGTATTGCATTGTATTATGCTGTGTAATGTATTGTATTGTACAGTGATGGACTTGATCTACTGGAGAGACATAAAGAAGACGGGTGCAGTGTTTGGCAGTCTCCTCATTCTGCTGCTGTCGCTGGCTCTCTTCTCTGTCCTTAGCGTCGTGGCCTACCTCTCTCTCATCATACTTACCATCACTGTCACGTTCAGGCTCTACAAGAATGTCATGGCTGCCGTTCAGAAGACCGGAGAGGGTAATCCCTTCAAGTGAGCGCCTTGCTCTTGTTTCTTTCTATTTCACTGCTATGTGGAGTGAGCTAAATGTCAGTATTTAGATAATAACTCTATTTAATAAAGGAAAGATCAAGGCCAGAGATTGTATCCTCAAAAGGTCAAGGTCAGAGATTATATCCTCAAGAGTTCAAGGTCAGAGATTGTATCCTCAAAAGGTCAAGGTCAGAGATTCTATTATCAAGGTCAAGGTCAGAGATTGTATCCTCAAAAGGTCAAGATCAGAGATGCCAGTAGATCAGATCCTCAACGTCCTGCTATACTAGCTCTGCAGTTCAGCTGTCGTTTGAACTTTGAACGTTGTATATCTTGTTGTGAATGAATAACCTCAACAGTTCACTGTAATAAAGGCTCAGACATTAAAGGTACATCTCTTGTGTCTAAAACAATTAAAGTAGACAAACTGATTGCCTACTTTGTACAATACCAGATTACCCTCCCACCCATGCCTATTTTATATAATACCAGATTGCCCTCCCACTTGTGCCTATTTTATATAATACCAGATTACCCTCCCACCCATGCCTATTTTATATAATACCAGATTGCCCTCCCACTTGTGCCTATTTTATATAATACCAGATTACCCTCCCACCCATGCCTATTTTATATAATACCAGATTGCCCTCCCACTTGTGCCTATTTTATATAATACCAGATTACCCTCCCACCCATGCCTATTTTATATAATACCAGATTGCCCTCCCACTTGTGCCTATTTTATATAATACCAGATTACCCTCCCACCCATGCCTATTTTATATAATACCAGATTGCCCTCCCACTTGTGCCTATTTTATATAATACCAGATTACCCTCCCACCCATGATTGACATAATGATTTATTGATTGACTTATTGTAGACCACAATTGTAGATGGATATATGTCTTTCAGATGATAAGCTGTATGGAGACACTAAGGAGTTGATTGATTGATTGATAGATTAATGGATAGATAGATTGGTTGAATAATTGATTGATTGGTTGATCGTAGACCATACTTAGAGATGGATATATCGCTGTCAGATGATAAGGTGCAGAGAGCCGCGGAGGAGCTGGTTAAATGCGTGATACGTGGCATCAATGAGCTCAAGAGACTATTTCTTGTCGACGACATGGTCGACTCTCTCAAGGTTGATGGCCTCCTGTACTCATTTATCTAAACGATTACTTTACTTATTGTTTAATATCTAATTGATTACTAATTAAACTATTGAATGCTTTACAGTTTCTGACTTTCTTTGTGAACAGTTTGCTTCATCAATTGATTTTCTGTTACTGTTGCTTTTTATATTGATTTATTGGTTTGTTGTTAATGTTTTTAAATTGATTTGTTTTTATGAGCTTTGTAACCTGTATTCTAATCCTATCCTGGCTGTCTCTGGCGGTATCAATTATGACATGGAGAAAGAAATTAAGCTTAGCTTTACTTAAGTTTAGTGTAGATTTATTCAATTTTTGTCTAGAGAATAAGTGAATATTTAATAACCCTTTGATTGTGCTAAAATTATAACTTGATTGACTAAAAATATAAATTTATTAATTTACAATTTTAGGTAATTCCAGTAGCACATTGATATATTCTTAATTGAGTAATGCATTTATTTACTAGCGATAATATATTTTGATATTTTGTTTTGTATTTAAATTTTTGATAAATTAAATGTATTGACTATTTAAAATAATGTCAGATTTTGATTAATCAATAGGAATTTAACGTCCAGTTCTTCGCCATAAGGCAATGTCAGTGACGTCTCTTGCAGACTTTACACAAACAGGCGCCAAAGCGCCACACGATGATGACCGAGTACACAGAGACCGCAAGAGAAAGCGAGATCAAAACATTGATTTATGTGTTTGTGAATTGTACTAAGTTGCACATACATGCTCTGTGATTATTTGATTTGTTACAGTTTGGACTTATACTGTGGGTACTGACCTATGTGGGAGCCTGGTTCAACGGCATGACTCTCATCATACTGGGTGAGTGTCGTCGACGTCTATTTTAGCAATATTGAAGTCGATGATGTTCATTTGGAGAAAATTTCTGCTTCGATTCTCTAAAATTTAGTTTTCTATATTCTTGTACTCTTGACAATAGAGAACAGTTTCATTGCTGGGATATGATTGGAGTTTTGTAACAGAATTATTTAGATTAATTATGCATGAATGGCCTGATACCAAGACACTGTTGCTCTATGAAATATTGAGGACTCCATCGGTTTGAAAGCATTAAATGATGCTGTGAAGCCCAATTCATCATTTAATGAAAATCTGAAATTAAGTCTGCGTGATTTTTTGAAATTTAAAGACTGTTGCAAAAATTTTTTAGTTGTTTGTGATAGTAAAACTTTGTAGCAGCACTTTGGATGACAGCGTCGTTTGTTAGAGTTAAAAGTACAGTGTTGTTTAGCAATGTAGCAGGCGGGCGTTATGTCCTCTTTGTTATCTTACTTGTGTAAATGATGAAATGAGCTTTCTAGCGACGATGTAGCCAGGTCATTATATCTTCCCTGGTGTCATCGTTAGTGAATGATGAAATTAACCGTTATTCCGTATAATACAACTCTTAGTGTTTTGTTGTCTGTAGCTTTGTTGGCGGTTTTCACTATTCCGAAGTTCTACGAGACTTACAAGGTATGCTGGCTTCCAGTGCTTTTTGTCAGCTTGTCTAAATTTAGTTGACCATATCTCGTAACTAAACAATAGGACTGGTAGAGTTCAGTGATTGCAACAGATAGTTTCTAAATAACATTGGTGGCTTTGATCCTGCTAAGGAGCTCGTACTTGCAATATGCATTGCTTCTGACATCAATTGATGAATATAACGGGAGTCATTTTTAATACATTGTAGATCATTGAAATCAAATAACCATTTTGCGGCAATTTCAGAAAAGCCTTTGAGTTGTGAATGTGTTGTATTTCATATATTTGATTGTGTTGTAGAAGGTGACTAAAGCACTAAGATTCCTACCGACGTCTGAAAGGGCATTCGGTTGATGAGCGCCTAGGCTCCCGAAATTGCTACAAAATTTAAATGAATGAAAAAGTCTCAAATAGAGGACTGACTGATGATATGATGTAGGACAGTGAGGATTTGAGACAGTCTATCCCAACCCTGATTAAACTGGGATCAAAGGGAAGATAATGATGATTATGATGTTATATTTGTGAATGTATTTCATTGTACTTGATTGCCACAGGTTCAGATCGATCAGTATGTGCAGTTGGCTAAGACGAAGATTCAAGTGGTCGTGAAGCAGTGAGTGTTGATACTATTTTCTGTAGCTTATAATGAAAGAGGAGGCTTGTCGAAGTTCTCTATATTATTTTTTGTTTTAAATTCAGCTGATACGGCTATTATCCTATACTAATTTAGGATACATTTTAGTATGAAATATACGTAAGACAAAAGAGATGCTGTTGGATGTCTTTTCATATGCATTGTCTGATTAGCAGACTTTTTTAAAGCTTTTGAAATGATCTGGTTTGAGGCGATTTAAATTTTTTTACCCGGTGGTTTAGACGTGTTTTGACCGGTCATATACCTCGTTCTGTGTGAATTTTCTATGGATTGACCGATTATAATAGCACTAACCCTAACAGTTACAATTATACTATTATACAGAATTGTTGAAAATTTTATATAGGGCTAATATAACCCTAACAGGGTAAGGGTTGTAATATTAAACAGGACTGATGAAGATTTTAGTTGCTCTTAAGGTAGTAGTTATAGATAAATGGTGTTAACTTTTCTAATTAGGTTATTTATTTTACCTTATCAAGAATGATTATAAATGATTGTTTGATTGTTTTTTGTTTGATAGATTTGCTATTAGACTGACTGACTTACTCACTGACTGACTGGCTTGACGTTTGTTTACTTGTTGACAGGATCCAGGAGAAGCTTCCAGTCCCCGGCAAGAAGAAGCAGGCATAGATCTGAGGCAGACACTGACGTACACGCAGAGCGGCTCAGTGTGAGAGAGAGAGATTAAGCAATCTAAAGAGTCTACGGACGTAAATTGAATTGAAATGAATGGGGCAAATGAAGTCGATCGTGTGAAATATTGTCTCTGTTTTAGCTAGGTTCTGAAATAACAAACTTATTTACTGAGACAAACTTCTTTAATGAGATGATGCGGGCCAACTTCTCTTCAGGAGTATTGATTAACTAGAAACAAGATTGGTGCTGCTTGCTTTTAAAGATTGCCGGCAAATAATTGAAAATGTCGGAGCTCTGATTATTATTGGTGGTGTGTGTGCCTGTGTTTGTGTCACCTTGTATGCTAGGCCGTATGTGTATTTACATGTATATGCTTGATGTGAGTAAACAGAAGCTTGCTCTTCAGCGATCTTATCAACATTTGTTGTATTAATCTTCATGCATTTTACCACTAACTGAAACCTTCATCTGAGCTTTAAATGTATTTAAGTGTTTAAGCTTATAGACTCAGATGTTTAGAATTACCCTGCCGCTGTTTTCTGATGAGAAAACTGACTTCCAATCGTAATTGTAATTCGCATGTCTACTTCGTAAAATCTTTGTCCGTAGTTCTCTAAATTGTCAGGTATTGCTTTTTTTTTTTTTTTTTGTAATTTCCATCACATTTTAAATTAGCTTCGCCATTCTAGTTGTTTAGTCCTAGTCGTTAATTCACCTGTCTGGAAGTCAGTAGTAATCGGGTTAAGTAATTGAATGATATCTGCAAGCGATGCGAGCTTGCCTCGGTTCATGAGTGGCTGGGTGTAAGATATTGTTTGTTTATAAGATAGACTTGTGCATTCACAGTATCAACGTGTCTTGTGTCTCGCTGTACATGTGTGCGCAAGTAATTTGCAATTGATTTTGTGCAATATTGTCTCACATTAATTGCTGCTAAGCAGGCTTCAGTGTTGTTTAAGCTAAATTCTTAAAAACTGATGTAAATTTGTATTGAAAGCTTTCTCGAATTAAAAATTATTTTTCGATTTTAAAATTGCACCTAGTTTATAGTTTTAATTCTTGCTGTTTCATTTACTGTTGCAAATTACATTTTTGCGTATTATGTTTGCTGCAGTGCAGTAGTTTTGTGTACATAATTTTTTGATGCTTCTTTGCCGTGCACTTCTCCATCTCTATGAATACCTGTATGTGTATGTGTGCATGCTATCACATAATGTGTATAAGTACACTTATGTCCTGTGTGAATGGCTCTGTGTGTGCCTGGGTCCCTTGCCGACATCTCACCTGCAACCTTCTTTTGAAAACTTCCTCTATGTGAAATCAATGCAACTATACAAGTCAAAATGTGGATCTCAGACATCAGGATCTTATCCATTATAACCTGTCTATTATTAAATATCAGCTGTACACAATGAAACGCAATCGTCGTAATGATTCTTGTATTTGAAAGTTTAAATTATTTACCTGTGAACACAGTTGAATTGCTTCATTATTCTTATGCTATAATGAATAAATGTAATTGTGTAATAATAGCATATTCTGATTACTTGTAATTAGTGCCATACAATCGTTATTCAGAAATTGAGATTGATTTATCAGTTAATTTGTCCATTATTGATGTTTTTATTAAGAAATTAACAATAATTGATTTATCACTGGATTATTTTTAGTTTTACGTGAAGTATGGCTAACTTTCCATTACAGGCGTTTTCATTTATCCATTAAAGAATTGCTAATGCTTAGCTTATTCTATCGCACACAAGTTAATTGGGTGTTGTAATCGGCAATATGCTGGTCTTGAATATTAGATCTCTATGCATTCGACTCTTTCTTCTGGTTATCTTCAGAATATTTTTACCATTACTACTATCTTAATTTGGAAAATCATAATTTGCTGAAAAAATATGTTCATATTTAATGTTCATATGGATGAACCTACAGCTGAGGGTACTAGATGGATTTAAATGCTTTTGAAAGAGTGATCCGTTGCTGTAATCTATCGTCAACTTTCACCATTCATAGTTACACGTGGCCGCAATCAGCACTGTTACAGTTTTACTGCTATTCTTTGTGCTGAATAGAGGAGTGGTTAAACGTCTGCAAAAGCTGGATACTTTCTTGTTGCTATTTCACCAGTTACCTTTTTGCCAAACTCTATCCAAATTAATGAAATATCATCGAGATATCGCTGAGAACTTGTGTCGCTAACTGTAAGCAATGAATCTGGATTTAATTTATTTGTTTTCATGAAATTTGTTCACTAGTAGATTACTTTTAGAGATGAAATCGCTTCACATCTTTCAATGCCATACGCTGTCTAATCTAGACTTAAGTTGATGTTGAATTTAATAAATCCAGTTCTCCCTCTCTCGCTTCTTCTGAATACAGGTTCACCGATACCATCAACCCTTGAAAAATCTGTCATAGAGGTTGTATAATATAAAAACAATTTTGTTTAGTTTTATGCATGATTGACACATTTATATATAGTTGGGAGAAAGAAATTGAATTAAATGTTGATTAAGTGTACCTTTAATAGATAGGTATTCACATAACTACGATGATGATCAAAGACACGCCGTGGTATTTGTCCATGAAATTGCTTGTTTATCGTTTTATGCAGATATGCTGAAACTATTAAGTGATTTTGTCAGTGTGTTTTTCTGAACGTCATAATAAAATGAGCCTGTTTGTCACTTTTCTTAAGTATTAAGTATACTACTTCTCTATTTAGCTTTTATACGACTTACATTAGATGGCAAACATATAGTATATTGTGTGACTAATGACTATTGCAGTCAAACGTCGCTTGTCCAAACCGTCCTTGCAATAATTTTAATGATACAGCCTTTAGCAAGGTTCCAACATTGCTAGTTAGCACAAATATTAAGTAAACTCACAAGAAAATAAGACTGAAATGGTATGGGCCTGTTTGCTCATGAAGAAAGCAGAACTCTCGAAATTTTTTTTAACTACAAAGCAGATGGTAACGGAACTCTGGGAAGACCTAAATAAAGATGGAAAGACTGGCTCAAAGAAGATTTACCTGAAGGTTTAATTTTGTTAAGAATATAATTGTACTTGGCTATTGGAATATATTGAAACATATTTCAGAGCTAAATAAAGGCATTAATTCGTACCTCATTCGTTAAGGTCTTCTAAGAAATAACAAGGGCAAATAAAACGTCAACTTTAAATCATCAACTAGTCACCAATGGCTATCTGATTGAGGGACGGTGAGCTTTTGGTTTAGGAATGCTGATTACTTGGCATCCATTTAACCATGTAGGTCAACCATCCATTCTAACCGATCTAGCTGTGGGCTGCGGCAGATCTTTTCTCATGAGATGGAGTTATGATCGAGATTTTCAAAAAATTGAAGCTCTTCATATCACAACAGTTCACATCAAAGCAAAACTTCGCTGCTTATTCCAAGTATTAGGCTTAGGCTAAGAAATTTTTAATAAAAATTATAATGAATTTGATAGGATATTTTTATGAGGATTTAGTTTAAATCAAAATAAAATAAAAAGTTAATTAAATTCTTGCATTGAACTTAAAAATTATAGAATAAATTCTCCATCAATGGGAAACAAAATTTAGCAAATATTTAGACATATATTTTTTTATGGATAGGTTCCTCTAAGATCACTACTGTGTTTAAGCGTGTGAGTAATAAACAAACAAAAGCAAGTTCGTGAGAAACTTTTGACAAGTTGTTAAAATTAGAATTTTTATCTGTATTTTAATTTTTAAGCTCATATTTGCCTATTTGGACGAGTATAAACGAAAATTTATATATTATATAATTTACTGTATCTAGTACCAGTGTCCTGATGTGGAAATATATAGCTGATAGAATTTCTGAATCTGAAATCTAGAGTTTTTGAGATTACGCAATGTAATAGATAACTTAGATAACTCGAGGCTTTTTAGCATACTAATTATATGTGGGGGTCAAGGCCTCCAGTCACACTGCCTCCAGAAATCGTTGATATTGATATTGTCTTAATATTGAACTAACCGTCATTGGCTAGTTTATGGGATAAAAATCATGATTTCCTGTGAGCTTGGGTAGTTTTAATATAAATTTATCAGTTTTGAACTGTGACTATTGCATTAAAGTTTGCTTGTACAATATTTGTACATTTATCTCATAGTCATAGCGATAATTGCATTCATTAAACATAGCTTAAAATAAACTAGAGTACATAGTTTATATAAATAATAAATATGTCATAAATGTTCATGTATAATTATTATGTTACTCATTTCAGGAACTCTTGCTGATCTAGAAAATGTGAACTTAGATATTATCTGCAACGTTAGGCCTCGTTATTTTAGACTTAATTAAATAAACTTTGATCAATGTTTTGTCAGTAGTCCACGATGCATACCAGGCCCTGTTTGATACTGTTACTGCTCTGCATTCAGCATGGTTCATCCAGCGTGTATGACGCTGATGACACTCTGTCACGCTCGGGATTTCTTGGTTAGTTTTTCTTTAGTAAATAGTCTGAGCAGTCTAACTGTAAAGAATCTACTTCTTCAGTGCACTGCCAAGTGGCAGGTTCAAGGTACATATTCATACTCAAAGTCTGCTTTCTCGCTCCACAAGATCACTCCTTAGAACAACAGCCTTGACTGGGTTCGAGGGGCTTAGGCCCCCTACCTTCCGCCAAAATTAATTTTACAATTGGCCCAGATCCACTGAGTTTCTTCAGAGGTGAAAAAATGTGCCTACTTTTTTTCAAAACAAATGTAGGATTTTTGGCATTTTAGGTTTTCCTCTCACTTCAGTACGGGTATGAGTGGGGGGGGGGTGAGCCGAGCGCAGTACGCTGAAAAATTTTGAGCCCCCCAAACAGCATTTTTTCTGGTTGCATCACATATCCCGAAGAAGGCGCGGCGTAAGCAAAAAATGTGTGCTCTCCAAAAAAAATTGGTGGTGGTCCAACCATACCCGAGCATAACAAGGCTGTGAAGAATAAAATGGAGTAATTATTATTTATATTGATGTAGACTTAATTTGTTCTAATATGAGCAAGTATTGTATTTGGAAATTTTTCATTCATTTAATACATTTTCTATTGACTGGTTCATTGTCAGACTTAGAAATTTTAGTAGGACAAGTACGCATTCCAAAGCTAATGCATGGAGGAGTAGTTCTGAAAAACAACTAGTCAAATTCTACAAGTCTTATCTTCTACTGATTTTGTAGAATAACTTGGCATTTCATCCATCTGTGCTGTCTATTAATTTCTTATTAATTTGTTGATCGATGGAGTGCTCTTTATGGAGCATGAAAAGCAGCTTGTAAGTATATGTTCCTTGAACCTGCCACTTGTCAGAACACTACAGCGAGAGAGAGAGAGAGAGAGAGAGAGAGAGAGAAAGAGAGAGAGAAAGAGAGAGAGATTGATGAATCGATACCTCGTTGTATGATCACCTGTGATCTCTCTTGATTTGATGAATAGATATAATCATAGTGTAATAAAGCTGGATGAGTTTATAAGTTATTAAATGAGTGTTTTTATGTGTTAGGTTGTTTTTATGTGTTAGGTTGCAGATTCAGCAGTAAAATCTGTGAAGCTGATGAGCTCTGTGTAGATGGTAAATACACTTATGCATTTATATTGTATCTTGATATCTGTGCATTTGGCTGATTAAACGACTGAATTTAGCTACTAATTTAACTGAATGATTAATCTATCATTCCTGTTGTTTAATTAAATATGAATTAAAAATTAATTTATTTGTAGCTTAAGCTCAATTTTGTTTGGAAATATTTAAAAGGTTTTTACTGATTAGGTATATCTATATAGCAATTTATTATATTATAATATATATATATATATATATATATATATATATATATATATATACATATATATATATATATAGATATAGATATATATATATATATAGATATAGATATATATATATATATATATATAGATATATATAATATATATCATATATATATATATATATATATATCTATATATATATATATTATATATAGATATATAGATATATATATATATATATATATATATATATATATATATATTTATATATGATTATATATATTTCCTTTGTTGTTTCGGGGCACTGATGAGTAGGCCATCCATATGACACATGTTGTTGGAAGCAAATTAGTAAGAACTGAGGATGGCAATGTACTGGAAAACTACCAAAGAAGCTGTATTTTGACTAAATTGCTGCATAAAGTAAGGATAAGGCATAGCCTCTAGCGAAGCAGTTAACTCGCTAATAAATAGAGTGCTCTTTAGACTACATGAAAGCTGCACTGAGTAGGTATATGTACCGTGGACCTGCCATTTGGCAAAACACTAATGAGATAATTAGATATATATTTATGTATATATGGTAGATGCAACGTTTTTTGTATTTGATTTGTTTAGACAATCTATTTGGAAGTTGTCAGAAGCTGTTTGCTGATAAAATTGAAAGAGATCTCTATCGCTATGAACTCACTCCTCTACAGCTTCATCAGCTGCAGCAAATACTTGACGGTTTGATCTCTATGAAATTAAATCATATTTTAAATAAAATATGAATATAAATAATCATGATCACTTACAATGATAAATTGATAGTAAATAATTATAAATGTCAATGAAAATTACTCGATAAGTGTAAAGAGAAGTAATGAAGAATTTATTAGAATATTGAAATTGAATTGTATGATTGTACTGTTTAATATTAAATAATAAATTTCAATAATAATGAGGAAGGGGAATAATAATAGCAATTAATAGTACTAAAGCAACCATCTCTTTCTGCCATAGGTCTAAATTTTGACCCGCTTGCTTTGGATCTTGGACTTGCACTGTTTTGATCTCGCTTTCTCACGTGTTCTTTGTGTACACAGTCGTCATCGTGTGGTGTTTTGGCGCCTGTTTGTACAGAGTCTGCAAAATATGTCCTTGACATTGCCTTTTGGCGAGGAACCGGACGTTAAATTCTTATTGTTTGATTGATTGATTGATGAAAGAGTAATTAATATAATAAATTAAAAGTTAGAAAGTATCATACTTTTAAAAATGTTGATACTAGTAAATGTTGAAACTAGTAAAATCTGGCTTTGTTAAAGGTCTACCGATGTTACAGTACATTACCCACACTCTCATATATAAGCAAGCGTTAAACTAGAATTGTAATAAATTGATAATAATATGATGTCAGTCACATTCCTGACAGTTTCCACTTGGTTCCAGCTGCAAATTAAGTAAATCTGCAAATTGTATTTCTATGTTTAAAGTTATATAGAGTATACCATGCAAAGCTACATATTTAAAGTTTAATAGAGTATACAATGCAAAGGTTTGTTTACAGTTTAGTAGAGTATACCATGCAAACGTTTGTTTAAAGTTTAATAGAGTATACCATGCAAATGTATGTTTAAAGTTTAATAGAGTATACCATGCAATGTATGTTTAAAGTTTAATAGAGTATACCATGCAAAGGTTTGTTTAAAGTTTAATAGAGTATTCCATGCAAATGTATGTTTAAAATTTAATAGAGTATACCATGCAAAGGTGTCTCCTTACGTTGCAACAATTTCAGTAAAACAAACAATTGTTAATAAAATACACACGCATAATTAGAAGAATAACAAAGCTAAAGCATTATGAAACAGATAACATACCAAAATCTGAGAGATATTTAAAATAGATCAGAGCTTCGAATTTACTTGGAAAATACTCACTGTAGATTCTTTTTAAAGCTATCAGAACCATGTGCGATGTGATGTTTGTGTACGTAATTATTTGTGTGATGTGATTATGTGTAATATAAGCATAGATTAGATTAGTTGAACGTATCTATCTGATATGTGATGACATCATATCTCAACCAACTTTTATATTATGATTATATTATTTGAAATTATAGTATAATTACTCTAATTATATTTATTACTATAATTACTCTATTTATAGTATGATTTTATTGTTGTAACTATGTCGTATTTATGAATCTAATTTCTATTTCTAGGATTATCTCGGTTAGGCTACACGTGGCATCATCTGTACACACAGTGTGTTCTCACTCGCTCGCTGCTAGAGATCCGGCACGGCGTGTATGTCTCTGAAGATTTCTGCGGGGCTCCGGTAACACTGTCCAATCATTCTTCTGCTTTATCTTCGCAACGCGATGGCATCGCCATTAATTGGAAAGATGGAAAAATAGCGGGAAGTAAAGCAGAAAGTAGTGAAGTTACCATAGTGCCGAGTAGCGAAGTAAACATTGGAGATTTGTTGACAGGAGATCTTTACGAGAGTCTTGTTCAGCTGATTAGAGAGAAAATAAATGGTGCGCAATCTTCAGTTTCCTTTTAGTCGAAGCTTTGATGACATTATATTTCCTATTCAATTAGAAAATTTCAATGTCTAGTAAACTGTTAGCCTAGTTGAGTTACTTTTTGAGTTAGCCTATTTGAGTCACTGGCTGGAGCCAGTGGTGACGTCGGTAAGATAGTCAATTGCTGATCAGTATGTGCTGGCTCATATCCTTGGCTCGCCCGTCACTGACATCGCTTTCGTGTGAGGAAATTGACGTTAACCTTAGCTTTACCAGCTTTTACCAGCTTTTTTGAAGTGAATCTCACTGGTAGGAATTTATCATTATATGGTTTGTCTATTCTGTGTGAATACTTCCTGTGTTGAAGTAATAGTTAAATCCAGTGCTTACAAATTGGTTGGTTGAGCGCTGCATAATGGATGGGTTTTTGATTAAACATTGATTTTCCTGATCTAGTAGAGCAATAATTATCATGGTATTTTATTAATTATCAATTTCTTAAGTAATGCGTAATTCAATTTACAATACTTGCTGTAATTTCCTAAAATAAGATATTTTAGTTGTAGATTTTTTTGATTACCGGACTGACACTGTTTTAGACCTTTTTCTTTCTCTTCAGCACATGTTTTTTTCAGATCATTTGGGGTGAATCTATTTGAAGTGACACGTGATGGGGGGACATCATCGTTGTATGAGGAAACGGACGTGAAACCTTTATTATTTTATTATTATTATTATTATTATTATTAGTATTATTATTAGATAACTAAAAACACTTGACTAACTTTTTGTCTCCTCAGAGCTGTGTATTTGTGTGTGTGTATTTGTGTGTGTATATATGTGTGTGTATATATGTGTGTACATGTGTGTGTATGTGTAATGTGTGTGGAGATAACGCACTATGCCGGACAAGAGTTGTTGAAATTGAGTTTATAGAATTCTGTGAATCTTGCAATCAAAATGTTCTAAATTATGAATTGTAGGAAATGAGACATTGTATGATGTAAGGCAAATTTGTTCTAGAAATTTACAGCAAAAGCAAATGAACTAATATTATGAGATTTATCTCTATAAACTCCTCATTGAAATATTATTTAATAAGGCCTGCAAATAAACACAGTCGGTGTAATTAGTATGATATAATTTTCCAGATAAAAACACTGGTGTCACTCAGAAGCAGAAAGTTTCAATAGCCCCTCCCACTGACCCAATTCCTCAGTCTCTGATTGGCTGGCACAATGAGCGGGATGAAGTTGACTCATTTCTGTCAGGCCTCTCACAAGATGATCTACTTGCACTTAAAGAATTTCTAATTGCTGAGGCTAGGCGTATCAATGAATCAACTATTGGTTTGTAATTTATATTTTCAATTATAATTAATAATTTTTAATTAATTGACGTTAGTAGCAACAGCTTTGGATGAGCAAAGGGAAATTAAACCTATATTGAGTGTTACTATAATTAGAACACTAATTAATAATAGAACACTTGAGTTAGAGAGAGACAGAGAGAGAGAGAGAGAGAGAGAGAGACCTCCAATTATATGGACTACTTGCTCTGTTATGATTCAAAGACGATAATTAATCTATGTGTTGTAATTGTCTGTTTTTACAAAGCTCTCTAGCACTTCCGCATCTCTATAAATAAACGTGCAATATCATCATGGATGATCACTGAACTATGTTGGGTGATTGCGCAGGTGGTAGTCAAGTTCGTAGGCACCACGGTTGGGTGCCACCCATCAATGAAGAGGTGGAGTCGGTTAAGCGAGACGATGAACCAGCAGGGCTTGAGACTGGTTCTGATCAGAGGAGGTACACTACTGAAGCTGTGCCTACGAGGTCTGTAACCACGTGTCACGTGATATCAATCAATCAATCAAGCAATAGGAATAACGTCCGGTTCCTCGCCATACGGCAACGTTAGGGACGTCTTTTGTAGACCCCAATCAGGCGCCAAAGCACCACACGATGACGATTGAGTACACAGAGACCACAAGAGAAAGCGAGATCAAAACAGTGCAAGTCAAAGATCCAAGGCAAGCGGGTCAAAATTTAAACATATGGCGGAAAGAGAAATGCTAATCAGCTGCTGTAAAAACAGCAGATTAACATTTAGCTGCATTAAGAGTTGCTGATAGTATTTAACTGCTGTTGTGTTAGCTGAATGCTATCAGATGCTGTTGTATTAGCTGAATGCTTTCAGCTACTGTTGTGTTAGCTGAATGCTATCGGCTGCTGTTGTGTCAGCTGAATGCTATCAGCTGCTGTTGTGTTAGCTGAATGCTATCAGCTACTGTTGTTTTAGCTGAATGTTATCAGCTACTGTTGTGTTAGCTGAATGCTATCAGCTGCTGTTGCTTTAGTTGAATGTTGCGCTTATAATGATGTTTAAGCTTTAGGATCTTTAGAAAATTGCTGATTTTGTACCACTTTCGATTCTGTTATATACTTATAAAATATTTAGCTAGAAATTTGCAGAATACTTCGAGTGATATTGGAAAGTAAATTGCAGTTGTCCGGCTGCTATGATGTGACATTATATGTTATATCAATATGTCAAATGCAGCAGTTTGTCGTTGTTCATGAAAACGTAATCTCTTAACAAAACGGCTTCAAACTATTTCGTATCTAATTTGTTGCATAGTTAATTTTATGTACTGAAAATGCATGCACTTTAGTAACCTACTAACATTGTAGAAAAATTCACAATTTTAGTGAATGATCAAGCAACTTTTAATAAAGATCCTTATGAAAATTGTAACAGCAAAAGTGACAGTGAAGGCCAGAGAATTGAAGATGAGGATGATGTGGAGAGAGGGGCTGTGAATGGAGGAGTCATGTTATCAGAGGCTAGCACTGTGATCTCGACAACTGTTCTAGACGATTCCAATGATTATGATGTTGAGGTAATCATGGTTTACATTCTACTGAATATTGTAGTCTTTAGCAATATTCTAGCATGTAATTATTATTATTAAGCAGTATTTATCTATATGTATATGTATATATATATATATATATAATATATATATTATATATATATATATTATATATATATTATATATATATATAATATATATATATATATTATATATATATATATTCAGTGCACTGCCAAGTGGCAGGTTCAAGGAACATATACATTCTCAATGTCTCTTTTCTCGCTCCATAGGAGCACTCCTTAGATCAACAAGTTGATCCCTTCACAAAGTGTATGCCTTATCCACAACTTATGTAGCCTATAGCTTGGGAAAAGTATGGCTTCTGAGGTGGTTTCCGTTGCCGGCCTCAGTTAGATAGATTAATTACCATTTATTCCTGGGGGAAAATATTTCATGGTGAGGTGGGTCCCCTCTAGCCCTCCTCAGCTCCTAACTTTAGTCGCCTGTTACGTACACGTGGCAGATTGTTTGTGGATGCCTTATTCTACAGTGGTCCAACCACACCCGAGTATATAGTGTGATATGTTGTGACTGGTTTGCTGAAGAATAGTCCAACTGTGGACTGTACGTGTCGTAGAAGCAACTATAGCACTAAGATACAAACCAACGTCAGAAAGGGTATTCAGTTGGTGAGCGCCTTTGAAAAACAAAATTGCTACAAAATTTTCAAAAACGAATGAAAAAACTTTAATCCTCACCCAAGTTAAACTGGGATTCAAGGGTTGTTGACGATGATGATTGGAAATTATAATAGAATCATATAATTATGAGAAATCCATTTAATGGACGTTTCAATTTGTTGAATAGATAAGAATGAAGGCCAGGAGGTCATCATTCATAGCGATCTACGTGCTGCTCTGTGTACTTTGTGTCTTGACCGCTGTGGCCCTTGTCTTGCTCTACCAGCACCAGTTTGCTGACAGTAACAAAACTCTAAAGCAGCGTCTGACTGGCTGGACAGATAGCCTAGTGAGCAAGGTGAGCGGCTCAGGAACGGAGAGAAGTCGTGTCAAAACTAAGTATATGTCAGGACATGATGAGTATCAGGTTAGTGTGTGTGTGGGCGTGTGTATGTGTGTATGTGTTTGTATGCATCCTTGTTTGTGTTTGAATGTCTTAATAGCGTAGGGGTAACGTCATGAAGTTTTAAATGACAGATCCTGAGGTGAATTGAACCCTCGTTGGTGAATTGAACCCTCGTTGGTTCGAATGCCAGCCGCGCTGATCTGAGAGTAAAATCTGGGACATTCATTGGACTGGTTACACGGAAAATGGATTCAATTGCGTAACGGTTTAATAATGTGGTATAAAAAGTGATAGATATCAACAGAGTTGATAATTTCACTATAATAATGCGTGTTTATGCTTTTGTTTGTTTATACAAATTCTTAAACGAGTGTGTGTGGATTTGCACAAGTATTGAAGTATTTTTTTGTGTTTTTGTATATATCAGTCTTTGTAGATGATACATAATGTAGTGTTTATATTTTGCTAGGCAGATAGTTATAGAAGTTTAGTTCAATGTCATCACACTGTGAGATCAGCTTGCTCCAAGGAAAAGTTCGTTTTGGTTCTTCATTATTTTCATGGTGGGCATAAAAGTGGGCAGTGAGTAGAAGTTTTGCCCTTGGACCTTGAATTACTTAAATCTGTGTAAACATTTGTGATACTGCTTTCACTTCGGGCATAATACTCGCTGTAATATAAATTAATCATTGGAGATAGATATTAAATAAATGTGACATGTTTGTGATTGTTTTTTGTGATGGTTTAAATCTTATCTGCTTTCTATTCTTAATGATTAACATAATAACAAAATGTTTAACATAATATAATGTTTATTTCTATAATTAATATATTATATTATTTATAAATATATATATATATATATTTTATTTTATATTCCCGCCCGTTACTGACATCGCTTTCGAGTGAGGAAACTGACGTTAACGTTAGCTTTACCAGCTTTATTCTAATTGGCTATTCGTAGGACCTGTGCAGACAGCGCATGCTCGACGCCCAATCAGAGTACGAGGATGACGAGCGAGAGGAGGAGCTAACTCGCGGAGACACGCCCATTGCAGCAACGACCACAGCTACAACTGTTAGAGCTCCGCCTGTCAGGAGTATTAGCTACACCAGTGGTACCAGTAAGAAGAAAAATGGCAAAGTGGCAGCATGGGTGGCTTCAGCTGGTCGAAGTCTTTCCTATGCACAGTACGTATCTGATTTGGTTTGTGTAAGGCATTGTGTCTCTCTCTCTCTCTCTCTCTCTCGCTCTCTCTCTCTCTCTGTAATTCATGTTGCATTGTATTTACTGTTGCATTGTGTATAATTCATATTGCATTGTATTTAATTACTGTTGTATTGTGTGTAATTCATATTGCATTGTATTTAATTGCTGTTGTATTGTGTGTAATTCATATTGCATTGTATTTAATTACTGTTGTATTGTGTGTAATTCATATTGTATTGCATTTAATTAATGTTGTATTGTGTGTAATTCATTTTGCATTGTATTTAATTACTGTTGTATTGTATGTAATTCATATTGCATTGTATTTAGTTACTGTTGTATTGTGTGTAATTCATATTGCATTGTATTTAGTTACTGTTGTATTGTGTGTAATTCATATTGCATTGTATTTAATTACTGTTGTATCGTGTGTAATTCATATTGCATTGTATTTAGTTACTGTTGTATTGTGTGTAATTCATATTGTATTGTATTTAGTTACTGTTGTATTGTGTGTAATTCATATTGTATTTAATTACTGTTGTATTGTGTGTAATTCATATTGTATTTAATTACTGTTGTATTGTGTGTAATTCATATTGTATTTAATTACTGTTGTATTGTAATTTATATTGCATTGTATTGTACAGAACGAGAGATGAGGAATATGAGACAGATACAGAGCTTGATGTATCCACTGGACATCTTATATTGGTCTCCTGCTTCTCTCTCTCTCTCTCTCTCTTTCTCTCTCTCTTATACTGGTCTCCTGCTTTTCTCTCCATATCTCTCTCTCTTTCTCTCTCCTTCTCTCTCTCACTCTCTCTCTTCTCTAACTCTCTCTCTATAATACTGGTCTCCTGCTTCAGTCCATATCTCTCTCTCTCTACTCTCTCTCTTTCTCTCTCTCTCTCTCTCTCTCTCTCTCTTATACTGGTCTCCTGCTCCTGCTTCTCTCCATATCTCGGTCTCTCTCTCTTTCTCTCTGTCTTTATCTCACTCACCAGTCTTTTTAACACATGTCCATATATATATATATATATATATATATAGATATATATATATATAATATCTATATATGGACATGTGTTAAAAGACTGGTGACTGGTTTATATATATATCTATATATATATATATATATATATATATATATATATATTATAGATATATATATATCTATATATATATATATATATATATATATATGTTTTTTCTCTCTTTTCATTTCCTTCTCTTGTTAATTGTTTTTATCTAGATCTTTCTTTTAATTGGGTAATGATTGTAAGTCTAGATTAAATAGTAGATTAAACACGCAAAACTTTAACTGAGTTCCTGTGTCTGTTACTTCTGATTCAATTTATTTGTTTCCATCTGATTCACTATGGGAAATTTTTATTTAATTCTTATTTGAAAATACAGTTTTAAAGAAGCAAGAATCATTTGATGCGGCCTGAGTCAGTGTAATTTATTTAAAATTGAAAGGAAAGATAAATCGATTTACTCTGTTAGTTTTATGACTATTAATGACGAATGAGTTCGTGGTTCACTAGAGTTATTAATAATTGGAATTATTAATAATTTTATAATCAGACATCAGAGAAATTCATTTATCTTCAGTTCTAGTGACTATTGACTCTATATGAGACTTTCTGTTTTGCGTCTAATCATCTTCATCTTCTTCACCCTTGAATCAGAGTTTTAGCTGGGTCGGTGATCAGAATTTTTTTAATTTCTGGAGTGTAGGCTCTCACCAACAGAATGCCCTTTCTGATGTTGTATTGGATGCTAGTGCTTTGTCGCCTATACAACACGTGCAGTTCGCGATTGGTCTATTCTTCAGCAACCCGGACACAACACAGCTATATTATTTTGCAGCTAATATTAAATAAAATTCTAAATCGGTTAATTTACTTGCAGTCATACATGGAGGACCTGGCTGTCAATCAGGACAGACTGTGCAGGGAATGGCACGCCCTCTGTGAGCCAGATGAGTCATCGGAGGCGGGGCCTAGCACTACTGTGGCCCAGGAGGCGGAGAATAGTTGTAAGAATAGAACTGTTGCGGTGCTGCCTTGTAAGTGTCAATCATTAATCATTATAATAATTATAATAATAAAGGTTTAACGTCCGTTTCCTCATTCAGGGATAATGTCATGGTGTCTGTGAGTAATATAATTAATCATTATGTATCAATCAATTTCAATGAGCAAAGATATTTCCACTGGGCGATTGGTCGCAGTGATTAGAGACTCGAACTTCGGCTTAATTGTCACTGGGTTCAACCCAGGTATCGCCATTTGTGAAGGGATTAACTCGTTAATCGATGATGTGCTCTTTACGGAGCGTGAAAAGCAACATGTGAGTAGGAATATGTACCTTGGACCTGCCGTTGGCAGAGAACTAGAGAGAGTTTACTTGTTTACTGCTATGATTACCATTCAGTTGTTGTAATTAGCTTGAGATTATTATTATTATTTTTATTATTATTGTGACTGCTACAGATGAGCAGACTCGGGTTAGACTCGACGCCAATGCTAATGCTTCACATTCTGACTACATCAACGCCAGCCATCTGGTGAGCAGTTTGTTTTTATTTCTCTCTCAATATATTCATCAGTCTCTCTTTTTTGTACGTCTGCATACATAATTATGTATGCTAAACAGATAAGGAAAGCCCAGTCCATACAGGTAAGCATTTTTAATCTACATCCATTTGTCTCTCATATTCCTAGTCTATAATTCTACTTCTTGTTTTGTTTAAATTTTTCTGTCATGTTGTCACAACTTTTGCTAGCGCTTGTTGTTTTATTATATAATTAGCCGAGTTCATAATTTTTGAGTTCTGCTGAGTTCTTCACCTCTGAGTTCGACTAAGTTCTTCACTTTTAAATTCTGATGGGTTCTTCTCCTCCACGTTTTGTGGGATATAATTTATCGTCGGTTTCATCTTCTAGGGGCCTCTCGTATCTGTAGCTTTCAGATATAGGACATAAACGGTTACCTGTAGTACACGACATGTATATTCTGCTTTATATATTTGTTGAATATTTTATCTGTGTTGATGGTGACTACAGTGAAGCTCTATACATTTCAGCTGATAACCTTTCGCATATTACCAGACATCCTTCAAGCATACATACGTTACATTTAGTATGCGACATGTATATTGTGCTGTTATGGCCACTGGCTGGAGCCAGTGGCTATAACAGCACAATATACATGTCGCATCACCGACATGTCGGTAATGCGACGATGTCGCATTACCGACATCGCCACTGGCTCCAGCCAGTGGCGATGTCGATAAGATACTCGACCGCGGATCAGTAAGTGCTGGGTTCAAATCCTGGGCTCGCCCGTCACTGACATCGCTTTCGAGTGAGGAAACTGACGTTGACATTAACTTTACCTGCTCTTACCATCTTTTAAAATATTTGTTGAATATTTTATCTGTGTTTATGGTGACTCCAGTGAAGCGCATTTCAGCTGATAACCTCCTATTTAAAATATTACCAGACTTCCTTCAAACTGAATTTAATAACGTTTCCTTGCTCTCCTGCTATTTTGTGTATAAGCTTGATTTCATTATACATTTGCAGTAGTTTAAGTATTGAATTTATTTCTTTTATTTGTATTGGCTCCATATTTGTTTAGCTTCATATTGCTACAAAAATTTAAAAGAATGGAAATGTCTCAAATAGGAAATTGTTTAAATTGACTAATGATATGATGTAGGACAAAGAGGATTTGAGACAGTCTATTTGTATTCCGACCCTAGTTAAACTGGGATTCAAGGGAAGATGATGATGATGATGAAGATGATGATGATGATTTGTATTGGCTTCATGTTCATTGGTTTAATTATTAATCAATTAATTAATTAAACATGATACGTGTTTGTAGTCTGATCATGATCCTAGGAACGTAGTGTACATCGCTACACAGGGACCCATGCCTGGAACTGTCTCTGATTTCTGGCAGGTTAGTTCTAGCAATCAATCAATATTTAATCGATTAATTCTCTCGTGAATTAAGCAATATTGTCCGTTAAGGATTAATCACTTAATCACTCAATCGTTCATTCATTTAATATCTTCAGAATAACAAGTTGATAATATTTTATTCTTAGGCTATAGATTCTAGACACTTGATTAATATCTGAATCAGTGCAGTTAACAGTTAATAACATTAACAACATTAATTAACTAACATTAACAACTAACATTAATTAATTAATTAACAACATTAATATCTCTCTCTCTTAATGCACTGTCTACTGGCAGGTCCATGGTACAAAACGCCTCCACTCTTCTCTGTCTTCCGCTTCCTCTTCGTGTCCACATATGAGTGTATCTTTAAATCAACATTAATATATGCATTGAATATTAATTGGTAAAGATGTTAAGATTGTGATTGTTGATTGCTAGATGGTATGGGAGCAGAACTGTGTAGTTATTGTTAACCTGACGACCCTGTCCAGCAGCAATGGTACCATCCACTGCCACAGGTACTGGCCCAGAAGTGACAGTGACAGATTTCATATCTACGAAGTAAGACATCGGATAGCGTTATTTTTCTATCCTAATCTCTGTTTGCGTGTCTGTGTCAGTCTGTCTGTCTGTATCTCTCGTTCTCTCTTTATGTGTGTGTCTCCATCTCTGTGTGTGTAGTATCCTTCTCTTTTTCTCTCACATTGGCCTAGAGTAATATCTTGCGGCTGGGCTCTGAAATTGAATTTTGTCAGCTTCTTGATATTTATTCCATCCTTTTTTAAGGACATATTAGTTATGCTTACTTTTACCAGCATTCTTTCTCTCAAAAAATGATCATTTCTTTAGCAGACACTGTTGTTTTTAATTTCCTCTTTTTCTATTTTCTTCCCTGGGCGTTTAAATCAACATTGTCTTAACAATGTATTCTCTTTTCAGATGCGGATAATATTTTATCAGTACTTGTGAATTAAACTCTGACTCATTTGCTCATAAAGCTCAAATGAAGGTGTACATGAATATACTACGTACAGGTTTAGAAAATAACAACCAATTATCTGACTCAATTTACTTAACTGTTTGATTGACTTAGCTGCTTGATTGATTGATGAATTAACTATTGTTGGGTTACTACTTGTTTGGTTCATAGGGGTGAAGGTCTATTAATAGAGGTCAGAAGGTAGAATGGAAGGAAAAAGAGGCAGGGGCAGGCCGAGATTAGGTATGTCAGATGATTTAAAGACTCACTGATGTGGAAATGAAGAGAACAACAGGGAAGAGTGTAGGGCTGTAGGCGTTAGGTACCATGGACCTGCCAGTAGGCAGTGCACTAAGAGAGAGAGACTTGTTTGGCGTATTGATGAATTGATTGTTTAAAATCTTTAGGTGCTAATAATATAATAATACTACTACTACTAATTATAATTATTATTATTATTATTAGGTGATGCTAATGTCTGAGCACTCGTCCCTAGATAAGACTTACATTGTGAGGAATTTCAGTCTACGTAACGTGGCGGTAAATCAGGTGAGGACAGTGACGCAGTTTCAGTATCTCGCCTGGCCTGACCACGGTGTTCCTGCCTCCATCGAATCTCTGCTCCACTTCAGAGCGTACGTAGTCTAGCTGCCTGTACGATAGAGATCAACGTTATGTGATATATCGGGTCTTTCAAGCGTTTGTAGTGGCGTGTGATTCTGAAATAAACATAAACTCTCTCTATTTCAAGCGCAAGTCGTGTTTTCTGTTGATCTCTATAATCATTGGCGTCTTCTTCAAGTGCCGAGCCTGTTCCAAGCCTGGCCGGTCATGGTCATATTCCTCCATATGTCTCTGTTCATAGTTTCTCTGATCATCTCTGTTTCCGTTATCCGCATCCATTTTCTTAGACTCTTAATGTGACGTCATTCGCTGCCAACTCTTATTTCGGTATCCTTTTATTTTCTGCTGCGTCCGGTTTCTTTTCCATTGCAGAAGAAATTGTCCTACATTTACTTTCAAATAACAATATTTGTTGGATATAGCATTGGAAAGTCAGTAGATTATTTATGACTTCTGAATATCTTTGACTTTCTACTTGTAGGCCTTTTTGGCCGTTGCTATTTTACTGCTTACCTCTTGTTCAGTTTACCATTTTGCTGAATAAGTGTTCTGAATTCTATGCAGATTCTACATGTCTGTTATGTTAACCCATTGGCGTACGTTGTTTAATTTTTACCCAATAAGGTTCTTTGGCTTAACTGTAATACTGTTATCGTTAATACTATTGATATTTTTATTAATTACTACGAAGAGTTCTGTGGCAGTGTCACGTTTAAAATCGGCCATCGAGACTCCTTTACAAAGATCGTTCAATAGCACTAAACTAAATCATAATAAGATGAAATATTAGTAGACTAATTATAGAACGATTTTGCAATATAACGTACCATAACGTATCATGTACACATTGAACAGGAATAAGTATTTTAAAATAGACAGGAGTGTCTATTTTTAGATATATTTGATGTGTTTTGGGAACTATTTATATAGGGATGTAAGTAATATACAATTATGAGATTTCTACTTTTATTGTTACCTAAAGTCTGTGATGTTAACAGGAAGGTTAACAAGTCATTTCGTGGTCAGTCGACTCCCATAGTCGTTCATTGCAGGTTTGTGTCCATAGTTGTTCATTGCAGGTTTGTGTCCATAGTCGTTCATTGCAGGTTTGTGCCTGCTACATAATAAATGATGTTACAGGATGTATTTCAATAAAAATACTTTTTTACCGGTGTTGTGTCGGGGTTGTTTGAAGAATTGACCAACCGGTGACTGCACGTATCGTAGAAGGCGACTAAAGCACTAAGATCCACACCAACGTCAGAAAGGGCATTCGATTGGTGCGCGCCTAGGCTCCAGAAATTGTTACGGAAATTTAAACCAATGGAAAAGTCTCAAGTAGAGATTGACTGATGATATGATGTAGGACAGAGAAGATTTGAGACAGTCTATTCGTATTCCGACCCTAGTTAAACTGGGATTCAAGGGAATATGCCGATGATATTATTGAATGTATTTAGTTATAATTGCATTACTTGTGACGGCTTGCGTCGATTTGATGTTCCAGTGGCGATGTTACGAAGTCTCTTTCATTTCTAAGCTATAGAAAGCTTTATAGGTAAAACAATTCAAACGGGTAAAGCTGTGATTAACGGCAGTTTCCTCACTCGAAAGAAATGTCAGTGAGTGGCGCGCCCAGTATTTGAACCCCGCTCATTGTGATCCGCGGTCTAATATCTTACTGACATCGCCACTGGCTCCAGCCAATTTTTAGGATTGTAAAGTGCTATAGTTTATACGATTTACTTGACGTTTTTTGAAATTTATGTGTATCGTCATCATTTAATTATTAATTTAAGTAATTTTCTTATTTGTTGGTTATTTTAATTTAATACTTATATTTTAATTTTGGTAGCTTTACCGAGCAACTTAATTAATCATCTGCAAATTTCATTCGGATAGATACAAAATGCGGCAATTATTTGCATATTAATATATATTGTGCTATATGACAGATAGGTTTATAGTTAGCCCAACGGGTTAAAATAATTCAGATCGCTGGATTAGGTGATAGATTGACTGATAAACATATTGTGCGGGTTATCGATGAATTATTTGATTGATTAATTAATTGATTAATTAATTGATTGATTGATTACAGTGATGGAGCTGGTAGAACTGGGACATACTGCCTCATTGACCTTGTTCTCAATCGTATCGTTAAAGGTCTCAACTTTTATTTCTGTTTTGTATTTCTTTTTCTATTTTCTTTCTTTTTGACTCTTGTAATTTCTGAGCATTGCAATTGTTCACTAAGTTTATATTCTAAAAACTCTTGCTCATTTTGATAAATTACTGAACTGATTGCTGTTTTGTGTATAGCTTTGCTAAAACTAGTACAGAATTTGTTGGGTTAGTTGAGATTTTTTGGGATAATTAAATAGTTCATATATGTTTGTTATGTTGTTCTTTTATTTAACAGTTATCTAAAATAGCAGGAAATCAGCTTAATAAAAACCGTTAAAACTATAACAATACTAATTACATGTTATTTTATTTATGTTGTGTTTTATTTTATAATATTTATATTATATTTGACATATTTAGTATTATATTATATACTTTATATGAGATATCATATGTTATATATTATATATTATATTATATGAGAAGAAGGTGTATTTGTATCCCGACCCTAGTTAAACTGGGATTCAAGGTAAGATGATGATGTTGATGATTTTATTTGGCATTTTATTGGCTGGATTGTTTCATTTGCTGTTTGATTGGTTGATAGGAGAGAAGGAGATTGATTGTTTGATATGCTGTTTGATTGGTTGATAGGAGTGAAGGAGATTGATTGTTTGATATGCTGTTTGATTGGTTGATAGGAGAGAAGGAAATTGATTGGTTGATTTGCTGTTTGATTGATTGATAGGAGAGAAGGAGATTGATTGTTTGATATGCTGTTTGATTGATTGATAGGAGAGAAGGAGATTGATTGTTTGATATGCTGTTTGATTGGTTGATTGAAGGAGATTGATTGTTTGATATGCTGTTTGATTGGTTGATAGGAGTGAAGGAGATTGATTGTTTGATATGCTGTTTGATTGGTTGATAGGAGTGAAGGAGATTGATTGTTTGATATGCTGTTTGATTGGTTGATAGGAGTGAAGGAGATTGATTGTTTGATATGCTGTTTGATTGGTTGATAGGAGTGAAGGAGATTGATTGTTTGATATGCTGTTTGATTGGTTGATAGGAGTGAAGGAGATTGATTTGGCTGCGACATTGGAGCACTTGAGAGAACAAAGAATGAATCTTGTTCATTCTCAGGTATTCCATTAACTGCTTGCATGTCTCATTTACTTAATTACGTCGTCAGAACTAAAAATACGCTTCTAAAATATTGTTATATTATTACACAAATTTGGTAAAACTTGTAGCAATGATATAAGTCAATGGTAAAAATCATGAACAGTGATTAAAATCATGAACAATGATTAAAATCATGAACAATGATTAAAATCATGAACAGTGATTAAAATCATGAACAGTGATTAAAATCATGAACAATGATTAAAATCATGAACAATGATTAAAATCATGAACAATGATTAAAATCATGAACAATGATTAAAATCATGAACAATGATTAAAATCATGAACAATGATTAAAATCATGAACAATGATTAAAATCATGAACAATGATTAAAATCAGTGACAGCGATTAAAATCAGTGACAGCGATTAAAATCAGTGACAGCGATTAAAATCAGTGACAGCGATTAAAATCGTTGACAAAGGGTCAACAATAATGATTAAAATATTTGTTCAATAAAGAAGATATCTACCAGTCAATATAAGCAGACAATTTTAACGTATTTCACTGCCGTATTTCTATCTACCTGTAATTAATCGTAATGAGAGAGTTTCAGTCTATTTATCGATTTAAATGAGAATAATTTGAGGAGCTACCCATAATGCGTGATCTAAAAATATATATAATCTGTTGATAAAACCCTCGACCATGGCCCTGCCAGTAGGCAGTGCACTAAGAGAGAGAGAAAACCTTCGACTGCCCAGCAAATAATGAACGTTTTCTTTATATCGTCGAATATCTAAATCTTAACGTCAGTTTCCTCACTAGAAAGCGATGTCATTGACGGGCGAGCCCAGGATTTTAACCCGCACTTACTGATCCGCGGTCGAGTATCTTAGCGACATCGCCATTGGCTAGAGCCCGTCGCTAACATCGCTTTCGAGTCAGGAAACTGACGTTAACATTAGCTTTTTAAATTTTTTATTGGACGAGATATTGTTAGGTTTTAGAGGGAAACCCGTATTTCGGGTACCCCGTGTATTTTAATGTCTGATTTAGTGCAATTCTTATTTATTCTGTATTTGTGTTATTTCTCAACAGGAGCAGTTTGAGTTTGCGGTGGCCGTTGTGATAGCAGAGGTTCATCGACTGCTACGTGTTAACCGTAGTGTCACTCAATAACACCTGCTTCAAACAAAGAAATGAACGTTAAAAACGTTGACATATTTTGTCAAACTTTGACATATTGTTAAACGTATTATTGAAAATAAATATTAAAAGCGTTGAGCTTTCTGTGGGGTTTTGTTAGTATTGCCATTATCCTTGTTATCAGTAGGTAATATAATTATTCCGTGTTGTATGAATCAGCCTTGGCGCTTGCACACTCGCACTCTATGTATACAATTGTTGTTTCGCCTTCCAGCTGAAGAAACCGATTGTAAAAATTCTAATATGACACTTTGTCATACACGTGTAACTATGGCTCTTATGCGGTACATAATAACTATATCCTTTTTATAACTCTAGCTACATTCCTTTGTTAAATGCTATTGCTTCGTTCAGTTAATGAGCCTGTGATTTCTATTCATATCAAAATTCACTAGAGAATTGTCGTTTCATGCTTTACTATTCATGAATTATTAATGAAATATTCTTCATGAATTATTAATGAAATATTCTTCATGAATTATTCATGAAATTTTTTTCATGAATTATTTATGCAATATTGGTCATGAATTATTAATGGAATATTCTTCATAAATTATTCATCAAATATTGTTCATGAATTAATCATGCAATACTGGTTATGAATTATTTATTTGATATTGTTCATGATTTATTCATATTATATTGTTTTCTTGCACTGTGCTATGTCTAATGAATAATTATCATTGTTAAATGTTTGTTCGTTACACTGTTTGTACATGACGAGATGTTTGGTAATGTAAATTTGCTAAAACCTTTTTTTAAAGTTTTGCTTAAACGTAAATCACAATCAGAATTTAACGTCTGATACCTCGACCGATGATGTTTGAGTGATGGACTGATTTTACCATCATTCAGTGCATAGTGGTTGTACCAAGTTTACTGCTTGCTGTTGTTTTTGCTACTTATAGTCTCTGTGTTAAAGCAAGATTAATGATATTCTTACCCTTCTGCACTTTGGTCTCAGTCACATGATATTGCAATTGTAAGAAAGCAGTGGGTGGGCACCTCAGTATCATAGTTTAAAAATTTAATTACGCGATTTATGGGGTTTATCATGTTAATTGATGCTAATTTAAAGAGTAATTTTGTAATTATGATTGTATGTTGTAATCACGATTACAGATAAGATTTTTGGTACTGATTGAGATTGTAACATGGGCCTGGTATCTGAGAATGCTCTGGTGCAAGAAGGAGGGATAGAGAGAGAGAGAAGATGCGTATTGATTGATATTTCTGAATATTTTCATTTTATATTTTGCAATAATGCTTCATTTTTGTATTGGTATTTTATATATATATATTGGTTTCCTTGATGTTGATAATAAACTCGTACATATGATGAACATCATGGTATAAAATTTAAACAGGCTCGCTATTGGCAGATGATAAGATATGAAGTTCATATCTTATCATCTGCCAATAGCGTGTCTGTTCATATTGTTAACAGGCACGCTATTGGTAGATGATAAGATATAAACAGGCACGCTATTGGTAGATGATAAGATATAGACAGGCACGCTATTGGCAGATGATAAGATATAGACAGGCACGCTATTGGCAGATGATAAGATATAAACAGGCACGCTATTGGCAGATGATAAGATATAAACAGGCATGCTATTGGCAGATGATAAGATATAAACAGGCACGCTATTGGCAGATGATAAGATATAAACAGGCACGCTATTGGCAGATGATAAGATATAAACAGGCACGCTATTGGCAGATGATAAGATATAAACAGGCACGCTATTGGCAGATGATAAGATTTGCACGTGCCACTGATATCTTTTGAAAGGCAAATTTGTTTACTAGGAAGCTTATATTCTTTTTGATACATAATTTTTTGTTGTATACGTTTTATACTGCTGATTGAGAGTTAATGAGGAAGACAATGACAAACCATCTTAGGGCCTTATTTTTAAGCCACATTGTGATAGGAACTTATAGTTGATCGATGGAATACTGCTGAGTGAGCGAAAAGGAAAAATGTAGTAAAACATGCACGTGAATCTGCTATTTCTGAATATTATGACAATAATTAATAATAAAACAATTGGAGTGCTACAGTCATCAATGACAACATCGAACACAATTGAGACAAAATCAAGCCGACGAGCAAAAAGAACGTCCAAAAACGGTGCAAATTCCAAAATTCAAAAAGCTAATTTTAAATAATGTACCCTAGAGATATGTAATAAATTATTTCCCGAAGTTTCTTAATTTGTTAATAAATAATAAAAATATACAGTGCAGTGTAAAGAAGATTGTAAATACCTATTAATCATCAGATGACGGTCTCAGTGGCCTGACATTGAGTTACAATCATGTATATAGAAGTAATAATAATAATAATAAGGAGAATTGCAGTAACTTGAAGACTTTATTAATATTGTGCTTCTTTTTTGGAATTTGTGAAATTTCTTATCATGTGAAGCGCATTTTAAAGAATGTGTTCTGTGAGGCGCATAAGTCTCGCAAATATTGTATTTCTACAATTTTAAGTCTAGTTTTTTATGTTACTTTAATTAATTTAATTTAGTGTTTGACAAGAGCTTCCTATTGATTGATTTATTTTACTGTCTTGATTGCGTTATGTTGTCAATAGTAATGCACGCTCTTCAATATTTTGACATATGCTTGACAGATTACCTCTTTACATTTACTTCTTTGTTCTACTGCACTGAGATCATGCTCTGTCTAATTGCAAGAGTTATATAAGGCAATATAATTATATTGTATAAATAAGGTAATTTTCTGCGATTTAGTAAATATCGTAGTTTTGTCTATGTTTTGAGGTTTCCATTGATTCCTTTGCATTATAAACTATTTGCAAATGGTGTTATATGGCTTTTGTTTCATTTCTTTAATGGAATCTGAATGAGAATTTATTGCGAGTAATTGTTAGTGTTACACATTTACATGGCAAGTTAATTTAGTTAAAATTCCTCCTTTCTTTGAGACCTCATTTACAATATAAATAATTCTCTGACATGCAACAACAACAACAACAACAATACGAATAGAGTGCTACTGTTGTCCATGACAACATTGAGCACTGTGGAACCAAATCAAAGCAGATGAGCAGAGTGAGGGGTCCATAAACGGTGCGAGCCAAAATCCGGGTAGTCAGTCCAAGGAAGGGTACTAGCGGAATGGAGGTTTACGTGTTGGTCTCAGTTCGTGGACGTTTGGTGGATAGGAAAAGTCAAAGAGAAAAGCTTTCAATCGTCTATGAAACTGTTCGTAAAGTAGGAAAGGCTGATCAAGAATAGATGAGGGGGGTGGAAGGAAGAGAATTCCAGATCTGCGGGGCAGCATGCTGGAAGGAGCGCCTAGACAGCTTGCTACGTGAAGGAAGGCTCGGTCTCTCTAGAGTAACTAACTTAGAGGACCTAGTAGACGATTACCTGGAGCCCCACTTGTAGTAAGTGGGACATGTAACTATTGCCGAGAGTGGTGATGGACTTATAAGTTAGAGAAACTGTCTTGTATAAAATGTGTTCTCTAACTTTGAGCCAGTGCAAGGACTTAAGGATTGGAGTGACATCACTACGATGGTCTTCCATCTACTTTTAGGCCTCTTTTTTGCTTTCTCTCTGTAAGCTAGTTACGATCTTTCGAGGGTTTCTCGTTTCTTTCTGGTAAATGAGCAGCGGTATAATATTGCGTCAAGATTTAAGCATGTGGTATATAAATGAAGAAAACTTATCACGAATGTTCATTTTACTGCTACTTTTTAAACGCGATATATTTGCCTGTATGGCATTCCGTATAGGCTATTCTGTAAATGTCGTTTTGTTTGGAAAACAGCAATATTGAAAATTAACCTAAATCGCCATAGTCTACGTTCCAAAGATTAGCTTACTATTTTCTAAATATCTAACGTAGACTAGTTAGGCCTTGAAGATATGCGAAATGCATTTTGATTTAGAACATGTGTTATCTTTTTCGTCAGCATGACGCGCCTATCATGTATACTATGGCGCTGTTATGATTGCAGCAGCATTTAACGAACACGTGTAACAACATTCGGTCCATTAGACTTTCTCGCACAGCAGTAATCTAGACGCCACGGACTGGGTTCGAACTCGTCTCTTGAAGTTGCTAATTGACGCTTTTCTGCTTGTTGTACAAACAATGGAAGTAGTTTGGCGATGCTTTCTGAATTTATCTGATGCTTAGTGGAGAAATGGAATGATACGGTGGATCTAAGCGATGAGAAAGTTGGGAGAGCTTAAATAAGAAACTCGCAAATTCTGCTCTAATTTTCTGATTTGAGTAGCATTTAAAAATTCTCCTCTTGCTAAATGTTAAACTATATACCTACGTTATATGAATTGATCTTCCATAATGATATCTATAAATGTTAATATCATATAAATGTGTAAACCATTAAGCAGTTTATGGCTCATTTTCCAATAACCGATCCCTGGCTGTATGAGCTTTACTCTATCAGCTTGTCCTGGAAACAAACCAACTAGAATTACGTTGACTGGAGGAAAGGTCATTGTATCAAATTTCATAACTTTACCTAGCCTATTGCTGCACACACGTATACTTAGTTATTTGAAAATTCTATTTTACCGGGCTATTTAAAAATTAGCGGATACGAAGGGGCGTCAGGCCCCCTCCAAAACCCATTAACGAAATTATGGAGCCTTGATAGAAATTCTTGTCGACTTTTCGGAAGTTCATGTGAAGACCGAGTCGTCCAGATCAGTAGCTATGAATTAACTCCTGAACTCCGACCGAGTAAACGCTTGATGTTTTGTTATATTGCCAGTGATATGAAAGACAATCACATTTGAGCTTTGTAAACTATAGACTAAAGTAGGACATATACTAAGCCTTCAGATTGATTCGGTTGAGATAAATGACACTACCGTCAAGTGTTTGATCTAAACTAAAACTAAAAATAAATTGAAACTAAACTAAAATTAAATACTAATCCCATAATGCAACAATTACATCATTTGTCTGCGTCTTCTACACTTTCTGTCTTAGTACACTGCTTACTGGCAGGTCCATGGTACATAACGCCTCCACTCTTCTCTGTCTTCCGCCTTCCTCTTCATTTCCACATATGAGTGGGTCTTTAAATCATCTAACATACCTAATCTCGGCCTGCCCCTGCCTCTTTTTCCTTCCATTCTACCTTCTATGACCTCTTTTAACAGACCTTCCCCCCTTAGAATGTGTCTAAGGGGAGAAGTTCTACACTTTATATAAAATAAAATGTCTATAGTCGAAACACTATAGCTACATATATTTTAATTTATAGCTTTGGCCTTTCGAATAGCGCTAGAAGAATGGTAGTTCCTGCTGCTCAGTATGGTGTTGATGGTGGTAAAAATATTGATTAAATTCAGTAAATAAGTTAGTGACTTCGACGAATTATTTTTATATAAAAGTAACATTTGTATTAAATGGTGTTTTATATAACCTATTTAAACTAAGTTCTAAAGACTGAAATAAATTTGTTTACAGTCTGTATATTAGGCCTAATCTTTTTTTTATAAAGATCAAGATCATTAATCTGACCACTTGCATCGAGATATAGAATGAAACAGCTTCAGTTAACGTTCTCATTGAATCGTGCTTTAGATTAACCTTATTGAGCTCTATTCGGCAATTAAGATTCTATATTTGTTTATCAAATAATATAACAATAGAAAAACTGTAAGCTTCAATCATTGAGATGTCGGCAGGATCTTCGAACAATGAACATAAGCTGACAGAGCAAGGAATGCTGTTTTCGCTCGGGAGTCATATTCCATTCTTCTCAATCCATTGTCCACAAACAACTACAGACCGTCCTCAAGTTGTTACTGGAAACAGGAGCTATCCGTGGATATATCCTTTTGAACCTGCTAGAATACAGGATTTGGCGAATTGGTCCGAGATTGGTGTAGATAATTTCAGATCAAGCGTGAAATTGTGCAGTGATTTTTCTGTTTTGAGGAGAGGCACCAGTGAAGAGGGATTTATCCAAACAAGATCTCTACAGGAGAACCCTGGAGGTGTCATCCCACCTGATCTGGTAAGACCAACATCTATTTTTAAACGACTCCTTTTGTCCAATTTAAGCGGAAGAGAAGATCGTTCTTTAACAAAGATTTTCTAGGATAAGGTTTCAATGCGATGGGGGTTAGTCGAGAGTTTCTTTAATGCAAGTCAAGATTTAAAGATTTAAAGAGATTTTAAAAGATTAAAATATTTAAGTAGTAAAGTTTTAGTCGAGAGGTTTTGATACAGTTGCCTCAGTGTTACTTATTCAACTATCTAAATGGCCAGCTTTTTGTTTGTTTTTATTTTCCTTTTAATTGTTATGAGCTACGGTAGCATGTAGAACTAAAGTGACACCTGTTGAGCTAATCGCGTGTGTCAATAGGCTATCACAGCTCGCTATCTAGCCATATTTACATGTTAGCAAGTTTTAACTAAATTCAAAGGTGCAACATACATGCTGATTTCTATTTTCCGTGGTTCCTCAAGATATATTATAAGTAAAATTGTACTTTGTATTTGCAACAGTCAGCTGTAATGCGAACTATCATTTGTAAGCCAAACTGTCAGCTTCAATTATAACTGTCAGTTGTAAATCTAATTGTCAGTTGTAATTCTAACTGGCTGGAGCCAGTGGCGAAGTCGGTAAGATACTCGACCGCGGATCAGTAGGTGCGGGGTTCAAATCCTGGGCTCTCCCGTCACTGACATCGCTTTCGAGTGAGGAAACTGACATTATAACCTTAGCTTTACCAGCTTTAACTATCGGTTGTAATTCAAACTGTCAGTTGTAAATCTAACTGTCAGTTTTAATTCTGTCAGTTTCACTTCTAATTGTCAGTTGAAAATTTACGTGTCAGTTGTAATTCTAACTGTTAGTTTCATCTTGTTACAGAATCACAGGCTCTCAGGATTTGGACATTGGCACTTCCTTAGCAGACCTTGGGCACCTTTAATGCCTTCCATATCAACAAACTACAGTCAGCTTATTATTGAAGACTATCTGCGTACGTATCCAAGGTATGAGTTCGCGATGATTAAGTTATTAACTTTCAACTCCTCTTCCCAACACCAAATCTAAATCCAACTCTTCTTCCTATTTCTTTATACATTTATCAACTGTCTGTCTCTACTAACTCTCTCTAAATGAGAAGTTCTGGAGAGAGTTGGTACAGATAGACAGTTGATAAATGTATTAAGAATAGGAAGAAGAGTTGGATAGGTCACATTCTAAGCGGGTCTATTACAAGAGGTCATAGAAGGTAGAATGGAAGGAAATAGAGGCAGAGGCAGGCCGAAATTAGGCATGTTAGATGGTTTAAAGGTTCACTCATATGTGGAAATGAAGAGGAAAGCGGAAGACAGAGAAGAGTGGAGCTATGGGAGAGAGTAGTGGAGAGTAGGTTGAGAGGTTCAACAAACATTAAGGGCAACCAATTTGGGTTTATGCCTGGAAGGTCGACAACAGAGCCGATCTTTACGTTGAGGCAATTGATGGAGAAGAAAAGGAGTGAGAGGAAGAAGATACAGATGGTATTTGTGGATCTCGAAAAGGCCTATGATAGGGTTACGAGAGAACTGGTGTGGGAAGTTTTGAAGAAGAGGAAAGTGAACAGGAGGTATGTTGAGTTAATCAAAGATATGTACAGCAGGGTGAAGACTAGTGTGAGAGTGGAGAGTGGACAATCTGAGAGTTTTGATGTGAAGATCGGGGTACATCAAGGATCAAGCCCTAAGTCCATATTTGTTTATATTGATTATGGATGAGTTGCTTAAGGGAGTTATTAAGGAGGCCCCATGGTGCATGCTATTTGCAGATGATCTGGTGATAGTAGGAGACACTGTGGAGAAAGTAAGCGAGATGTCGGAAAACGCGAGAGAAGCACTGGAAAGTAAAGGACTAAGGGTGAATAACGAAAAAACGGAGCATTTAGAGAGTAGATGGAAGGGTGAGATGATAAACGGAGATAGAGTAATAAGTCAGGGTGTGGAGCTAAAGAAGGTAACAGATTTTAAGTATTTGGGATCTGTAATAGAGGATAATGGGGAGATGAAAAGGAGGTTACTAGCAGGATTCAGGCTGGATGGGCAAAGTGGAGGGCTGCTAGTGGAGTGTTGTGTGATAGGAGAATCCCACTAAGACTGAAAGGCAAATTTTATAGTTCTGTGGTAAAACCAGTAATGATGTAGGGTTTGGAATGTTGGACACTAAGGGAACATTTGCAGAGTTTGCATGTGGCAGAAATGAGAATGTTGCATCTAATGTGTGGAAGAACTAGGAAGGACAGAATGGAAAATGAATATGTGAGGATGAACTTGAATGTTAAGGGGATCGGGGATAGGTTGGCTCAGTCGAGATTGAGATGGTATGGGCATATTATGAGAAAGGCAGATGAGGATGTAGTAAAGAGAGTTTGGAAGGAAGAACTGGATGTTAAACTTGAGAGAGGTAGACCACAATTGACTTGGGATGCGGTAATTAAGAAGAACATGAAAAATAGGGGATTGACTGATGATATGGTGTGGGACAGGGAGGACTGGAGAAAGTCTATTCGTATCCCGATTCTGGTTAAACTGGGATTTAAGGGAAGATGATGATGATGATGTATATATTTCAGTACAATAGATGATTGATTGGTTATTTAGACGATTGATAGGTTATTTAGATGAATGATATATGTTAGTTGGATGAATGATAGGGTATTTAGATGATTCATGGTTATTTAGATGATTGATAGGGTATTTAGATGATTGATAGGTTATTTAGATGATTGATTGGTTATTTAGATGATTGATAGGTTATTTAGATGATTGATTGGTTATTTAGATGATTGATAGGGTATTTAGATGATTGATTGGTTATTTAGATGATTGATAGGTTATTTAGATGATTGATTGGTTATTTAGATGATTGATAGGTTATTTAGATGATTGATTGGTTATTTAGATGATTGATAGGGTATTTAGATGATTGATAGGGTATTTAGATGATTGATAGGTTATTTAGATGATTGATAGGTTATTTAGATGATTGATTGGTTATTTAGATGATTGATAGGTTATTTAGATGATTGATAGGGTATTTAGATGATTGATAGGGTATTTAGATGATTGATAGGTTATTTAGATGATTGATTGGTTATTTAGATGATTGATTGGTTATTTAGATGATAGATTGGTTATTTTGTTATAATTTATTTTTCACTAGATTGGTGAGACCCCCGTACTCATACTCTGCTCTCATAGCCATGGCTCTGCAGAACTCCACCGATCGCAGGCTCACTCTAAGTGATATCTATAAGTTTGTTAGCGACAACTTTCCCTACTACAGGTCAGTGCTTACCAACTCAGATAGTAATCACAAACAATCAATCTCAAATAAGCAATCAGATTTAATCAATCACATATAACATCATCATCATCCTCATCCCTTGACACGACTAGACTGTCTCAAATCATCTCTGTAATATAACTACACCACCAGCCTATCCCATATTTGAGACTTTTCCATTCGTTTAAATTTGTTTAGCAATTTCTGGAGCCTAGGCGCTCACCAATCGAATGTCCTTTCTGAAATTGGTATGGATTTCAGTGCTTTAGTCGCTTTCTATAACAGGTGCAGTCACCGGTTGTTCAATTTTTCAAATAAACCGGACACCACACGGGATAACCAATCACATATAACAATCCCGATTCAAAATCACAAGTATTACAAATTGTCAATCCCAAGGAACAATCACAAGTAACCAATCAAAAATACCCATCATAGACAACCAATCTACTTTCAGTTCCAGAGTCATCTGGTTCTAAAATTCATAGCAAGGTTAAAACTAAAATAGAATTTTCATTTAAACTCTTAACCCTATGCCTGTAGGCACGACATATTATTTGATTGCCTTCAACGTGAAGATAAATGTCCCATAAGTCAAGATGTTTTAATTGCAGGAGATCCAGTCGAAGTTGGCAGAATTCGATACGTCACAATCTGTCATTGAATGACTGCTTCAGTAAGGTGCCTAAGACGTCCTCAACGTCAGGGAAGGGAAGTTACTGGACAATAGATCCGGACTGTGACAAGATATTCGATAACGGAAACTTCAGAAGAAAGCGAAAATAGTCTGACGTGAAATGCCAATTTTATAAGAATTCAATTGAATATGTTTTATGGGTCAACAAATGTATGAAGACAGAATATTCGAAAGCCTTCGTTAACTGAAGATCATTCTGTTTAGCTCTTTGTATGTAAATATCTGAATGTGTCATTCATTCAATTAGGCCTATGTATACTAATAAAATTATACGAAACAGTATAATTCAGAAATAGTTATCTAGATTTTGCATATGCTCGAATTCCTGGTTGAGGATTCACTATGCTCTGTTTTAATGCAATTGAAATTCGTCAGATTTTTGCTCTAATGAACAAATGCATTAATCAAGGAATTGTCAGATAGATCAAACGATAGCATCATTAATGAGTACCGATTAGCTATTAGCAGCGATTAGCTATGAATATCGATTATCTACTAGTTTCGATTAGTTATTAATACCGATTAGCTATTAGTATAAATTAACTATTAGTAGCTACTTCACAGAGTGCTACAACTTATATACACTAAAGAAATGCGGTCGAATAGGTTCATTTATTAAGTTAAGACATTAACAACAGAAGTAATGCATTAATTGGTTGAGATATTATAATGAAACAATCTTCTGCAGTGGCGGATTCAGAAATTTTTTTACGAATTAGGCCCAACGATAATTGTTTTTGGACAGTGTCCACATTTTTATTATTTACGGCCCGGGCCTCTTGAGCCCTCCCCACTGAATATTCGTCTATCATCTGTGACAATATCGAACTACTTTTACATCGGATATTCTTTAGGCAGAATGTAGTCAATTATTGAATCCATTGGCTGAAGCCAATGGATTCAATAATTGGGTTCGCCCGTCACTGACATCGCTTTCGAGTAAGAAATTGACTTTAGCATTAGCTTTAGCTTTTAGCTTTATGATATTTGACAGCGGATCAGTATGTGCGGGTTCAAATCCTAGGCTCGCGCGTCACTGAAATCGCTTTCTAGTGAGGAAACCGACGTTAACTTTAGCTTTACCAGCTTTTTTTACATATCTCCGAATATTCTAGATGTTGCTCATTGACAGCCTTGAACCCGGAACCGATTCAACATACCAATGCGCCGCTATTTAAAGCTTTACGACGTTAACGCATTATGCAGAAGAATAATGTCTTTGATTATTTATTTTATTCATTCAGGCACGGCAGCCCATACAATTCACACACACCAACAACAAACAATAAGCAGAAACCACACTGATAGTGATTAACAGCAGAAAGAGGATTAGGTTATTGACCATCTAAGTAGCACCGTAACTACAAAGCACTTTCTATCATATTATAATTATGATAACATAGTAGCATAGCAAATTAACATGGCTAGTCTACACAGTATTCATTTAAGCTTAATTAAAATAGTAGAATAATGTCAAAATAAGAATGCATAAGTATTTATAAAAAATGTTTGCTTTAATTTAACTGTGCCAGGTTTCTATTTTTTGTATTATAATAGTTCTATTCTAAGACATAATCAGGATATAGAGTGTCTCAGTAGCTAAGTAGTTAGAGGTGTCATTTAGCGCCGTGAAATTTTAAATCACTGTTACTGATATTAATTGAACTCTCGCTGGCTCGATTCTGAGCCGCGCTGACCCTACAGTAAAATCTATGACATTCACAAGACTGATTAGTAGGCCTACACGGAAAATGGACTAAACTGCCTAACGTCTAAACAAGTGGTATTAAAAGTGATATCAACATAGTTGATCGTTTCAATATAATGCGTGCTTACTTTTTATTATTTATTTCTTCTATTCTTCTATATGGTCAGCTAACGTCATGAATCTTTAAATGGCTCTTGCTTAGTTTCTAAAGCCCTTCCTAGTTAAGCCTGTCTGCTAGTGGTATCCATTTATCTAACCGTATCCTCGTTAGAAATAACAGATGGCGACATTGAATATAACCTACCGCTGAACGATGATATAGCAACAAGATTGAACGACAATAGAACAATTAGAAACAATACATGTATGCTCTATACAAATATCAGATGTACACAATCAATAATTAATCGAGTCATTAAATTAAAGTTTTAAATATTAAATAGGCTTACTGTAATCCGTCCGTCAGCCGCATTTTAGTTGTCAGAGTTCGCACTTAAACATAGTAGTGCACTAAAAGATATTAATGCATTTAGACTGGAATTTCAGCACTGTACATGGTACATAACTCGGCAGGCAGTTGTGGCCTTCGATACATAAGACATGAATAGTACTATTCAGTATTATCAATATTAATAAATGATAGCTAGATAAGGATTTACACAAATTATGCCTACACGAAAACTACTTACAAATGAAATGTTTGTATCATTTTATCACTAATTTGTAAAATCGTTTGCTATCGCACAATATTTCGCCTTACTTGAAAGTTGGCAGTGAAGTTTTTTGATCTCTTCTTTGGTTTAGATTTGTATACAGTTAAAGAGGTTCCATTGAACTTTAATTGCTTTGTGGCATACAGGTTCATAACCCTCTCTTCGGTAGCTAGGCGGCTTGACTCTGACCCGTATAACACCTCGTCCAAAAAGAGCATTGCTTCCCCAGGAACATAGTGATAGGCGACTGGATATTCACTGCAGCAGTTCTTCCCCTAATAACATCCAATAACCACGAATTTATTTATCTACTGGTTAAGCTTAAGCTGGTAAAGCTAGTGCTAACGTCAGTTTCCTCACTCGAAAGCGATGTCAGTGACAGGCCAGCCCAGGATTTGAACCCCACACATACTGATCCGCGGTCGAATATCTTACCGACATCGCCACTGGTTCCAGCCGTGGGGTTATTGTTTCATATAATTTTATTAATATACATTGGCCTAATTGAATGAATGACGCATTCAGATATTTATATTGTCATGGATTCGAGATTCGTAAAGGACTCTACCACCACAGTAGAAAGTACATATAGAATTATTTATTTTGTTTTAAGTCGTAATATAACAACATATTCAGAGTATAATCGGGTCAAAAGATTAAATTTAGCAAATTTAAATGTTGAAGACATGTCATTTATATACAATAAAAAGTAAAGAACATTCTATAGAAACTTGAGGTACGCCACAGGTAATCTAATAGAACTTAAACTAGATGGATAATTTTCATGCTTAACATACACCTATTGTTCTCTGTTGAATGAATAACTCTTGTTATACTTTGTTGTGTGCTATCTTTTCAGCAATTTTTCATAAATAATTCCTTCGAATGATTTTAATAGATCGATAAAAAAGCCCACGCAGAACTCACTATATCGAACTCCTTAGATACCTTTACAAGCAACTGTATCGTAGTCATTTGCGTAGAGTGATTTATATCTAAAACTGAATTGTGACTCCAGCAGAACTATGGCCAACTTATAGCCTATATTTGGTTATGGCATTTAGCGATTATGATACATATTCTGAAATTTAATACATTTAGCAGCTTCAATTTTATCAGGGGGTTACTGCACAATATATGCACAAATTAAACGGCTGACAGCTAACCAATCAAAGATCATTGTGTGAATTATCATTCATATAATCAAATATAGTTATATATATATATATATATATATATATATATATATATATATATAAATATCTTTTATGTTCTTCCAATTTGCAGATTCAAATCATATTCAAGCCCATAGTCTGCTTTCACGTTCCACAAAGAGTATTGCATCGATCAAGCAGTTAAGCCATACCTTACGTCGCCCATCTCTACTCAGATTACTGCTTTGGACAATAATCTGGCTACTGAGTTTGCTTCCCGCTTGTCTGTTGCTTGCGAATGGTGTTGGGGCCTTATAATATAATATAAACCTTCATCGGTTTTGCTTTGTCGCCTCCTACGACACGTGCAACATACTATTGGTCTACTCTTCCTTGTTCCGAAAAAACAAAGGAATCCAATATGTCACATATTATTGATAAGCTAACTTCGTTACAAAGAAATTATTACTTATAACCAATACCTGACTTATTCCGATTGGCAGTCTGTATGCTCTATACCAGTCCTCGAAGACTGCAATGCGATGTCTATAAACACCCAGAGTGTAGAAAGTTTCCCTGCCCCACGAATCTCTCGTATCAATCACCACCCCTCCTACCAGCCTGAGACACTTACTGGTCTTCAAATCCTCACCTAGTCAAACCAGTAAAAGCTTTAAATAATAAATTAAGAATATATATATATATATATATATATATATATATATATATGTCAGGGTTCGTACTTCCAGTTACGGAAGCGCACTTGTTGAATCAATATGTTTTATGGAATTGTTGTATTGTTGTTGCTGTCGCACGTAGCTGCGAAAAAGATGAGGCGGTTTCTTGTGAGCGATGATAGAGGGACTTTGGCCAGATGTTGATTAGTTAGATTTAGTTTTGAGGTGATTTTCCAAGTCATTTGTTGAGTTTTAGACGGTAGTACCAGGATACTAGTCAAAGATATTTTAGTTTATAGTACCAGGATACTATTGGTGTAGTTATAGCGGAGTGCCAGTGAGTTTTACAAGTCCAGGGGTCTATAGCAAGTTTATGTATAGTAGTAGCTAGTTTAGGATTACCACGCTAGTTTTAGTTCTTATTTCACTATAGCACTAGGCTGCATAGTTTAGTTCTTATCTAGTCATCTAGACTATAAATTAGTTATAGAAGTTGCTTTAAGGGTGGTTCTTTAAAGTTATAGTTTAGCTATGTTGTATTGAGTAGAAGGTTTTATTGTGTTGAATTTGATTGGAATGTAGGAGTTATAATTTGTGTTATGTTTGATTCGGAGTTTACTATACCATCATTCATGTATTAGTGTTCTTATTTTATTGTATTAAATATTACTTTATTATTTAATTTCTAAACAATGATTTTGTCGTGTTTATAGTTAGTATTAGACTGAAGTTATCGAGGCCGGAATAGGGTTTAACGTCCGTGTCTGACAAGTGATGACTCAGACGAAGATCCTGTCCTGACAATATATATATATATGTATATATATATATATATATAATATCAATATCTCTTCTTCAGTGCACTGCCAAGTGGCAGGTTCAAGGTACACATTTATACACAAAATCTGTTTTCTGGCTCCATAAGGGGCATTCGTTAGATCAACAAGTTAATCCCTTCACAAATGGCTATGCCTTATCCATACCTTATGTATCCTATAGCTTGGGAATAATATGGCTTCTGAGGTGGTTTCCCGTTGCCTTCATCAATTAGGTGGTTTAATTACCATTTAATCCTGGGGGAGAACATTTCATGGTGAGGTGGGTCCCCTCTTGCCATCGCCAGCTTCTGCCTTTAGTCACCTTTTACGTACACGCGGCAGATGTTTGCGGTTGCCCTATTCTGCAGTGGTCCAACCACACCCGAGAACAACACTGGGAAACACACACACACACACACACACACATATATATAATATATATATATATATATATTATATATATAAGCATATATGTATATATATATATATATATATATATATATATATATATATATATATGTATATATATATATACATATGTACATACACCCGTTCTTTGTAGTACTTGTCCTCAAAAATGACCTCTAACCTTACATATTGTTTCGTCTTCAAGGTTATTGCTATCAGCTGATCAATAGCCACGTCCCGCTGTTAGGATTTTGTCTAACCAGGAAGAATTGAGACACATAGAGAACAATGAAACATTGTATCAATAGAAAACCGATTAGTTTGTGTCGTTGAGTTCGAAGAGCGTAAACAGGAATTACTTCTATCAGTTCAATCTCTCTGTGCTCTCGAGGCAGTCTGATATCGATTAACTTTCAAAGCCTTATCTTTTAAATGTAAATTATTTAAAAAATATCTCTATTTTATTTTTTCTCCAGTGACCAGCTGCATTTGTACAAATGGAAGATTAGAATAAAAAATTCTATCCTTGGTCGCCATTAGGCTCAGAAATGATGCAGTAAATTGATCAAGCAAATGTCGATCAATATCACATTTAAATATAGCATCTGCTTTTAGATACTTTAAATAAATAAATAGCAAATAAATAACAAATATTATAGTGAAATGTTCAACAATGTTGATATCTATCACTTTTAATATCACATGTATAAACTGTTAGGTAATTTAGTCCATTTCCATAAAACCAGTCGTATGAATGTCTGAGATTTTAATCTCAAATCAGCGCGGCTAGTAATCGAACCCATGATATAGTTCCATTCACCAAAGGATCGATAATTTACAATTTCATGAGGTTACCTGAAGCCTTTAACCACTACGCTTTTGAGATATTATATTCGCTATTGACACATTTGAAGTGGGTGTCCGCTGACTTTCTTAATAGCACTTTTTCATATTTTAAGAATTATGTTGTTGGTAATTTGGTCAATTTTAAATCAATGATTTGAGAAAAATTGACATCAAAATGATCTTTTTATAATTATATTTCGAGAAGTTGTATTTTTTCAAAATCTTGTTCTTAGATGATTTAAAATCAAAAATGACCTCCGTACTGGGATCATTATCGGAATTAGCGATTGCTGATTATTTAGCGATTATTTGTCTAAATCCTTATCTATTATATTTAATAGTCGGCCAGTGATTGAATCTCCTAAAGGGAGTTAACTCAAAACTTCATTTTCAGTTTTCAATCTTCTTCTTCTTTGTGAAGAGTGTGCATGTATACTGGCAGGTCCATGGTATAGAACGCCTCCACTCTTCTCTGTCTTTCGCTTTCCTAAAGTTTTCAATCGAGTAAAGAATACTAACTAGCCAGTAACTTTTAATAAAATAAAATCAAATAATAAATTAATTGCTACAGTCAATCAATGCATTACATGCACGTTCATATTATTTGTATACTCTGTCCTGTGATAAACAAATAAACGATACTAAACGAAAAAGAATAATCGTAAGCCAGTTGGCACATACCTTGACCAACAGTGAAGCAGTTTGAGCGGTGATGGAGAGCCCTTGTTACGAGTCTCCTCAAGGACTCTCTCGTGATGACGAGACACCCTCCTGCCACGTACATAAGTTCCTCCACCGCGTAGTACAACGCGTGTCCGTAGATCTCCGCAGACATGGAGTCACGTCCCATTAGATAGGCCTTCAGGTGGTCCACAAATACATACGAGTCTGGATCCGCCTTCAGAAAGAAATCAGCCTGTACAGAGTTGAACTTTAAATTTTAGGTACAGATATAGAAGTTGAACAAATAGGTGTTCAACTAGATAGAACGCTTCTCGTTCTCTTTGATGGTCTATTGTTCAGTCTCTGCTTAATTTGTTTGATTGATGTTATAATTCTATTTTTCAAATTTTATTTTTAGATTATTTTGCTTTCTATTCTATTTGACTATTTCCGTGCGTTTGTTTTCATTTTGTATGGTATATGCTGTGTTTAGATCTAATAAACATCTCTCTCACTTTCTCTTACGGTTGCAAGCTTGATGTTAACGTCAGTTTCTCTCGATAGTGATACAAATGCGATATAGTTGCATTTAAAGTAATAGGCCTACACGTATACATGTATAACGTAAAACAAAGTGCAAGTCATTGTTAATCATTTTACTGCATCGCATCGAAAACTTTGCGCTATGGCATTTCCATTTATATCAAATAAGTGTATATATTTGTTTACTTTGCAATAGCATATGCTGCATATTATTACATTAGCTAGTTTGTATACTATCATATACATGCAGTAAAGGCTTTGACGCAACTTTAACAGTTTCTGAGATGATTTTCCTTTTCGTTCTATAATATCTTTGTTTGTCAACTCACATTGAACGTTCATATTTTAAGTTGAGTTATTTTTGTTCCAGTTAAAACTGTGTCAAGATTTTAATTGAAAATGATTCATTTGAAACTGTAAAATTATTGTTGTTGCGTCTCGAAAATATCGAGATATAGAATAATTTCAACATTGTTATAGAAAACTCGGCATAACATTCTCCACTAAATAAATGTAAGATGTATGCCATGGGACTGTTTAAATTTGCTTGTTCGTCTGATGTAATCGATTTTTCATGTTGAAACAAAGAGCAGGTGAATCGCTTGGAAAATGTTACGTGAAATCAATATAACATTTTGTCACTTCTGTTAGTATTGTAGGCTAATTGCATTTGATGAAAGTTTTATATTATTATAAATGCACAAGTATATGAATTTACTAGATTTGTACAGAAACATAGACATGTATCATTACTTTACTACAAAGGCCTTTACACTAGTGTATTGATATTTAAAATTAATTTTGAAGAACTGCTCGAATTCTCCTCCCTTTTCTGTAAATTAATATGTTCGGCATGGAACTTGGCAACATACGAATTCTAAAAATGGCATAGCTCATATAGCAGCCACTTACTTTCGAATATAGTTCTCCTTTTTAAGTTCATCCCAAACTGCCGAAATTTAACGTATTCGAAAGATGCGGGCGAGATTGACGATTTGGAAAAAAACTTGACAGGACAGGACGTCTGCATTTACTACAACCGTCGTAGCTAACTCCTTGTTATGCTTTAGACGAAGATATGATAACATTTTCTGAGAGAGATAATATTTTTCAACTACCCCTTCACTGTGATCAATAGAAAGGATTTGAAAGTTATTAGTTCAAGAATGAACTAAAACACAGTATCAAACCTTATCGTAGTAGTTCTTATAAACGTATTCCCAAGCCGCTCTCGACTTAGACGCCACTTTATTTTTACCTTCTGGTACGTCCAGACCCACTGTGGGAAAGTCTTTGTTTTCTTGTGAGCTCATAAACAGAATGACATCACATCTTTGACCCCATGTGTCTTTCACGAACCGAGCTTTTGACCTCAGTGTGTCCGGTGAGACCATTATCCAACATAGTAGCCGTGGGATGCTGGCCATCGACTCTTTACATAGAAGAAAGTGTTCATTTCATTTGTAGTAAATTGATGTTAAAATTTGAATAAAATAGTACTGTAATATAATACTATAAAATAGTACTATATAATATTATTGTAAATCATTGAAAATTATTTCAGGTCATTAATAAATTATAAAGTTATTATGTATAAATCAGCTCATTTGATCAATCAATCCTAGACGGAGAGATCAATCAATACATTATATATGTAATCAAACGAGTATATAATCATTCGATCATTTAATCACTTGATCATGTAATCACTTAATAATGCAATCACTTGATCGAGTATTCAATTGATCACGTAATCACCTGATCAAGTAATCACTAGATCAAGGAATCATTTGATCAAGTAATCACTTGATCATGTAATAACTTGATCATGTAATCATTTGATCGTGTAATCACCTGATCAAGTAATCACTTTATCAAGTAATCACTTGATCAAGTAATCACTTGATCAAGTAATCACTTGATCATGTAATCACTTGATCATGTAATCACTTGATCATGAAATCACCTGATCATGGAATAACATAATTACCTAATCACTTGATCATATAATCACTTGAACACCTAATCACCTGATCATATAATGACATAATTACCTAATCACTTGATCATATAATCACTTGATCATATAATCACTTGAACACCTAATCATCTGATCATATAATGACATAATTACCTAATCACTTGATCATATAATCACTTGATCATATAATCACTTGAACACCTAATCACCTGATCATATAATAACATAATTACCTAATCACTTGATCATGTAATCATTTGATCATGTTAATCACTTGATCACATAACACCTGATCATATAATAACATATTCACGTAATCACTTGATCATGTAATCACCTGATCAGGTAATCACTTGATCTTGTAATCACTTCTTATTCAAACGATCGTACAATCAATCAATACCGTAATCAGTCCGCGATATAACTAACTCATCATTTATTCTATTTTATTAATCATACAAGCTTTATTTAACAAAAGAGCATCGGCTGTTCTGTGAAAACAGATTCAATAAATAGGTCACGTATTAAATGCTCCGTAGCTCTGAAAGTCATGTTGCAGTCTTGAGCAAGTATTAGCTCTTCAATGATGACGATCCTAGTTTCTGCGGTCTAGAATAGAGAAGATCATACTAAAAAATAGTTAAAGCTACCAGAGTACATTTTGAGTGAAATTTTCATTCGACAGCAATCAGATTTATGGAGTGAATAGAAGATCCCATTTAGCAACTTATTCTTGAACTCGCTACCTGAACTTACCTCTCGCTCGAGAGGCAAAGGTTCTACCACTGCGCCACAAGGCGTTCTCAATCTCTAACTCAAATGAAACTATCTTATACTTTTAAACGAAGAACAACTTACCTTTGTTAATCTTTAAATTGTCCTTGTTATTCAATACGGTATTATATTCCAATCCATTCCCCGTACTTTCGGCAGTATCGTGTTTTTCTGACGCTAAAGCTGATGATACTGAAGGTCGTGCCTTACTTAATACTGATTTTCTTATGTCAATGTCCACTTGAATCTGGGGTTTTAGTGATGCAGGATCTGCCGAATGGGGTAAAGCTGATGACACAAAATAAACTGATGATGGTAACGTCGATGACGATCTAGAAGGTCTGAAAGTTAGAAATTGTTGGAAAGAAAATACTTCTGGATATTTCCCGATTATTACAACAGAAACTACAACAACCGAGAGTAGCAATACAATACGACAGTATGTACCAAGTGCAAATAGTATCTTCAATGGCTTCCTTGTTGTTACGCATTTCGTTGAAAGACGCATGTTTTTTTGTTCTTTTTTGAAAGTTAGTCTATATTCGTGAAGTTATTTTCTATTCCTATTGTAACCACAATCTAAGAGCTTCTGTACTAGTAAAAAGCGATAGGAAAGCTTGAGGTGAAATTTAGCAAAACAATCAATTTTCACGCTAAAATATTTATGAAGATTAATAGATACACTGTTAATTAGTTTATCCATAATTGAACAATTTTGAAAACCAAAAATACGGCGATATAAACAGGCAACAATCCAATTGTCCATACAATAGATTATAGCCTAATACACAACCCTCAATTATTATAATTATTATTGAAGATTATGCAGGTTTAGATTCTGCTCAATTCAGCGGCTGCATGATTACTCAAACACTATAAACTTACGTAAATTCTACTATATTCACATACACACGTCCACAAATTTGTGTTTAACTTTAAAATATTTTCTAATTATTTAACTGTTAATTGTTTAACGTTAGTCACATGTCATTGGCCATAAAGCAACGCGCCTACCAAATATGTATGATTTCGAAATATAATTAATAATTAATTATTTATTAATAATATTCTTTAAGAGCCTTACTTTAAGCTCTAGTGCAGTATATGTAGTCTCAACTGTTTATAATTTGACTTTTCCGGAGTGAGCTTTTGATACACTAGTGTTGAACAATACTTAGCCTACAATCCATTGAGTCTTGTCATGACCTGATGAATCCTAGCTCAATTTAATGTGAAATAATACAATCAAACTTATATAGAGTAGTCCAGTGAAACACTGCTAAATCTAGGGTAATATAACCCAATCAAGTGTAATACGGCTTAGTCTTGTGTAACCTAGCTCAATATAGTATAATACAATACAATCAAGTGCAGGCCTAATATGTTGTAATTTATTATAATTTACTGCAGCATTTTAATTCCAATCTTCAGTATGCAAGCCCGTTTAGTATAGTTTTATCTAAGTCAACCCAGTTCAACTGGCTGAAACCTAAAGTGCGCGTATGGAATATAATATTTAATCTACTTATTAGCCTAACTCGCTTTAATCTGTTTGATAATTTTCCAACCATTTCATAGTTTAACCTGGCGAAAGTTGTGAACGTTATAGACTACGTAACTTGCGAAGAAGTACTTCCGTATGAACATATCAGCTTATTAATGTATGTAGTGTTCTTCAAGAAAAGCGAAAACAGCCTATGTGTTAGAATAATTATGTACCTTGGACCATTGGGAAGTACACTAGAGGAAGAGATAATTTTCTAGCATAGTTGAGCTATAATTGTATCATCCTTTCATTAATTATTATTGCAGAATCCAACACTACGTTCTCACGGATTGCTTGATTACGTTAGTCTAACATAAATATAGTGTAACCTGTATGGCTTATATTAGTCATCCACAAGGCTAAATAAAATGAATTATTTCTCATTATTTAGAATTAATTAAATACAAATATAAAACTCATTAATTGTCGATTGCCTATAAATAGTAGCAATAAACTAGCTGAATGACATTCAAGACAGATGTAACTGAATTACAACGGCAAAACTTGTCATCGATCGTCTAGCAATAGTGAAATGACAAATTGTCAGTGTTTAAAAGGCTGACGCGGATCTAGTTTTGATTTATTGTTTCTACCAGAGTACAATGCTTTATATGACACAGATAAAGTTCATTTAAATAATTATATACTTCTAGTTGTCATGGAAAATTGTTTTTGAGATAGTGAAAAATCAGAAATAAAGGAATAATTCATGTATTCCGGTTGTATTTAATCGGCCTCAGCTTGGGCTGATTACGCTCGATGGCGTGGCGCGACTGGGGCAGTGGTTGAGGCGGTGGTTGAAGCGGTAGTTGAGGCGGTTGTTGAGGCGGTGGTCGGGGCGGTGGTTGAGGCGGTGGTTGAGGCGGTGGTGGAGACGGTGGTTGAGACGGTGGTTGTGGCGGTGGTTAGGGTGGTGGTTAGGGCGTTGGTTGGGGCGGTGGTTAGGGCGGTTGTTGGGGCGGTGGTTAGGGCGGTGGTGGAGGTGATGGTTAGGGCGGTGGTTGGGGCGGTGGTTAGGGCGGTGGTTGAGGCGGTGTATAGGCGGTGTATAGGCGGTGGTTGAGGCGGTGGTTAGGACGGTGATTAGGGCGGTGGTTAGAGCGGTGGTTGAGGAGGAGGTTAGGGCGGTGGCTGAGGCAGTTTTTGAGGCTTTATGGGGGTTTTTGGAGGGGGAATTCGAGTTGAATATGCGAACGATGGCAATCCATTATTTGAAATTATTTCGACAATTTCTATTATATTAAAAAATATCTGGTAATATACTAATACACAATTCTGGTTTTGTCCAAGGATTAAACTTTAGCGTATATTTCACTTCAGTAGGCCCATCGGTAATTGAGATTATCTTCTCTTAGAGAGAGAGTATATGTTTATTTCGACAACTACATCAGTGTAAAGTGGCATACATACAAATTGACCAAAAGGAGTGGGGCCCGCCCCCCCTTAGGCCCGCCGATGAAATTCTAAACCTATATTTTCATTGTTTCTTTGTCAATTTGTATGTCTAAATACATTTGTAAGGGCAGTGGTTTGAGAATGTACACATTTTGTGCTTACGCACCGCCTTCTTCGGGACACGTGACGCAGTCACAATAAATGCTGTGGGGGGGGGGGGGGGGTTAAAAATGTTTTCACTACTGAGCTCGGCTAGTAGAGCGAGTCTATCTTATCCCCCCCCCCCCCAACCACTCATACCCGTACTAAAGCGAGAGGAAAACCTCAAATGCGTAAAATCCTACATTTGTTTTGGAAAAAAGGTTAAATTTTTCACCTCTGAAGAACTCAAAGGATCTGGACGAATTGCAATAGAGCCCTAAGTTTGGCGGTAGGAGAGGGGGCTAGCCAAGGCTGCTTGCACCACTGCTGCGGGACAGTGTTCAAATTTTTTGCTAGCACCCTTTTTCCCTCTAATACAGTGGTTAAAGCGAAAATTGAGAGCTAGTGAAACGGTCAACACTTATCGGACCCCCTCCATTTACAGGGCTCCTAGTAGTATACAAAATACGGGCCACTAGTCCCATATTTAAAAAAAAATCTAGTGGAAATGTGTTCTGTCTGATACCCCCCCACCCTAACCACTACCCTTACAAGCATACTTACACATAGAAATTGTCTTAGAGTTTTGCAATTCGTCCAGATCCACAGAGTTTCTTTAGAGGTGAAAACATTACCCTATTTTTTCCAAAACAAATGTACGACTTTAAGCATTTTAGGCTTTCCCCTGACTTTAGTACCGGTATGGGTGGGGGGGGGGGGGTATGATACGGGGCGAAGTAGGCCTATAGTGAACAAATTTTGAGTCCACCCCACACCATTTTTTTCTGGTTGCGTCACATATGTCCCGAAGAAGGCGGGGCGTAAGCAAAAAAATGTACACTCTCAAAAATAATTCAGGCCTCCCTTAAAAAATTCCTGGAGCCGTCCCTGGCCGAGACGGTATGGGATAGTGCTTCTATCGGTCTATTTCACCAGTTCTTGAATAAAAAAATTTAGGCCCTGTATAGGACACTAAGATTATATAGGCCTACATTTGTAGCCGTTTTTTATGGAATCGGATAAACTATCCCATATTTGAACACTACAAAAAATAATCGAGTTAAAATGTTAAGATTGGAATGAAAATACACATACCTAGTTAGTTTGTGACAGTCTAGTCTCATTCTCATGGTTAGCGGTTCTGTTGACAAAATATTATTAATATTGGAAGCAGGCATATTGCTATCAGATTGAATATATTTGTATAGCCTATTAGTTTACCAATTGCTAATCGAAATAAGAAATTAACAGGAAGAACATTAAAATTTTGGTGTAATTCTTTAACATTTCTAAATTTGAAATTATTATTTTGATCTTGAATACTTCTTAGTACCTTATTCATTGCAACTTGCAATGGATGTAACATCGATCGACTAGGCTAGTATAGCCGTAGGCCTATATTTCAATAGGCCTACCATAACTAATAGCCTACGTGAATAAATAAGTGCGCGAAATAACATTAAGCGACAATTTCTGGGTAAAAATTTTTTACGATTGAATAGCATTGAATTCAAAGAATTAATTTCTTTAGCAAATTGATTTATATGTTCATGAAATTATAATTTGTCATCAATCCAAACACCTTAAGAAACAATAGGCCTAGTTATTCATAAACTCTATTATTTTATAAATCTAAACACAAAATATACCAATAAACCTCAGCAGTAACATGTAGGCAGACACTATGATACTTTAAGTTAAAGTTATTATAGAAACTTCAGCTTTAAAAAGCCGCCCAAAACAATTTAAAAAAACACAAAAACAATTTTAAAAAACACGGCCAAACACATGCTTTTTTATCACTAGGCCTAACAGATAATAATTTAATGATGCATAACGCAATTATTATATCATCTTAATATATTATTACATATTTTATGTATGATAATTGTTATTTATTTAAGAACGATGGTTATTCATAATTCTAAACATAAAATAGCCTTTACCAATAAACTTTACCAAAACATGTAGCATAGTAATATAGATAGACACTATGCTACTTTAAAGTTGTTACAGAAACTTAAGCATAAAAGACTAAAAAAACACGCCAAAAATGTTTTTTTCATCACAAAGTAAGAAGCCCTTAACCTCCTTGTATATGTAGGCCTGCGGCAATAATAAGTAATGAATTCCAACATGTCATATTTATGCTATTAAGTAGGTTCTAGGCCTATTTACATAGCCTATCACGTAGGCTTTATTTCAATTTTCTATCTGTACACCACCGCCGACAGCAGCATGTTGGCTGAAATATTTTGAATTAAGCAAGATATGTTTATAGAGAGCAAAACGTCGATGCGATAACGTCATCAATGACAGAACCAGCTATCAACTCAGTGTTAATTCTATAATTATTTCATTGAAGGTTCATATATATTGATTTCAGTGACATAACGAAAGTTCGTATTAATGCCAAAGAGCTTTACACGGGATGAGATAGCCGGCACTGTAATCATTCCGACCCTTAAGAGAACCTACCATATAAAGCTTCATGGGCCTGTATGGGGTTATCCTTGGAGCCTAGACCGAAACAAAAGGGCGACACATCCCGTGTGTAAGCGCATCTAGGCACATTTACTACAAAAACTGCATAAACATTTGGCAGCAAAAGGCATAGACAAGTAAATTGTCGCGAACAGCCTTGCTGCCTGCTCGTTCTCGAGCGATTGTCTACTTCTGGACTCGCTCGCCGGCCGGCAGTGCTTCGAGACGGCAGCCTTTTCGTCGAATGCTTTACTAAGGGTACCGCTTGTCAGGAGGAACCGAGGTGCTGCGTCTTCGTCTTCAGATGATACTTCTTTCCTCGTATCATCCGTCTCGATAGGCCTTCCTTGTTCGTTTCCCACTGCCCTAGCAGCAAGAGACATTCAGCCGATATTGTTTGAATGACGGCTACGGATATTGGGCAAATGTCGGGCGCGTTACAAAGTGCGATATTCATCCAATATCGGTAATTATACATTGGTCCAATATTACATTCTAAGTCCATATATCGGCCAGATCCTGGGCCAATATCGAAGATATCAATGTAATATCGGCTAGATCTTGGATCAATATTACAAGTTCATGAAATCCTGGTGGAATATTGGCTAAATATCGTATCAATATTGTAAATTTGTCAACATATCGGCGGAATATTAGACGAACGTCGTATCAATATGGGCATTTTTTAAATATTGGTAGAATATTGACTCCATATTGCATTGATATCGCATATTGATTAAAATATTGGTGAAATATTGGCTCCACATTGGACCAGCATCGCCAGTTTTTGTAAATATTGGTGGAATATTGGCTATATACAATATACCAATATCAAATTGTCGGTCGATATCAATGGGTCATCACTGGGTATATAATGCTAATAAAATTTATATAAGCAAAGAAATAAATATACATGTATACATATATATATATATATATATATATAGATAAAATGATTTATATTTTATAAGTGTAATATTTCAAAAAGAAATTTTGAGAAATTTTCTCTGCGAAACATCTTGTGAATTCCTAATATCTATATTATATTATATTCGTTAAAAAATCATTAATCTATCGTTCTCATTCCACTGCGAAAATACGCCGTATTTAAGTTTTTCTGAAATCTTCTATGTGATATCGGCTGATCTGCACTCAGATCTCCCTCCCGTCTCGCTCTTCACCAACTCCGATATCATAGAAAATTGCTCCCCACCAATCAGCTGACTGCTGCGCTCCCGCCTCATTCCAGCAGCATGAGGTTGCTGTTGATGTAGCAGTGGCAGACCAAACAGCTGCTGATCAGATCTCGTGGGAGCAGACTGAGCTCTACCAAGAGGCTGTATCAGAGCATTGATCTCCAGACTGAACGGATGGTTGACGTAGAACGGAGAGAGCAAGTCAGCCATGGGTTGAACGTAACCATCTTGCGGCGGCTGAGAGGTGTCAGTGTCAGGACGCAGAAGAACCTGAGGGGTCAACCCAGCCGGTGAGCTGATCGGGTTCTGCGGCTGGTGTCCCCTGAACTTGGGGCACCTCACTGGGGAGTCAACACTTGCAGTGGCCAGGGTCGAGAGCTGAGGCCCTGCCCCTCGCAGAGGTTTGTGGGTCGAGGAGTGTGTTGGAGGCAGGGAGCCAGATGATCCTGGTGAGCTCACTGAAAACCCGATATGCTGTCGATCAAAGCTCTGATGTTGTTGTTGCTTCTGGAGATTGAAATGAAGCACCCGCTGAATCTGAGGCCTCCACGACTGCAGCTTCTTCTTCTGTTTCATATGAAGTGTCTGACGGCCGTGATGTGATGGAAGTGCAATGTGATGGAAGTTCTGCACTGAGGCAAAACTACAGTTCAATACTGGCGAAACACTACCACTACACAGAACTCTCGAGGTCAGCATCAGCAAATCCACGTCGTAGCTGACTTCGTACGCGATAGCTGAAGGTTTGTACAGCGACATATTCCCTATTGATGATGTAGAACATCGAGGTAATGCAATGTCATCGATGTTGAGGGGCGCAAAGAGTTTAGGGACTTCAGGCGACAACACGCGACGTTTGAAATTTGTTTGTGATTTGCCACCCAAGACACAAATTTCAGCAGAACGCGGACATATAGCCGTACCTATAAGTACTTCTACTTTCTTCTTCTTCCGCCCCGCCACCCAACTCACTCCATTAGCAATCTGATGATTGTGGGAAGCAGAACAATGCAAAGGTTTACCGGGTGTGTCGAGAGTAGAGCCGGTGAACCCGTACAGATCCTTGACATATGAGATCCCAGGAATGTAGGATAGATTTATGAGAGGACTGATGGCCACCGAGTTACGATACTCAAGAAGAAAACTGTGAACATACATAAGGATCTTACTTGATTCAGACGAGTTTATTGCTGAAAATGATGATTTTTCAGCCGATGAGTTCTCTAGGATCTTTCCCTCAGGCCCTTCATTAGTCTTAGGGTCTGTGACTATGAAGTTCATTGCCTTTGTAGGTTTCTGTTTTCTCATGTCATGAGTCTCGTAAATAGATATATATATTTCTATATATTTCTATATATAAATATAAATTTAACATCCGTTTCTACATTGCAGAGATACTGTCAGAGTAGATCACTCTTTGCCTTCATCAGAGCCAAACCATACAAAAGAGAAAAGTACTTCATTTTATGCAGAAAAAAGACAATAAATGATCAAATACTCATTTCATAAATATATTTAATTATTTAATAAGAACACCAATAATGTCAATCAATGCTGTAAATTCACACACAATATAGCCCACCTAGCTCATGCAACAAGTGAAACACAAACTAAATGTCACATATGTTGAACTTTATTCAAAAATTAGAGAATTAAGAAAGATAAATAATGATAATTAATAGATATAGGCCTACTCAAGCATTCAAGTAAGCATGGATAAAATTAAAATAAACGTTCATTGTTTGACTAAGTCCAGTATAGTTAATAACCATTTATTACGTACTAACGAAGTTAAACTTTAAAAGAGTTAAGGATGGAGGCAAGTGTACTCTAGATGGTAGGTTTTAAAAGCATTCCTCCAAACAATAATGCAATAATGTAAATATATTAGACTGTAATTTAAATACAGTGTTATGCTAACTTTGCTTCAACGCGATAGACAAACAATAAATAAGAAATACTTAACTCCTAAAAATACTAAATATCTTTTTCAAGATTCTGCAGAAGCCGCCAACTATGCAATAATATTAGCTTCCATTCAAGACAACAAAGAAATAGAAGAATTGGTTGGAGTATTGCAAGATATTGCTCCATGATTGATTCTATCCATGCACTTGATTCTGATCAGCAACAATAAACATTATGTACAATGAAGATAATATAAAAACATTTTCACTTCAGTCGCCAAACAAGCAAAGTAATACTGATGAAGGGAATTGAACAGAGAACGTTCCATTATCATGGCTAAGATGATAACCTGAGACAACAAAATTAAAATTATGCAGAAATTGCATATCAGAACGCGGGCATCGTAAAAGCTAGTGTAAAGTCAAGCTAGTAAAACAAATATATCAAGTTACACAGAGAAAAGTAATTATATAATTTCACTGAATACTTATATCTCATAAAATATAATGTACAGTCTAAATACCAACTCATTTATATACCAAGCAATCTTTTAAACCAGTAAAGCTTCCATGATGTACTATTAATTAAATCCATCTACAAACATCATCATCATCATCC